>LLKO01000009.1:575335-683491 GCA_001513895.1 Graphilbum fragrans
GGGGGGGGGGGGGGGGGGTCTTATACTTCTCTGTTCCAAGCTTAGTGTCTTGCCTTGTTCGCTTTTGGTTGTCCTTGATGGATGTTGCGTGTTTCGGTTTGGATCCGACTGCAGATTCCTCAGCTTGTGTTTATTGTGTTCATTGTGTTCATGGCACCCGATACGGCGCTCCTACGTTCTCTAAGCCACAAACCCCAGACAGCTGTAGTGGCGCTGTCTCCCTGTGGCCAACAGCTCACGCTTAAACGGCTGTGACAGGCCCAGCCGTTGTCCCCGTTTCCCAGGCCTCGCAACGTCGTTTGCCCATGTCTCCTCCTTCTCGTATCTCGTCTCTCGTCTCTCGTCTCTGTCTCTCGTCTCTCGTTCACAGCCTTCCGGGCTCCACTGAGGAGCTCCGAGCTACGCTTTGTGCAGGGCCGTTGTCTCAACGGCTCCAGAACAATGGAAAAACAACATGCGCCCAAATGTAGAAACGAGGAGCCAGAAAGCGGCCTCAAGCTAGGCCCATTGGGATGTGGTGGCAAGGCGGGCTGCTGCAGTGCGTGCACTAATCCAGTCAGACCAGCAGAAGCAGCGACAGACAAGATTGGGGCCCAACACTGCCAGGCCGGCGTCTCTGCGGCGGCTACGGGTACAAGGCATGTCGACAGCAGATCCACAACGGCAATGGTGCATGTTCATTTTTAGCCTGGGCACAGAGCGGAGCAGGAGCTGGTATAAGTGAGAGCGTGAGCGTGCAGATCGGCTGCGAGAGCACACAAACGAGTTGTACAAAGTAGGTACAACTAGGCACGAGTATTTGTACATTGTGCACTCTGTGACTTCCCCATGCCCTCTCCCGCATACGAGTTCTTGGCGAGGAGTTGGAGCCGTCCAGCTTTTTCGACTTGGCGGGGATGGCATATGCTCTGGTTCCAGAAAGCCCAACAAGGCAAAGTCCCGAACACGCACGCCAGAGAGAACTCTCACGCCTTCAGCTCGTCGGTGGACCAGCCACGCCTCCACTGGTCGGTGCTCGTCGTCGGTTTGTTACTGAAAGCAGAAGGCTCTTGCCAGGCCAAGGGCGTGTAACAACGACAAGCTCCGTCCGCTTTCCAACCTGCACGTCTGATCTGTCCTCTTCTGTTTCCTCGTCTCCTGGTTCTCCCGGCCCCATGTCCACCGCAACTCTGTGGACTGTGGCTATGGCCGAGCCATGCCAGCGAAACGCAAATTGCATCTCGTTCCCGCTCATCTCCCTCGTATCACGCCGACGCAACCACCCCCGTTCTGGTTTGCCTGCTGCCTATTGCGATGTGTGTCGGGTGTCGTGTGTCGTGTGTCATGTTTGGAGTCGTGTCTCTGGATGTGTGTGTCTGGCATTAGCCTCGAGCCTCACGAGCTGCCATCCACACATCCACGAGCAGCTCCCCATCTGTTTCCATCTCCTCCCCTCCCGCTTTAACATCCTTAGGCAGATTTTCTGCCCACGCATATTACGTCGACATCGTCGCCTGGCTCGCCTGATCCCTCGCCTACGACGACGACTTCTTCATGCTGCTTGCCTGGCTTCGCCTTGGCTCCCTATCTAGTACTCGTAGTCGTCTTTCCTTCACACCCTCCTTGGTTCCGCCGTCGTCTATGGCGTCGTACTCACAGTCACCTTGCCCGCCGCCAGTCCGCGTTCCAGTCCGCGTTCCAGTCCGCGTTCCTCTCGTCCCATTGCCGGTGGGGGCTACTCGGCCCCCCTCGTGCATGCAATCCAGTCGCCCATCTATGCTTTACAGCCCGACAAAAAACAGACTCACTACCTGCACCCCACCTCCACTTTCTATCTCTTACATGCATGCCCACCCCCCCTCCATGGTCCTTCCTGTCCTCCCCCCTTCCCTTGTATCCTCTCCATCCTGTCCTGCTCCCCTGACTAATTGTCGACTTTCGTGTATTAGTGGTTCTTCATGTGTTCTTTGTTCGTTCTTTTCTTGTTCCCTGCACGACCTATATAATAAATATTGACATATGGTAACCTCGCAGCCACATCTAGACACACACACACATACACGCACACACTCTCACGCCCTTTACTCCTCCCTAAACTGGCACGACCATTCTCCAGCATCTCCAACCGCCCATTGCCTTCTCAATCTCTGTTGATATCCCTTGCCCCTAAGCCTTGCGGTCCTCGACTTGACATCACCACTGGTACTTCTTTTTCCGTTCTCCTGAACTTGCCTCCCGCACGGTTCTACCGATTATCTTTACGTTGCCGCCCGCCTAGAGCAGGCGTCACCGAGAAAGTGGGAAGAGGTAAGATGACCCATTCCTTATGAGTCTTTTGTCGTTTTTTGTGCCTCCTAGCTGTTTTCGTTCGTCACACCCGTCCCCATCTCCGGCGCACTCCCTTCCCCCCTTCTTCGTTTACTGTCCCCCCTCCCTCCACTTTTCAAGCAGTCACAGCCGCGGGGCCCATTGGACACCATGGAGCGATGTGCGTCGGCGTCTACGAGTCTGTAGTGCAGACAATGTCTGTCTGATATTCTTTGTCGTCGCCATCCCAGCAACCTAGCTCATCCGTGGATGCGTCCATGGGTAGTAGCGTGTTTGCGTCGTCAACCCACCCGTTGCCTTTTCACCAGCCTGGCGGCCTGCCGTATTCACAGGACTAAGCCATCTTCACCTTGGTCTGGTTATTTCCCACCCCTGAGAGAGGGCCGTTGTTGTGGGTTATGTGAGTCTGTGGCGGCGGTCTAAGCCTCGAACGGTGTGATCAATAAACCAGAAAGAGACGGGCAAGCGAGACAGAAACAGAAAGGAGCCAGGGAGACTTGACATGAGAAACAAGAAAAGAAACAAATCAAAATAAAAGATTAAAGGAGCGGGCTTGGCCGGCCCGTCGAGTCCCCGAATAGTTAGCTCCGTTGACATTGTCATCTGCTCGTTTCTGTCGTTACTATCTCTGCCTTCCTGCCGCCTCTGGTTTGCTTTCGTCTCCTTCGTCTTGGTCATTTCCTCTTTTCTCCTCACGTCCTTGCGAATTGCTCGACCCAGACTTCGGTCCAATTCATTCGCATGTTTTGCTCCAGCGAATGGAACCGTCTTCTGCCCGTCTTACAAACCTTCTGCCTTGTCTCTTTCTTGCATACATCACATCCACCTGCTTCCCCCACCCCATCTTCCCCTTCCCTCCTTTTTTCACTTGATCTCCACGGTAGGAACAGTCAATCTGTATCCATACAATGGGACATAGTATGTGGTAGGCTCCGAAAAAAAAAAGTTCAGAGCAACGTACCGATGACCCAGTTCCTAGTTCCTTGCATGGTGCAGGCTGGTCCCCCCATTATCTATATATGAAGAGTGTCTGCTCCTAGTCCTTTTTCTCTCTCTCTCTCTCTCTCTCTCCCTGTTCTGCTCCTCTACCTCTATTTTTTTTACCTCCACTCTATGCTTTAGATCACATACGTCAGTTAGACCAGCCCAGACCAGCCACACACCCCCAAGCAGACCTGCAAGACCACCTGTCCACTAAATATTTAAAGTTTTTTACTTGCTGCCAAATCATTCTGCTCTGTGCATACACCTTGCATTTTGCCCCCCTCCACCCCTTCTCCCCATTCCCCTCCTTCTTAAAATACCCCCCCAAAAATCTAGAGACACCCTTTTGCGCTATTTGCTTCCTCGTACCAGCTCCTGCATGACGGCCTCTGCACCCACCTTGGCCCTGCATCGTACATCTTACATGTGTACACGTACCTTGGCGCGCCCACGCACCGCCGAGTCTCACGCTCCCGCGTTGTCTCTCTTGCAAAGTTGTCCTACAATTAGAAATTCCATAGCTCCTTAAGTGCTTGATCATTACATACACACCTACTATTTGGCTACTTGGGGGGAATTGCACACACACCTCATTATCCACACTTATATATAATAGCCCTTCCTTTTCCACTCCTTATTTCTTGTCTTTCTCTTCCTCCTTCTTTTTCTCCTTTCTTACTCATTTGAATTCTTTTCATCTTCATGTCCTCACACCGTCACTCACAGATCATCTACAGCGAACCGCCAGACCCGGAAGACGAAGAGTACTCCCAGCAAAACTGGGACACGGAAGACCCCGACGAGAGCCAGGAGCCCAACACTCCTCGCCCGGCCAAGCACGCCAACCCTGACGACCCAACCGCCTCTGGCTCGGAAACAGAGCGAGAGCCGTCCCGCAAGAAGGGCAAGAAGAAGAAAGACAAGAAAGGCAAAGGCAAAGAGAAGAGCAGGGAGACCGATCGGTCTTCGAAGAGCAGCTCTCGTACCGACGAAGAGAACAGCATTCACGTGGACACCTCGTCCCCGTCCTCGCCCCCACCCACCAGCAGCAGTGGCCACAGCGCGCCCTCTGCACGCTCCTCACGAACCATGGGTGGTTCTAGCAGCAGCCGCAAGCACGGCTCGTCCAGCAAGGGCAAAGGCAAGTCCGACGACTGGAGCGAAGTCACCGATCCCGAAGAGCGCAGAAGAATACAGAACCGCATTGCCCAGAGAAAATTCCGTAAGTTCTCACTCTCTCGCGCGCGCGCGGCTCATTCATCCACCTAACACCACCAGGCGAAAAGGCACGCGAGCAAAAGGAACGCACTGAGCGCGACCTCCGCAACCAGGAACACGCCGCCAGCAGCTACCGCGTCCCTGGACCCGAAGACCTCGGCCTCGACGAAGAGCTGTCCGGCGTTCCCTGGGGCGGCCCGAGTCTGCGCTTCGTCGTCGCCAAGGGCCACGAGTCCCTGAGCCAGCAGGGCAGCCTGCGGGCGTCGGAGAACAACGTGATGGACGACAGCGGCACCTATGCCGGCAGTTACAGCGGCGGCAGCTACGGTGGCGGCTACGACAGCTATAGCGGCTCTGCGGCTGGCGGTAGCAGTGCGATGGGCACCTCAGCGGCCACGGCGTATGATGCCGGCCTCGCTCCCACGGCGGCGTACGGCTACGGCGCTGCCGATGCGGGCCAGACATCGGCCTATGGCTACCACCACCAGCCGTCGTGGAGTGCGAGCAGTGGCTCTCGTGGCAGCAGCCGTAGCAGCAGCGACTATGCGCATGCGCAAGAAGAGCAGTACTACGACGAGTCGCCCTTTTACAACGACTACGACACAAGTCAATAATGATTATGATTCTTCGGGACCGTTAATGCGGCCCTTTTTCTCTTTTTGTTTTGTCTTGCTTTGGGTGGAAGTCATATATATTCTCTCCTCCGAGTCACTGGTTGTTGTTTTTGTGTCTTTTTTCTATTTCCTATTGCATTGCGTGGGTTTTTTTACCCCTTGGACGTCCCCTTTTCCTCTGATTGCTCTCCAGCCGTCTCTCTCCATCTCTCACCTCTCTCTTTTCTTTTCTCGCCACAGACGATTTGATTCATTTCAATACCTCTTCCGTGCACACATATACACGCACGTATGTGCCATCTCTCTCTCTTTCTCACATACATTCACACACAAAACATGACAAAAAAACGCTTGGATAATCATGATTATGACTATGGGGGTTACAACGGCTGGTTAGTGGAGTTCTCATCTGGGCAAAAAGAAAGTCACCCCGGCATTTAGTTCTATTGCTCTCAATTGTTTTGTCGACTATTGTTTCTATCTTTATATCTTTTTATTCTCTATTTTTTGAATAATTATGTATTCATTTTTGTCTATGTTAGCTGGGCAGCTTCGTTAGGCAAATAAACATTGCCACTCACTTTGGGCCATACACTTGGCGAATGGTCGTGTGTTGTTCTGCTTACCTTTGAAAAAAATAGGAAATTGAGTTTGTGTGCTACGTAGATGACTGTGAAGACTATCCGCATCCCTGCCGCCCCTCCGCTTCCTAGTCCGACTACCCTGTTCATGCACGCGGAGTCTTTTCCCTGTTCTCTTTTTCTTATTTCTGTTTTTTTCTTTTTTTTTTGTTATTGTACCTTGTCCTGCGTTATCAATGACAGTTCACCCCGCCTCTCTCTTATTTTCAGGGCAGGCTCTACCTCACACAATTCTGCCTTAACTAGTGCTTTTGATACAACGTACGGCTGTTACGTCTTGCTTCGTATCCTAATTGGCATCTCTGCGAACACCCCTTTTTTCTGCCTCGACGCAGTGCTGTAAGTGAATTTTCAGATCATCTGATAGCCCCTGTTGGCACCCAAAAGCAACCCTCTGTGTCCTCGCAAACCCTCAAAAGGGACTACGGCGTCTTGCGACTGCGAATTCTAGTACCGCACTCTTCCTTCTCTGCGACCCTGGGTGGGAGACAATGAGTGCCATTGGCCACTGCGCTTGTCTGTCTGCTTAGAAATAACTCCTCGGCCACATCATCATGGTTTATCTCCTTCTCACTCCCGAGGTCTGAAGGGGCCCTTCTATGGTTTTGTTCCCCCCCAGAAGCGGACGTATGCTCCTATAAGGAATCAAGCTGACGTTCATGCATAAGCTTACACCTGACAAAACTAGTGATGTTATGGCTGGAGTGCCTTGTAAGGTGGGAAATAGTGCTGAGAAACAGTGCCTGGGGAGGGGGGTAAGGCGGTAAAAAAAGCCGTAGCCAGACGATCGGCTCTTGCTGTTCCCAGCAGAACGGTTTCTGATTTGACATACTCTGAGGGAGAGCCGGCCATCCCAGGCCCCATTCACCACGCTGGGGCACCAATGGCTCCGGGCGAACCGTCTCGTAATGTTCAACACGGGTTCTCGTCAGGGCGATTGGGGGGGCAGTACGGGGAACGGGGGAGAGGGATGGACAACGGACAGATGGGCGACTAGCGGTAAGAGGAGAGTCTTGCAGGGAAACGCGGACAGAATGCACGAGTCCGAGAAAAGAAGCAGGTTATCGCGGCTTTCCGTCCCAAACCGGACAAACCACGGACGGCAAGCCGTGGATCATCCCCCCTTGTGGTTGGAAGGCACACCGCCCTGAGTCACCAGTTACTAGCTGAAAGATAGTCCAGCAGCGCACCCGGCATATACATAGTCGGACTGCGAATGGCGGAGATGGGGGATTGAGAGGGGCATTCGGGCATCCAAGGAGAAGGGAAGGGCCAAATGGCATACGAGGGGGTGTCATCGAAGACGGAGTCGGTCGAGGCTGGAACAACTAGCGAGTGGTATGATGGCTGCCTGCTGCCTGAGACACACAATAAAAAGCAAGGCATTGTGATCTGTATAAAGCCGGTGGGGCAGTGAGATCATCTGGTACGACTGAGAGAGAAAACAACGAGAAGGGGGGAGGTTGGGAGGTTGGATCCTTAGGCAGCAGCCGGAGCATTGGCGGTAGTGTAGAACGTCAATTCTAGATTTATTTTTGGATTTGTTTTAATATGCAGAGGTGCCATGGCTGTCGATTGCTGACAGGCCCGAGTACTAGGCCCAGCACATCAAGCCGTGGACGACGCACGCAAATGTAAGGAGCCATGTAATGCTTGGCCAGGATTTTACCGACCCCGAGTCAAGCCGCTTTCGACGTCCGCTCTAGCTCCCCTCTACATGCATAACTGCAAATGATAATGAAGGAGGGGCGTGCCAGTATCCACCGGCGCTAAGCAGGAAAGAAAGTGCTGCACGCCCTGACTCCTCTCTTAAGTGATTCAACCCCCACACAAACACCTCCATGTCGCGAAATCATGTGAGTGCGCGATTGGGCACCTTCCCTCCAACTCGTGCCAAGGCCCGTAAGACTCCCAACCAGTATGGTGAAGCGCGCCCATCGTGACGGAAAGCGCGCATTATTACGTCTAACCCCTCCCTGCGGTCCTTTATTCGTTTGCTGCCTGAGTCACCAGTGACGCATACTCATATGCACTTCGCCCAAAACGGCTGCAGATGGGGGGTTCGGTGAAATAGTCGTATGTCGTATTCGCCCAAAAGTACGCCACCATGATAATACAAGTTTTCCTGGACTCTTTCCCGGTGAAGCAAAACAAGGGCATATGACCCGCAGGATTGATACGAGCTGATTTTTTTTGGCGGCAGGCATTGACAGCCATGCTTTACATTCTACTTGTCCCTAAATAATATAGTAAGTAGGCAAGCTAATGCGCCTCGCTTCGATGCCGGAGGCTCCGGATGGGGCCTAATTCTTTACTACGCTACTTCATACATGAATGGTGCTTTCTATGAGTCGTCGTGGGAGGACACTGAGGTTCGGCATTGAGCGTATTTACGGCGGACTCAATCTCGGGTCTATCGCGTTTTTACATGAGAAGGCAGTGTCAACATCGGAATTGCATCCAGCCGCGGCCACATGGCTTAGCTTTCAAAAGGGGCGGCAGCTATGTCTACAAGAGCCGCTGACAGCTCCACAGCAGCCGAGTATAGGGCTGTAAGATATCTACTTCTTACTCCAGCGTTGGGTTCTGATTACCACTCTCCACGATCAAATGGGGTCACGTGGGACTTCAATACTCAAGGCTCTCATTCACACTTGCGCAGTAGTACACTAAACGAGCAAAATAGCAAGTTTCAACTTAATTGTAGACTCGTTGATAGTGCTACTCGTTGAGAGTACTGCGCCGAGGCTTGGGGCATTTAATGAAAAGCAAAATGCGTAATGGGTTGCTTAATAAAAGGCTACCTGAGCCAGTCCATATATCATTTTTTAGAAAGAAGCAAATCAGTGCAACTACATTAGCAGTTTCGATTTATCTTACAAAAATAATGGAGAACCAAGCAAGAATCTCTTCTTCCAAAAGCAATAAATACAAGCATTGTCGCTAAGCAATCGCCACAAGTAACCGTATCCTAACCATAAGGGTTGTTTTGGCTCGTCCTGGCCACCGCATGTTCCTTGGGCTAGTTACTCCCCCAAATATCCCGTGTGTTTGTACAAAAGGCCACTATCTGAGAGGTATCTGGCTTGATCCCGCTCGTACTAGTATGCCATAGCCTCGTTTGGCCAACTGTCTTTTTTCCGCATACATCTTATTTCAAACGTACTGTGAGGGCCTATGCTCTACCAAAAGAGCTTTTTGGGCCACGCAAGCCCATCATCGGTATTCCATTTTTATGCAGTTTTGTGAGGTGTGTTTTCTTCGCCAGTGTGTCGTTGATCAGTCAAAATCACAGCCGTGCCATCATATTTCACATGCCACTCCAACGTCGGCCGCGGGCAAGCCTTGCCCAATCCACATTTTTTTCTGGTGGGTGGCAGCACGTGTGCTATTGTCCTCGCAGAAAAAAGAATAAGACTCAACGTTTATGCGAACATGCGCGACAGGACCTCGAAGACCAGGCCGCCGAAAACGACAAAGCCAAGGAGAGCTTCCCGAGAGTCAGCAGCGGAAATCAAAATAAAATCCGAGCACGTCTGCCCCGAGTCCCCATAGTACGGGAAAGAAAACTAGACACTCCATTTCGACATACCTAGCCACAGTGGAGAGATGGGAGACTTGGGCAGGGCCTTAGACCGCTTCTTAAGCTCAGCTTCGGACTTGCCACGGCGAGCCGCCTGGTCCTTGGCGAACTTGAGGTTCCGGCGCCGCTGCTCGGGTGTTTGGGCCTATAGAGAAGAGAAAGAGGTGGGTTAGTCGCGTGCAGCTATGGGTATGGGCATAGTGATGCTGGGTCGAGCACGTACCATTTTGACGATCGTCTGAATGAAAGGGTAGCGTGAGACTTAAAAGTCGACCAAGAAGGCACCAGGGACGGTCAAGAGTAATTTGAATAGGTGGAACGCTGTAACAATTTGTACGTTTCGAAGAATGTAGGCCGGAGGGAATGCGCAATAGAAAAAGGTGCGTGTTGGGGTGAAGGGAAGGAGAGAGGTGTGGAAAATGGCGAGGGAGAATCACGGAAGAAGGGGCACATTATTATGTCGCCCATAGCTTTTTGGGGACAGATTACCAGATTTACGGCCACCTGTTGCCCGCTGCGAGCGCCATGAATAGTGGGGACCTAGAATACTAAAGCGGGTGGGTCTAGCTCTTCCCTGCCTGCCACGAGCACACGGTGCCCCGGAGAATGCGCCCGTGCTGTGATTGGCTGGTTTTGAGGCATCGGAGAGAGGCACCAAACGGCAAGAGGACGCCGCGCCAAAATCCAACACAGCCATTGCAACATCCAGTTCATTTGTTGTACCACCCCTCATCGACGCCTCCCCCTTTTGCACCCCGACTTCCTCCACCATGTTTCCAAGAGCGGCTCTTTTTCCGTTCTTGGTTCTATCGCGGCGAGCGGCGCTGTCCTTCGATTTGGCGCTAGCACGCAATGTGCACAAAAACCAGGCGAAGCTTGCCGGCATCCGCTGGAACTCGACTCAGCCATCACCTCATGTAAGCTGTTGTGTGTGCGTGTGTTTGTACGACTAGCCAGCTAGAATCTGATTCTTTGATTATAGGCCTCTTTCTACAAGACTTTCGGCCGCCCTATAGCCAAGGTCTTTCTCATGGCCGTCTTCACCTACCAACTTGCCTACTTTGGATGGACCAAGCTCGAGCACAACGAGACTCGTGCCGAGCGGGAGTGTATGGCTTCTGACCTTTGATGCTTACCTTTGTTGTGTATGCCGTGCTGATAATTTGGGCAGCCGAAATTCTGGCCTTAGAAACACAAGTCAAGGAACTCGAGGCCAGCCAAAAGACCGGAAGGTAGCCCTGAAGCTCGAACCAAGAACACCCGAACGAGTATTTCACGAAATAACTGGCCACGTGATAAGAGCCATAGGACCGTCGCGCCTGATGAATGGCAAGGGGAAGGACCTAGTTCATGGCCCTTAGACGGCTGCAGAGGACTATTGGTCCTGTGTGTATGACGCTGTACATTGTCGCTGTCTGCGTGTGCATTTCTGTTTTCTGTTTGGCACATGCAAGTGATTGTGCCACTCGTTGACCTCATCGGTGTCATGCCTAACGAAACAACAAAGAAATCAAACAACGCAATATGGACAAGAAAATCCAACAAATCCATGCCCCCCCGAATCAACTAGTAAATTACCCACACAGAACGCCTCCGATGCCAGGTCGTTGTGATATCTCCCGACATGCCGCCTGTTCCTTCTCGTCGGGATCTGGCCGACGTCCAGCTCCTCTCTAGAAATGACACCGTCTAGAACATATCCTCGTCAAAGAAAGCAATCGCTGGTCTACCGTACGCCCAAATCATTGAAATAGATACTCCCATCTCGTCACCGTGTGCTCTTCTGCTTCGTTCTCCCACACAGGCCATGGTACTGCTTTTCTATATGGCCACCGTAGCCATGAAACTGCTTAGCAGCACAGCCACAGCCAGCTGCCCGCGCGACAAGGATAGACCAGCCGGGGCGGCCGAAAAGTAGTGCGCAGACCCTTGGTAGTTGCAGGTGACGGCACCGTTCTGGACTTCGCCCCGCTGGCCGTAACTCGTGCTGTATCCCCTGTCACCGGACGTGGGACAGCTGAACCCCATCGAGGCCGGACAGCTCTGCGCCAGGTTGAAGCAGACGTCGTCGCATGGCAGGACCTCCTTGTAGGGTCCGGGAGCCACGGTCTCGTCGATAAAGGGGTTGCGCGACGAGTTGTAGGCGGTCGAGTTGGGGTAGAGGGCGAGCTGCGAGGCGTTGAGCATGGCGCCGGTGGCCGGAAAGGGCTGGCTCATGGCACGCGGCTGCAAGTACGTCTCGGTGTCGGAGAAGTCGGTGCAGCGCGGAATGGCGACGGAGCACAGCCAGGTTTTGTAGGCGGCGGCGCAGTCGGTGCAGTTGCGGACGAGCGAGTAACGCTGGGTGTTGGGGACCTCGCAGGCGACCTGAGCGAGGGCGGTGGTGAAGACGTCGTACATTTGCGCGGCGTAGTCGTCGTAGGCCTTGGCCAGCAGCGAGGCATTGGCAAAGCGCGTGGGGTTCGCCGGCACCGCGTACGCCGTCTCGTTGCAGAAGGTCAGGTTGAAGACGACCTGGCAGTTGCCGTTGGCCGCCTTGGTCGAGAAGCCGGTGGCGCGCGAGACGTGGCCGCCGCCGCCCAGCGAGGCGCTGCCGATCTGCGAGGTGCCGTTGTCGGGCAGCGCCGCCAAAATGCCCACATAGCTCGTGCTCGCGTTGAGCCCGCTAAAGTAGAACTGCTGTTTCGGCAGGTTGCCCAGCCCCGTCTGCGTCATGCCCGTCGTCACCATGCTGGTGTCCTTGCCGTTGTTCGTGGCGGCGATCTGTGCATACGTCTGCAGGCCGCAGTACGACAGCCGCACGCCGTCAATCGACGGGTATGCACTGTTCTGCGCAAACATCACGTACGGCTCCCGGTCCATGGCCGACGAAATGGCCGACGCATCGCTGCTGTTGGTTAGGTTGTGCGTGATGAGCAGCGCTGCCGACGCATCGCTGTCAACCCAGATCAGGTTGGCGTCGCTCTCGTTGTCGAAGCTGTGGTACCAGCCGTCGACCGACGCGGCGACCTGGAAGTTGTAAATGCCGGCCAGATCCGTCGAGATGTTCGACGCCGCAATGCCGATGTATACGTCGTCGCTTGCGTTCACGCTCACCATCGCCGCACCCTCTGTGAGGACATGCCATGTCTGCTTGCTGGCGTCGGAGCTCGGGCCCGGCGATGTGTTCTCGGACGACGTCGAGACGTACATGGTCAGCTGCGGCGCTTCGACGCTCGATGTAGCCGTACCGGACGATTGAGCCACCGCCTGTGGCTGGAGGCAGGTGTTGGCCGAAAAGTACACTGTTTTCGTGGTAGCTGCTCTCTTTAGGAGATCCCGCTGGCCCTCTTCATCTGCGTCCTCCTCGTCGAGACCATCAAAATCTTCCAGCCCGTCTTCGTCCTCCTGCCTTCGTCTAAGCTCCGAGCGCATGTCTGCAAATGTAGCCACTTCTCTTCCGAATATGGACGTCTTCTCAAAGACAAATACCTGCTTCTCGCCCGGCAGAACGTTGAGCTGTTGTGGTACGTTGTTGGTGAGGGACGTCACGCCTGCCGGCGCCCGCCCGATAATGCTTCGGTCGAAAGCATCGAACTCAGGCTCGTACATTGCTGGCTGGTCACTGCTAGCGCTGTCTCCGCCGTTGAAGAGAGGGTTGGCCCCGAAGCTGCCGCTGGCGTCGGAGTTGGTATATCGTAATAAGGCAGCCACATCGTCCAGGGCACTTGTGTCAGCAGCGGCGGAGGCTACGGCTAAGTTCTGCGGCGAGCAGACAAGGACGGAGAGCGGAAGGAAAAGCGACCAGCGCAAAGCCGATGCCATGGCGGAAAATGAAGACGTGTGTCGCATCTCACGACGCGGCCTAGTGAACATCATGGCAGCCAGCGTTGTTGCATCCCGCTTTCCACTGCTGTTCTCAGCCCAACGATCGCTGGGGGTTCTGGGGACTCGTTGCGTCGTCTCGTATTCTTTGGTAGTGCTAAAGAGAGGGAGCAAGCTGTCGCTTGAATGATACAGAAAGCTTGCAAGCACGGTTGTTGGTATCTGCGAGTGTGTTTGGACAGAATAGTGTTGCTGTAGTTGTGCCGACAGATCAGGACCATACAATAGTGGTAAATGCAACCAAATAGGGATCAGAGTGAGATGTGCAGGACTCGACACAACGGAAAAGGAGGTGATGGCGTAGGCTGAGTTTCAAAGACTACGGCCCAAACCGTAATCCTGGCCGCTGTAACTGCTCCGTAGGGGACATCATTTTGGTATTCGGGTCACTTAAAACAACGCTAGCCCCACTATATGTGGCTTGAAGGCGAGCTCAGCCACAACGCCAAGTAGCCATGAAGGCCACGAGTAATGTGCAAGCTTCGCCAATAACAAGGCCTCGCTTTCAGAGCTCATAACTTCCACTTATCTGCCTCTCGGGCCCGGTCTCGTTCAATCCATATATATTGGCTCTGTTGTGAGTTGCGAGGGCGTAGGCATGATAAGGGTGCCGCTGGTAATGAAGAGCTACGCACAATTACAGACTCCAATATAAAGCAACCGATCATTGAACGAAAAAACTACTCTGCAAACAACTTGTACGTGTAGAAACCCAATCATCCCCATTTGACCCAGAAACCATCGGATCACCGCAGGCCACCCGCACACCCCCAACATCGTGGCACGCCGATCCATCCGAATAAGCAAGACAAACCGTACAAATGACACAATTGAGGTTCCCAGTGGCTTCAACAAGTTGGCCCCCATCCCAACCCTACACACTCCAAAGAAACGAGGAGAGCACGAGGGAAAGTAGGGAGCAACATGTTAAGAACCACCGAGAAACGGAGCCATAAACGAGAGAGAACCAAAAAAAAAAAAAAAAGGAAAAACACACCAAAGGAATGTTGCCGTTACCAAGACATAACAAATCCCAGCCTGCCCCATCGTGTAAAATACTTGTCTATGTGGTTCCGCCACCCCGACGCCGGATTGGGTTGTCATTAATCATATCCAACGTCATGAGTGAAAAGACACCAAAACATCTAGATGAGCCATCCGTAGCCTCCATCACTGTGAAAGCTACCATGTCCACCCTAGCGAAACGTCTTTGCCTTTGCCTTCCCCCCAATCTAAGCTTTTTGCCAACTAATAGCTCACCTTCAGTTTGCAGAAGCAACTTGACGACGGTAGAGAGGGAGAGGTGGCAACCAGCCAGAGGCTACAGGCTGTGCATCTCAAAGAAAGCCAGCAGAACCTGCAGCGGCTCCTTTGAGCTGCTTACTCAGATTTAGCAGCAGCCTCGGCCTTAGAACGAAGGCCAGCAGAGCTAGATTTGGTGAAGTAGCGGCCGAGAGCGGGCACCATGAAGGAGCGGAAGATCAGCTCAGCACCGCTGGGAAAATACGTGTTAGCGTGCATTCCACACAAGAGACACTGTCGGGTGAGGCAGCCAACGAGCTTGTGATGAGCACATAGCTGCTAATGATGGGAAGCTTACCGGAAGTAGGGCAGAGACAGCCACAGCAGGAAGATGAACTTGAAGGTGTAGTAGAAGGGGAACCAGTACACGACATTGACAAAGCTCTCAATGACGCTGCATAGTAGGGAAGTTAGCAAGGTGTGATAAATCGAGCAAGGGCGAGAATGAAAAGAGAGAAAAACAGGAGGAAGAGGAGGAGTACACATACGTGAAAGAGGAAAAGACGACCCAGTAAGTCAGCCATTGCGTGTCATCCTCCTTGGAAGCAGTGAAGAGGGCCTCAAGCGAGAAGTAGCCAGGGATGATGAAGCCGGCAAAGTTGGTCAGAAGCTGGCCGCCGAGGTTGAAGATAATGAAGAACAGGTAGAGAGCGACAGCACCAAGGACGGCGTAGGCCTTGGGAACGGTGGTGGTCTTCTCGATGTTGGTCAGGACAGGGTACTTGGACAGCTGTGGCAGCGATCACGTTAGCAGATAGCCTTATCGGTGTGGCAGAGGCAGGCACATGAGGCCGGAATGGCCATCATCAGACAGGGAAGCGGGGAAGACGGACCTCCTTATCGAGCTGGCCGATGTAGTGCTGGACACGGTCTTGAGGGGAAGACATGTTGACGATGTTGAATGGGTGTCAAAAAAGCTGATAGAAGCTTTATCAAGAGCTTGTCAGTAAAAAAAATCGTACAAAAAAGAAGAGGCTCGAGTTGGGAGGAGTGGGCCGAACAAGCCAAAAGAGCGGTGGTCCCAAGTGCCAAAAATGATGCGCGCTTCGGTTCTCCCACGTACCTGTTGGATCCGATGAATTTGGCAGTGAAATGTGGTTTCAAAAGAGATGCAAAAGGGGGTGCGTTGCGATGCTGGTTGGGTCAACGGTGGTGGGAGGGGCAAGAAGGTGGATAGATAGAGGAACGGGATGTGCAAAAATGACGAGGGCGAGCTGAGACGAAGCGAGAAACTATGCAGGCGGAATGGCTAGTCGATGAGTTCAGCAAGAGTGAATGACGACTGTGCCCCGTGTCCAGATGGGCTCCGGCAGCCAATGGGGCAGCTGGGAAGAGACGGGCAGCTTGCCTGTGCGCACTGTGCTGATCTCGGAGGAAACTGCAGGTGAGCCGCCAGGGAGGAAAGCACGGCAGCGGCTACAGTGTCTTCTCATTCGCGGCACAGCGTGGGGCATACGTCATGCCTCAGAATTCAGGCGCCAGGCTGGGTGGCATGGGGGAGATGGTAGCGGTACCGAGTGTAAATAATCACTTTGTATGCGGGTATGTGTACCAGTACAAGAAATATGTCAGCGGATACGGGCTAGTCCGAAAATGGCAGCAGGAGAGGGGTCAGCAAGCAAATTAGGCCAATCAGAAGCGGCAGGACCTCGTGACTCGGCTTGTCGGGCTGTTTGTGTGGCTGGTGGGCGCCAGAAAAGAGTGCGAGCAATGCTGGTGTGTTGTTTTGGTTCCCCATGGAGACAGGCGGATCTTGGATCAAAACAAATGAACAAAACATTTCCCTTTTCCCCCCTTCTCACCCAGCCTTTGCATGCGTTTCGTTCCCGCCCGCCGCCTCCCACGCTGGTATTTCTCGCTGTCACTCTCTTGCGCCGCATGTATGCTGTCTCCCTCTTTTCTTTTCCCGTTGGATAATTAGAAAAAAGAGGCTGGCAAGCGCAGTACTTCTTTGTTTTGGCTGGCAAGGGTAGACTAAGCGACCAGTGACTGAAAAACGTCAACAGTGGGAATACCGCAAAAATACAAGCAAATTGCACACACACACACACAACAAAACAATCAACATAACAAAACACTCCACCCCACAACAACACTAGGTATTCAAGCGTCTTCCCCGGCTCTTCTCTCTACATACTTGGTCCATTGTACCTGCATTCAAAAGCATAGCCTCAGCCTTTCCTTTCCTTTTCCCCTTCTCTGCCCTGCCCTTTCCTCTCTTTCTATCTGTCTGCACTGTGAGAGTCGATCGTCTCCAGGCAGCATCTAATTACATGCTTGCCGTTTCCATTGTTTTCTGTCCAGACGCCTAACCTCTGTCTTCTTTCTCCTCTCGCCAGACCGTGTCGACTTTGCCATTTTCGACGTCAGAGATATCCTCGCTGCGTTTCTCAGCATCTCCCCCCTTCTCTTCTCGCAGCACACATGGCCATGGCGGCCAACGACCTCGAAGACGCCCGGCGACGCTCACAGTCGCGGGCGTCGACCAGCTCTATCCACAGTGGCAGCACACAGCCTAATATGGAGCACAGCTTCCCAGAGCTGGCAGACTGGCTGAATGCCGGCCACAACCACGCGAATTCGCTGCAGCAAGCTCCCAACAAAGGCCTCGGTGTCGGCGTGACGCGTCCGCTGACCCCCGAGGACATCATGCTGCAGGCCGCGGCGCATCTCGATGGCAGCCACGACTTCAGCGGCCTCGACCCGTCGCTCGGCGGTCCGTTGGCCGGCGGTAACGGCAATGGAGGCCCCCAGGCCTTTCACCACGCGCACCACCACGCCAATGGCCTCAATGGCATGAGCCACCAGCAGCCGCTGCCTGGTGACAGTTTCGGAGCCGACACGAGCTTCCCGGACCTGGACAGCCAGATGGTGGTCGACCGCGACGCGCAAGACGACGGCGACTCGTCTTTGATGGGTTTGGCCGGGCTGCCGAAGCCGTCGCGCTCCAGCGCCAACAACGAACTGGAAATGCGCCAGCTGTTCACGGCGAACAAGAACCGCAATCTCCAGGACGTGGCCGAGGAGCTGCACGGAAACGAGCGCGGGCCCAATTCGGAGCGCACCCGCCAGGTCTTTGCTATGCTATGGTATGTCGGCTCTCCGCTTTTTGTAATTGTGTGCCTTGTGTGCATTGTGTGATTTCGTCGGCCGTGTCTTTTCTTTTGCTTCATTCCACGCCTGCGTCGCTCCACTTTGCGTAGTTCTGACAAATGTGCAACTCGCAGGATCAACCAGGTGTGCTCTAAAGGCAAGGGCTCTGTCCCTCGTGGACGGGTCTATGCCAATTATGCCTCGCGGTGTGCCACGGAGCGCATCACCGTCCTCAATCCGGCCAGCTTCGGCAAGCTGGTGCGTGTGCTGTTCCCGGGCCTCAAGACGCGCCGGTTAGGTGTCCGCGGCGAGTCCAAGTACCACTATGTCAACTTCACTCTGGCCGAAGACGAGCCCGATCTGCGGGACTCGCCAAGGATTCCCCAGATGCCGCTGCTCGACAGTGTCAACTTTTCACAAAGCTTTGTTGGCGACAGGTATGCGAGACATGTATTGCTGTGCTTGGGCAAGGATCCTGGTTCTAACTTCCCACAGCGACTCCTCTCACATGTCCAATGGCTTGCTGCCGAGGAAAGCCGTCTTCAGTGCACCCCTAGCGAGTGGCAACACACAAGCCTCTCAGCTCACGCAGAATGGCCTGCCCCAGTCCCAGGCACGGCCCAGCGTCGGCGCGCCGCATCAGAACCTGCACGCACACCAACAGCCGCATCTCGCGCAACAGCAAAGGTTATCTTCGGGCGCGGACCACGCAGGAAACGTCCAATGCCTCTACAACCAGCCCGACGCGATGGGCATCGACCAGCTCCATGCGACGGCCGCCAGCAAAACCGTGCTCAACCTGTTTCTAGCCTCTAGTGCCGACTCGGAACCATTTTCGCAGTCCGATCCGCTGGTGCTGCCGCGAATCGAGCCCTTTTTGCCAGCCGGCACCGACCCCGACGCAGCCAAGTCGCTCGCGGCCCTGTACCGGTCACACTGCACGTCGTTGGTCGAGTGCATCCGGTACTGCAAAGAAAAGACCTTTTTCCATCTATTCACGTCGTTCCAGGGCACGCTCACAATGCCTGTGCAGAAGCTGTTTGGCAACCCGGCACTGGCGGCGTGGATTGAAGAGTCCGACTTCGTGCTGTACCAGCGCATGATGCGCATTATCTCGGGGCTGACGCTGCAGGTGGTGCCAAAGCCCGTGTTGGACACGCTGCGCAACATCTCGGAGCGTCTGGTGCCGCACATCCGCGAGTCGTTCCAGGGCCAGCCGGCCCATGTTGTCCGGGCCAAGGAAGCACCGGCCACCATATTCGCCGGCCTACTGGACCGCGCACTGCGTGTCAACCTGACGGCACACGCCGCTGCCAACATGCTGTCGAACCCGGCCAACCGTGACCAGATGTACCTGGACTGGATCAACCTGGTGCGCATCCGCAAGGTTGCTGAGTGCATTCCGGCGCGCGGCATGGATGACCTGGTCAACCTGCTGCTCTCAGAGCTGCGCGACCTCCTGGATCCGGTGAACGTGTCGTGGGAGATGGAAGCCGGCACCCTGTACGGCGAGGTGGCCGCACGGAACGGCCGTCCTCAGGAGAACATGGACTCGGGCGACGGCGGTGCGTCCAACATTCTCGACCGCTGGGTGACCTTTTTGCAGGCCCTGCCGGGACGGTTCCCCTACGCCTCGCACCGCGACATTGTGTGGTGCGTGCAGCGCGTCGGCACAGCGGTGATGCGCGATCTCACGATCCAACAGGGCAAGAGCTTCGGCTCCTGGTGGGTGACCAAGTGCTGGATCGATGAGATGGTATCATTCCTGGCCGAGCAGGGTGGCTTTCTACGCCAGACGTCGGCACAGCAAGACCTGCTGAGCAACGGCCAAGGCAACAACGGCGTGGCACAACGAAACATGCCCATGGGCCGGGACCTGGCTCGCCAAGGGCCACGGTACAGCAGCGGCAGCGGCACCGACGACTCGGGTCTGCCGCACATGTCACAATCGCAGCCCGACCGTGCTCCCTTTCCATCAGCGCCCGATCAAAATGGTGCGTCGACGGCTCAGAGCCACAGCCACAACCACGATGCGCTCAGCTTGAGCAATGCGAGTCACGACGACAGCGGGATTGGGCTCCGGACACCGGACGAAGACTTCTCAATAGAAAAGTATAGCTTTTCGGCTACGGAGGCGCAGGAGATTATGGCCGGCGAAGGGCTGTCCTAATACGTGTATAGCTGTGTGTTTGTGTTGTGTCTATATCTCTTTTAATTGGGGGGGGGGGGGGTTCAAGCGGTGCATATGGGCAAGGAGAAAGGGAGGGCGCGATGGAGGCGAAGAGCGGCCATGATTGGCCTCTTTGCATACCACTTTTTGGGTTTGACTTTTTTTTGTTTGCTTTCTTTTTTTTCCTTCTTTTTTTGGAAAGCGAAGTGGCCGCTTCGTGGTTTACTTTCTTCTTCTTTTTTTGGTTTCTTGGCTTGCCTTATTACCCCTTATTGTTCTACTACCACAAGGTTACGGAGTTCGGGGCAGCCCTCTCTTCATGTTTGCCCGATCTTCTTACTTTTTTTCCTCCTTTTATTTTTTTGCCTTGCTCTATCTCTCTGTACATTTTTTGGCGTGGAACTATTCCCCCAGCAGCATGCCATTCTTGCGGGTGTGCTGGGAATGATTTGATGACGGGGACGACGATCCCTTATTTATATTTCCCATCAGCGGAAGAGGGATTGGGCGGACGGGCAGGCTGGCAAGGGCACCAAAAAGAAAAAAAAAAAGAGCTGGGAACCAAAAGCAAGTTCTGCTGTACGGGCGGCTTCTGCAGGTGGCGGCGGCTGGCGATGGCGGCGGTCGTTGGTTGTTTGTCGTTTGTTTTTGTCTCTATCTGACGAGAGACGAAGGTGTTGAGGAAAAGAGTCAGCTATCCAAGGACGGAATGGTTGTTTTGTTTGGGCTGCTTGGCTGCTTGGTTTGTTCGGCTGAGCTACTACTTTATTCTCATTTAATATTGGACACTATCTTGACACGCTTCACCGTCCGGATCACTGGCGCCGTTGTTTTTGTGTAGTTGTTGTGTTTCGTTTCTTGGTTTGGTGGCTGCTTCCGTGGATAGTTACTGCTTATTGTCCGTGCAGTGTTGCCAGGTTCTGGTGGCGTTTTTGTACGGCGTACTCGTATGTGCCGTCCGGCGCCATAAGCTATGTGGATAGCGCTGAGCGAGGGACCCGTTCCAGTGAACGCCAAGCCGCTGACATACGAGCTCGGCTGACGCTGTGCTGAGCTTGGCTAGGGCCGGTGGTTGGGGCCAGCAAGGCCGCTTGTGATTGGTCCAGCGCCCGCTTCAGGTCCGACAAAGCTTCTCCAACATGTGAAGGCCGACGCTGTGCGCCTGCAAACGGGAGCCCGCCAGCCTAGCACAGCCCTTTCTTTGCTCCGCACTTTGGCGACCTCCCACGCACCTCGGGGCGCAGGCCAGCATCTCTTTTGTATCTTGTCTTTCCCCTTTCTTTTACGGCATTTCCTTTTTCTTTTCTCGTTCTATATCCTATTTCTTGCCTTTCCAGCATACCCGGTCCTTGTCACCCTTTTCTACGTCTCTAGGCAGAGCTTAGCTTTCGAGTCGTTTGAGTTCCACCCTTCCCCATCGCAACCATGGTCAAAGTGGAAGACGGCACGTTTGAGGTTGGGGGCGAGAAGCTATATACGAAGACGTGGCTGGTGAGTAGCTACTGTTTCTTTCCACATGTCCAAGCATACTTACGCAAAGCGCATATAGCCCGACGGACCGCTCAAGGCCAAGTTGGTGCTACTGCACGGCTTCAGCGACCATGTAAACAACTACTGGGAGCTGGGCCCGACGCTGGCCGGCCACGGTATCGGCGTCTACGGCTTTGACCAGCGCGGCTGGGGCCGCAGTGTGCACAAGCCGTCAGACCGCGGCCGCACCGGCCCGACGGCCATGGTGGTCGGCGAGATCGCTGCCTACATCCAGGCACAGCTCGACGCCGACGGCGGTGCCCTTCCTGTCTTTGTGCTCGGCCACTCCATGGGTGGCAACCTGGCGGCCACGCTGATGGCCGAGCCCGTCGGCTCGCCGCTCGAGACCAACGTCGTGCGCCGGGTCCGCGGCTGGCTCATGGACGCCCCCTTTTTCGGCTTCTTCCCCAGCGAGGAGCCCAGTTCTCTCAAGATCGCCGCCGGCCGCCTCGCCAGCCGCCTCCTCCCCAACTTCCAGCTCAGGCACGCCATCCCCCCCGCCTACCTGAGCCGTGACCCGGCCGTCGTCGCCGCCGTCGCCGCCGACCCCCTCTGCCACGACCTCGGCACCCTCGAGAGCCTCGCCTGCGTGCTCGACCGCACCAACGACATTTCCGCCGGCCGCTGCGTGCCTGGCCCCGGCGTCACCGCCGTCTGGGTCGGCCACGGCACCGCCGACCGCACCGCCAGCTTTGCTGCGAGCCAGCGCTGGTTCAGCGCGCTGCCGGCCACGGCCACGGACACCACCTTCAAGACGTACGAGGACTGGTACCACATGCTGCACGGCGAGCCGGAGGCGGACCGCACGCAGTTCTTCGAGGATATGAGTGCGTGGATTGTGGCGCGGAGCGGCGACGCGGACAAGACGGACAAGACGGAGGCGACGCCAGCTGCTGCTGTCGCTGCTGCTGCTGCTACCGAGACTGCCCCGGCTGCCGAGCCCGCTGCCAAGCCTATTGCCGAGCCTGCTGCCGAGCTTACTGCCGAGCCTGCTGCTGAGCCTACTGCTGCTGCTACCGAGGCGAAGCTATGAGGCCTCCATACACGAACTGCGTCTCGCTGTTTCGTAGTGGATTTCGTTGTTTTCTTTTCGTCTGTATTGGCTTACGATGTGTGTTTGGAATACTTCAGTTGTGTGTATTAGCAATGGGAGACGAATCAGGATAATAAGTAGTGTATTTGCTATTTCAATGTAGTCTAGTGAACAAGCAAAGATACCGTAATCTTGCCCGAAAATATGCTGTAAGAAGGACCGCTCGAACAATTTATGTATACTTTTATCCAATTGTGTATGTAATTTTGGTGCCGAGGCACATTCAATTCTAGGCGTATATTTATTATATATGGCTCAAGGTTTCTTTGGTGAGGTAAGCTTTTCAGAAAAATTCCCGTGTGAATATGTCATCTTCAAGAAGTTCGTCTATCTGGGACTCTTCAGTGGTTATGCTGTAGCTGCTCAGAGCTGGGCTGAAGCAGCACACAAACTGCAGGAGGACGTGAACGACACACCCCAATGTGAACTCTGACATGGTGGGTGCGATATCGTAAAAGATATTCCGCAATTTGTTGCTAAGGTTGAAGTTGGTGACGTGTAAATAAACCTGAGAAGGAAATGAATCCGTATTTGAAATGAAAGCAGGGCCTTTTATAGCATTTTCTGTTTCGCGGGATGTCGACTCCTATATTGTGAACTTCGTTTCCGCACCCGGGCACTGTGATGTGTAATACGGTCTACATCCATCCCTTCCTTCTTTGGTGCTTTGGACTTGCTTAGAAAAGGGGGCGCCCTTTTCGCTACAGTGTTGATATCGATGATAGCATTTGTATGTCGGGATTTCTCCCTTTTTAAATAAAGGAGAGAATTGCAATGGCTCTGTTTTCCCCAGCTGTGTTCTCGACCGTCAACAACCAGAATCGCATTCCTAACTACTCTAATCCAAAATTATAGTCGGATAGGAAGGTCCTGTTGATACTCAAGTGAAGAATAAACCCGGCGTCCAAATCTCTTGTACTGAGATCAATTTCTCGTATGTATCACATACTTTAAGACGCATTGCTTTCAGCCTAGTAAAGACGACATTTTCCGGTGCGTCGATGAATGAGCGTCCGACCATTTTCAACGGGTCGAATCCAAGGCCATTCTGAGCTTCTTTTTTCCGACGACTTCATAGTACAAGAAAAGTACACTAGCAGGCACCTCTTAATAACGCTTTCCGCTTCAAGTGAAACAAGGGCGAGACGGTATGTCACTTTGATGAGCTGGCTGTAGAGCGGAATTCTTATCTGAAGGCTGGCCAAAGCCGTAGTAGAGCGAATGGACCATGCTGAGTTCGTAAGATCTATAGGACCCGGGCTCTCGGGCATTTAGTCGAAAAGGGAAGGCTTGAGAGTTATAGCTCGATGATGTTCGCGATGCCATCCTCACAGCCTCCAATTCCTTTGACTTGACAATGTAAGTATATAGACTCCAAGGCTAGTGAGGAATAGGCGGGCAGATATCACTACTGCTTAGATCCTATGACCTAAGCCCGTCTGAATCATTCTCGTGGCCTGGATGAGCGTGAAGAAGACGTCAAGAACTAAGAGTCCCAGTGTAGGTTGCTAATAGCTGCGGAAATGTATATGCTAGGAAATACAATGGCACTTGTTATCAATCAAGTGCGGTTATACATGCAATAACAGCTATTTATTTCTCTGTCAGCCTCGAGAGGGTGGGCTCAAAGTGCAGCCTGACGTGATGCAATTATGTGCGGACGGAATCCTTGGCCGCTGATAAAGGTTTTTTCCGTACAAGCGGGCACCTCTTATTCGCCGTGCATATCGTCTGAATGTGTGAGTTTTAATAGGAAGCGGGTCTCTCCAATGACATAAACGCAGTGGTTGCGGCATAAATGGGAGCATGTCCCAAACCGAGTATTTCTGGACTCACCAATACCAAGAAGAACAGGAGGCACTTCGGCAAGAATACCCATATGATTCTCCCAGCAAGTGATCCTCGGTTTCCGGTGCAAAGCGGTTCCCAGCTAAACCCGTCGATCGTACTCTCTAGGGTCTACAGTTCCGAAAACAAGGGGCTGTTTGTTTGAGCAATTGTTTTCCTATTCGGCAAACCTTGCCCACTTTCTTCGTTGGTTTTATCGGCTTATTTCACATACTTGATCATGACATTGCACTTCATTCCACCCTTTTTAGCGCCACTCTCGTCTGCTGTTTGATTGGCGTTTACTTATGGCTCAAACAGACAAGCCCCCTTCTATAGCTGAGTGATCGAATGGAATTAGAGCCAAGAGGTGATATGACATGAATGCACCGAGCAACATGGCAAATGGAAGCTTCTTCGAGAAGCGCAGTACCAAACTTTTTGTATGCCAAGGGTGCTAAGCATTTGTGGTAGTGCCGCTATTCGTTTAGCGCAAGGCCTCTCTCTATATTAACTCCCGCTTCCCCACTTGCCCCAGGCAACTTGTGTCGGTGCCAGAGCGACTTTCATGTCGACATCTCGCGAATACTCAGTGCTGAGGACTTTCTCGAGCTGGTCGGCTTTTCTTTCTCATACGGCCCCTTAATCGCGTATGGCTACCGTTCTACTCTTCTGGAAACCCCGTGAAGCGCAGATCTAGCAGATCGGCGACCATTCTGACCTATTTAGCTGGCTCGGCAACAGTGGCCAAACGGCGTCTCAGGCAGGCTTCCAGCATGTCAGATACCTGTCCTGCTGCCAATTATGGACTTTCCCGCCACTGTCTTTTTTGGATTAGGGCACGTGCGCACTGGTCAACCCTCACGCCCACAGACCCCCTTTCGACGGACAAATGACAGCTCCTGTTTTACATATCCGCTGTATTCTAATGCAGCTTCGTCCCCCCCACAGCCTAGCTACATAGGTGGCCCATGGCATTCTGATTTGAGGCACGCGATCTGCAGTCGAAAATATGGAAGATGTAACCAAAATACGTCAAGCATTGTTGCGATGGCCAAGACACCGTTTTTCATGTTACGGGTACTGGGAGATTTGTAGTACATATGTACACCTTCTACGGAGTACTTTCTCTATGAGGATATTATTGCACTGGACGCTAGAAGTCCGCTCCATCCGGCCACATCAGGCGCCTCCGCCGTGCCGTCTCTTGTATTACACGGCCCCCTCAGCGCCTGCAATAATCTGTTCGCCGTAAGATCACAGAGTGACACAATACCTGCTCTACTTTTTCGCTTCTTGCTGCTCAGACCATGCCTTCTTTCCCCACCTGTGTTTCTGCGGTCCAGCCCCCTGTGCTCCTTCCCTTTCTGAACCGCCCCGCCTCCTCTTTCCCTCCAGTCTCAATTCTATATGGCAAGCCTGGTTTTCCGTGCGTCGTTTATTTAACCTCTTCTATCTCATCTCTCCTCTTTCTCGCCTTTATCTGCTTTTTTGTTCTTCAGCACATCACCATCGCCACTGTTCCTCTCCCTCTTACCAACACTTAGTTGTTTTTGTCCATCGGGAGTACTTCCAAGTCTGCTAGCGTTGCTATCAACATCAACCTTGGCATCATTGCGTAGAGTCTCCGCCATTTTACTATCAGCGCCCGGCTCCGCTTGGCGTAACAGCTTTAGTGAGAGCTCTGAGGCAGCTACTGTCAGTGCATATATAGTTCAGAACTGCTCCAGCGAACACTATTCGATCCGCCATGGAGCCTGATCTGAGCGCCAGCATCACCATGCATCCGCATCCTTTCCATCTCGAGCACGCAGCTCCGAGCCGGTCTTCTTCGCGGCCTCCAGCAACTCCAGCTCCTGGCGTCACTAGCAGCAGCTCTGGAGAAAGCAAGAAAAACAACGCCTCCAGTACTGGCGTTGAAGTGAAGCCCGACGAACCCGATGCAACTGTCGAGAGACACCCGTCGACCCATCCGCTGAGCCCCGGTGCCCACAGCAGCCACAGCGATCAGAGCGGCGCTACCGATGTTGAAAGCCAAACAACCGCTGGAGCTGGCGGCACCGGCCGCCTTCCCACCGCTTCGACCGAGAACGACCCCTACGGCCTGGCTGCAGCCTACAAGACAGACTCGGACCTGGCCAACATCGAACCCTCTGGCGCTCGCAAACGAAAGGTAGCGGCATCATCCCTATCGTCCGGCGGCGCTGGGGGTGGTGGTGGTGCCATTGCATCTGGGGGGGGAGTCAGCGAGGCCACGGCTCCTGTTCCAGCCCCAAATGCCAGCAAACAGGGTCTCCTGGCTAGGTGCCTGCCGACTCTGACGCCGTTTATGCCGTCTCTGCCGATGTCTGCTCGGCGGGCCATTCGGACACGGCGCCTGCAGGGTTTCTACAAAAGCCAAAACGCGACCATCGAACGCATGTTGAAGAGCGTCGAAGAACACCAAGCCGAAGCGCGCCAGGAACAGGGCGAGGACCACCTCCGGTTTCAAATTGCAGTGTACGGCTCTTTTGTCGCAAACGTTATTTTGGCAGGCCTGCAGATCTACGGCGCCGTCTCATCCGGTTCTCTTTCTCTGTTTACGACGATGGCCGATGCCATCTTCGACCCCCTGTCCAACACTACTCTGATTATCACAAACCGCGCTATCAAGAAGGTGAATCCGGCACGTTTCCCTTCGGGCAAGGCACGCTTGGAGACAATCGGAAACATTGTGTTTTGCTTCCTGATGACATCGGTCTCGTTCATTCTCATTGCCTTTTCGATTCGCGACCTAGTGGAAGGCCGCAAAGACAGCAGCGAAACCAACAAATTCCACCTCCCGTCCGTGCTGGCCGTGGCTATTGCATTTACTACCAAGCTTGTGCTTTTCTTGTACACATGGTTGATCAAAGACCGCTACAGCCAGATCTACATTCTCTGGCAGGACCACCGCAACGATTTGCTGATCAACGGATTTGGTCTCCTGACGAGCGTCGGCGGCAGCAAGCTGGTGTGGTGGATTGACCCCGCAGGTGCCATCTTGCTCGGTGTGACGGTGTCTGCCATCTGGCTGAAGACGGCTTTTGCCGAATTCCTGCTGCTGGTTGGTGTCGTGGCATCTGTTGAGACGCAACAGCTCATTACCTATGTCTGCGTGACACATTCGCCGGTGGTGCGCCAGATCGATACCGTGCGTGTCTACCACTCTGGTCCGCGGCTGATTGCCGAGGTGGACGTGGTTATGGCGCGGGAGGCGACGCTGGCAGAGACGCACGATGTAGCCGAGGCGCTGCAGTCGAAGCTCGAATGTCTGCCGGATGTCGAGCGTGCGTACGTCCATGTGGACTACGAGACGACACATAAACCGGAGCATGCTTATAAAAAGGATCTCTAGGCGAGTTGATTTGATGTAAGCGGCTACTTATGGGTGCTAGGACATGGGGGAGGGGGGTTTATGCGTCGTGAATGTTGACGACGACCATAACGACGGCGAATTTTGGAAAACAAAATAAAACAGGTGGTGTTCCGGCAACGCTTCTCACGATGGAAGCTAGCGAGTGGTGTGCCTTGTGTGCCATTCTATGTGTTGTGTGATGTATTGGATTTGAACGGCTCGTTCTTGTTTTCAAGCATGGAAAATGTATTTATCATGTCTTCAGAGTGTATTATTGTATCTAGGCTTGCCCCTCAAAAATGGACGTATACATAGGATATCCCCCGATCCAAGTATTGACGTAGGTCCATGAAGAGACTCTTGCGCACATGTCCTCTTGGAAACAGATGAGCAGAAGCGACGGCGGTAGTCATGCCGATCAGCGCTTCCGGCGGCAAACAAGCTTAGAATGAGTCGGGCGGGTGCCAAAAAGGAGGGGAACGAAGAGCCAGCCAAGGCAACAGAACAGGGACGACCAAGAGTCGAGCCAACATCGAAAGTCTCGAAAGGTCACATGTGGCACGAGAGGACATGGGCATCTGCAGCTTAGATGGAGCTAGGCGGGAAAGGCCATTTTCTCATTGTATGTGAGCATGTACGTCGTATGTGATTTGGTGGTATTGCCTATGCATTAAATGCGGGGAACAGAAGGAGGAAAAACAAATAATAGAGTGTCGGGGTATCTGCGATGCGGTGGCATGTAGCTGGCTTTTCTTCTGACCAAAACAAATAGCCCAACCGAAACAGGGTAGCAGACGCACCGGGTTGAAGAACAGACAGGTATGACGTCGGGCAGGAGTGTCATGAGGAGCAGAAGTGGAGGCCGCAAATCCTGTGTGGAGCACGCCGTAGAGAGCTGTTTAGGCCAAATGGCGTATTGTTCGGGCCCCCAGGTAAACCTTGCGCGCGACGAGCTGATCTTTCTGAGCGAGGAGAGCAAAGCGACGACAGCAGGCATAGCTATTTACCCGGGCGTGGCAGTGAGATTTGCACCCTGCATCACAAGACGGCTGCAGAGCACGATGTGTGCCGCTTGTCGCATCCTATCTGAGGATGTATTCACAGCTACGTTATACGGCAGCCAACCACTGAAGAACAGGCGACCCCGCAGACTGCATTAGCACTAGCACGAGCAGAGGAACACGCATCTAGGCCATCGCCGACGGAGCAGACGCTCGACCTCGACCAGGCGAGCTCCCCCTAGCATTCTTCGGCCTGCCAGGCTGTTGGTTGAGCGATATTTCCCAGCCTGCTGACGACGGGCGTTCAACCTAATTACGAGTAGCGCGCACGCGCGCCCTGGGTCGCGTCGCTTGCCTCGCCTCTGTGTATTCAGTCGTCGCTCTTCCTTGCAGGTGCACTACGAGTACGAGTCCTATCCACTCTTGGCTGTGCCTGGGAGCGGAGCCCATTCAATTTGTTTCCACCCCCGGCTTTTTCCTCCCTGGCTTGTCACTCGCATGCTGTTTTGGTAGCAACAGTACTTCGTGCTCTCCGGTGGATCCGTCGCGGTTCTATTGCCTCGTAAATAGTATCACGAAGTCTTCTGGACGGGCCCTCCAGTCCGCGTATTGGGCCTGTTGTGTACGGCGTACGCTGTGCCAGCGAGACGACGTCGTGTTTATTGCTCCGGACGCACAGGGCAGCCGTGAGATGCACACATACCAGTACAAGTACATATGTGCACATTTGCAGAGATACGAGCACCCCGTTCTGCGATTTGCGCTACGCGGCGACCACACACAGCTTGCTCCCTGTCGCCAACCAATCACCCGCGCATCCTGCTGTACTATGGAGAAGAGCTTCCCCCCTCTTCTCTCTCGCTCTCTCCACCCTTTCCAGGCTATCCCGTGGCTCGTTCCTTGCTCTTTTGCGTGGTCGGCTCTAACTAAGAACAGCAACAATAAATAGCATGTAGACTGGACCAAAAAAAAGCGTGCACCACTTTTCTTGCTATCATATCGTATCGTAACATGCAACTTCGCTTGCATTGCACCACCGTGCCTTCCCTTCCCTTCCCTCCTCTTCTCCTCTTTTCCCTCCTCCGTACCTACTTTCCCTTTTCCCTCCCTTGTCACCTCCTGCGCTGACGCCTTCTTTTCGTTTCTGTTCTCGTGTGCATTTGCTTGCTTGTCCCGTCTGCTTTGGGAGGTAGTTGGCTACATACATAGCTCGAGGCACCTTGATCGCCTGTCACCGGACGGTTGGATCTTGCCATTGATGTGTCCTGCTTGCTTTTTTTTCTACCTTGCTCCGCCATTTGCACCCGCTTTCTTCGCCGGTTTCGTTTTTTAGAGGCGCCGAACACTGACTGCGTGTTTTTACGTGTTCCGTGCTTTCCTCGTTCGCGCTTTTCTGCCAGCGCTCACAGCTCTCTAGCTAGAACCTGCCGCCGTTGCCGAGCACTCTTCCTCGAATGCTCCCGTCGCTCCTTCCTCGCTGTGCACCCAGCACCGACACTCGTTCTCTCCGTCTTTGCGCATAATATCTGACGTTTTCTGTTCTTTTCTGTGGACGCACCTACGCCAAGAGACAGGGAAAGACGTAGTAGCATACTTTTTTTCCCGCATCCTCTTGTTTTATTACTAGCTTTGCGCCCTCACGACATTCTTTCCCTCGCTCATACCCGATCGCGTGCCCGCGATGGCCTCCTCCCAGAGTGGAGACGATATCTATGCTACCGTATGCCACTTGCTTCTAGCCTTCTACAGCCTTGTGCCAGGAGACGTCCTTTCTTACTGACGCGTTTTAGCTTCTTCTCAGCGACACATATCTGCCAGGTAAGAGCTGTTTGCCCTGAAGCTCTCCTCTCCTCATTCCAAGCTCCCTTTCGAGCTTCACTTTGCTAACCATGCCTTTCAGGCGCTCTCGTCTTGGCCCACTCGCTTCGCGATGCTGGAACTGCCAAGAAACTGGCCGTTTTGGTCACTCTCGACACGGTTTCTGCAGACGCTGTCACCCAGCTCAAGGTAGGCTAGTATATTTCCCTCGGCTGGAACGACGAGCACACTCTGTCTCGCTGCGCTGTGCTACTTCTGCATCTGCTGACATGTCTGCCCCTCTCAGACGGTATATGACCACGTCATATCGGTCCCCCGCATCCAGAATAAGACGTCCCCGGCCAATCTCGACCTGATGAACCGGCCTGACCTGCACTCTGCCTTCACCAAGATCAATTTGTGGAGGCAGACCCAATTCCGCAAAATCGTCTACATAGACGCCGATGTGGTGGCTTACCGTGCACCTGATGAGCTCTTCGACCTTCCACATGCCTTTGCCGCTGCCCCGGACATCGGCTGGCCCGATCTGTTCAACACCGGCGTCATGGTTCTCACTCCGACTGCTGGAGAGTACTACTCTCTTATGGCCATGGCGCAGCGTGGCATTTCGTTCGATGGAGCCGACCAAGGCCTATTGAATATGCATTTCAAAAACAACTACCACCGTCTGCCGTTTACTTACAACGTGACGCCTTCTGCCCACTACCAGTACCTGCCAGCCTATCGACACTTCCAATCGAGCATCACCATGGTACATTTCATCGGGGCGGACAAGCCTTGGTTCCAGGGCCGAGGCGCGTCTTCCGGCAGTCCTGCTTATAATGAAATGGTCGGCCAATGGTGGTCTGTTTACGACCGACACTATCGCCAAGCTGTACGCTTTCTAGCTTTTCTTTTTCTCCCCCCCTTTTTTTCCTTAACTTTTCTATGTGTAGTCTTCTCTTGTCGGATATGGACATCCTAACCATTTTCGTGCCATGTTCAGTCACCTCGTCCTGATCAAGATACTTTGCCGCCTCCACCCGAGATTGTTCAGTATTTCGTCAAGGGCGAATTTCGGCCAACCGTGACTCGAACACTAACAGCAGACGAGCCCTCATTGTATCTGAGGAGCTCGTCATACGGTCAGCATTCAGAAACCTTGCCACCACCCCCCGAACCCCAGCCTTTTTTTGCGTATCACCAGCACCAGCAAGCCCCCCCACCCCATTTGCATTTCGAAGAGCCTGGCTATCGCGATTCTCCGCCGTATCAACATCGTGGGCATCATGCACATAGTGTAGCTGAACACCAGAACCACCACCATGGAGAGGAATCGGGGCAAAACGAGCATCACGCTCAACAGGACCACCACCACCACCACCACCGCCACGATCATCATCAAGACCCCGAACACCACCACTTTGAGCACCAGGAGCATACCCAAAGCGAACATGCTCATCCCACCCCTCCCCCGTCGCAAGAACACCCATCTTCCTCACCCCCCCTTTCATCTTTTGTTTCTTCTACCGAGGAACCCCACACTGAGACTCGCGAAGACCAGGTTTCGGGTTATGAACCGGGAACGTCTCAACCTCCGGCGCCAGAGCATCATCAACCTTACCAACCCACTATGGAACAGAGTTGGGATGCTCAATGGTGAGTTTTCTTTGTGGCCCCTTTCAGACACGTGAAGGACCAACAAAAATCTAACATGCCCTCTTCTAGGCAACCGCCGCCCGCCAACGCAAAGCCGGAGGCACTGAACTTCCCGGAGACCCACTACGAGATGTCCCAAGATGCCACTCCTTACGTACCACCCGAGCGATATCCTAGCCCGCCGCGGGATATGTGGTACGAAGTCCCTAAGGAGGCACCGGCACCACCCTATCAGCGGCCCACGGCTATTTTCCCATGGGAAGCCAACCAGGCGGCGCCGACACGCGTCTTTGCCGAAGACCTGGCCCGGCCGTGGGACCCCGAACCGGCCCACCAAGTGGAGGCGAACGAGTTCGGAGCACAATCGGGTCAGTCGGCTTTTCACTCGCGTCAACCATCCCAGGCAACAGGAGCTGAGCTTTCTATGACTACAGGATCGCCATCTGTGGACCTGAGGACTGAGCCTACTACACCCACCATGCCAACCACTGCCCGTACATACCCACCTACGGACCCCTGGGCCAACTTCACGCGAACGAATGCCTGGGACGAAGTGCCGCAGATTGAGCGGTATGTCGATGCTTTCCAAAAGCAGCATCGCCGTACGAAGAGTCGCACACAAGCGCCTGGCAGTTTGCGCTTGGGCGACCTAGGCAGCGGTATTGGAGGCATGTGGGGTGGCGACGGAAGCAGGAACTTTGGTAACGCTGATCCCTCTGGGAGACGCGGCTCCAAGGTCACTGACTTCCCGAGCGAGGCAGAACGTCCCAGTCTACCGGTTACACCAGCACCTATTCGTCGTCCAAAGTTCTGGGGTGGTGGTGGCCCTAACTTTGGCTCTGACGAAGACGATGCTGGCAATGACCATCGCTCGCTGCCGGCCGCCGAAGGCGTGCCGCAGCAGGCTGACTGGGTATGTGTGCATGGCAACTTTTGGACGCCAGCAGACTGCCTTTGCGATCTTACTAACATTTTCCGCTATTACAAGGATCCTGTGGCACAGCTACAGAAGCTGGCCAAGGAGCAATCAGAAATATTACTGAAAAAGCTGGGACATGGGGATGAGGAAGGAGGGGAGGAAACCGCGGGTCAGGGCTCTCTTCCAGTGCGCTCCTTGCCTTCAGAGCCGGAGACACTCGTGGCGTCTGACTCAAGGGGCAACAAGGAGCCCTCGCTGGTGGTGAGCCCGCAACCGGTGAAACCGGGTAGCCTTGGAATCTACGGCATTACTAGTGAGGAGGGTGTGGCCATGCCGGCATTTTCGGATGCCCCCATCGAGGAGCCAGCTTATCACGGTCCTGGAGTTGCCTTCGAGAAGGATGAAACCTACCCAGAGAATGATATGGCAGTGGCGCTTCCATCAGAGGAAGAAAAGGACGTTTTGGAAACATGACAGGATGATGAGGCGGCCGGAAGGATGGATGAATAAACGCAAGCATTCGAGGAACTATGATGTCAGTGCTTTGTTTTTTCGTGTTGTTTTTGTGTTTTTTTGGCTATTTTATTTTGGGGGTTTTTTGGCAGTTGGATGACCCCTATAATCTGCTTGATATCGCATCTCTTATATCTTTCTTTTGTTTCTGGCTTATTGCGCTGTATTGGCCTAATGTCTAATGTGTCTTCATAAGCTTTTACGAGGCCATCAACCCAGTATTTGAATTTGTTCCTAAGATGACTTGGATGATTGAATGCATCACCACCATTTCTCTATCAAAACATGCTCAGGGGTCAACCCTAGGCCTCCTTGGGAAACAGACGCTGTAAGATGTGTCACAAAAGCATCTGTCATCGTCGGCACACCGCATACATACACATACACTCCACCGCTGTTGCCGCTAGCGCCGCCAACAGCCACATCCAGATCGGCAATTGTGATTCGCCGTCGCTGGAACGGAACTTCTATCTCATTACAAGATAGCACGTTCTCATTTACATTTTTCACATCCTCTCCATTCCCAGTGATGAACAGTTTAAGAGTGCCTCGAACTTTACCTCGGGCAAATAGCGAGGCTATTCGTTCCAGAAAGAGAATGCGTGAAGCCGGGCCGGCATCCTCTTTACCCTTTTCCGCTGTATTGTCGGCAGAGCCACCCTCCTCACGTATGGAATACAAGAAGACGACCTCGGGTTGGTGGGGCGCTTGGCCGCCTTCTTCCTGTTGAGACTGCTCGCCGATGTAGCTCAGCATACTGATCAGAGGGTTGATGCCCACGCCGCCTGCCACAAAGACGACTTTCGAGACGCGCGGGGGAACGAAATTCGTGTCCACAGCAGATGGGGGCGGTGGCGGGTAGACAAAGCTGCCACCAATCCTCACTTGCAGTTCAGCACCAAGAATATCCGCGTCGGGCTGCCAAAGCCATGCAGCCGCCGGATTTTCGGGGGACTCGCGTATAGCCAGCTCGATGTAGCGGGGTGCTAGTGAGCGTACCGTGCTAGCCAAAGAAGGCGACGATGTCAGTGTAAAGCCGCCAGCCTTGGCCACACCTGGGCAAAATGTATCGACCCATTGGCCGGGGCGAAAGCGAATGTCTGGGCTGCCATCGGGAATCTGGAGTCGCAACACTCGTATCGTGTGGCCTACCCGAGAGATTTTGGCCAGTACTACCGTGTGTCGAGACTACGAGAACAAAAAAGCAGTTAGGAAAACAAGAAAATAGCCATAAAAGCAGACGCCCAGATCAGATTATTGTGTTCTATCACTGGTCGATCCATGGGGAACGAACCAGATCACGAGGCTCTTTGGCTGTCCTCTCCAGATGGCTTTCTTTCGTCCTAGGGACATCCGCATCTTGCATCGATGCCATTGTTCTGAGTCTTCGGGTATTTTAGTCCTGTTTAAGACAAGTACAGTATTGCAGCATTGGCAGGAAGCATAACTGTCATTTTGGTGCGGTCATGTTGTAAGATGCGAGTAGGTGGGGCCTGAACGGAGCGAAGAGGCATGACGATACTATTAGCTATTGGTCTCCGGGAAGCCCCACTAGCCACCATTCTGTCGTACTGTGTATGGCCTAGGTGGCCTCAGCCACAAGTCACTCGCCACACTTCACCGCCTACGAGTAGCATTCGTTGGACCGATGAACCTGTCCTTTTTCTGAGGGGCAACCAAATCGGCCACCACAGCACGAGCTTCCCTCAGCTGGAACCTGTCCAGATCGCCTCTTGTCTGTCTGCCTGTCCGCTCTCCTCTAACCACCCCCCTTCTCCCAAGCCTCCACCCACCCACCTGTCCTTTTGGACGTTGCTTGCCTGGGGTCTTGTGCGATTGTGCCTTTCTATTTTCGACTAGAACGGTCAATTTGGCCTTTTCGGATCGCTTGTTTATTCTTACCGCTCCCTATCTTGCCGCTCCGAATCTTCCTCCTTTTTTCTTTCTGCCTAGATCGCCTCTTCGTGTTTCTGTCGCTGTTGTGCCTGCTCTCGTAGCTGATTTTGTTTATTTCGCCTGTTTTTCTCTCTTCTTTCTGTTGTTTGATTGCAGCTTGGGCCGAACAATCCCTGTTGTTGGCGACCGAGACCCCGGACCTCTTTTTTTCCAACAGCTATTTGCACTATATCGTCTGTCGCCGTGCGCTTCTCGCCCGGCACTCGATAACACACGCCCACCATGCAGGGAGCACCAGGTCCAGCGGTGGACTATGAGACACTCAAAGAGCAATGGGGCGAGGTGGAGGACCGCGATGGCGTTCGTCTGAGCTGGAACGTGTTCCCGAGCACCCGAATGGTGAGCATCCCCCCCACCTCTTTGGTCCTGTCGCTGCCATTTCGCTAACGATTCGTCTACTATATTCTGTAGGAAGCATCGCGCCTCGTTGTGCCCATTGGTGCTCTGTACACGCCGCTGAAGGAAAAGGCCGATACACCACTGCTGCAGTTTGAGCCGGTGACGTGCAAGCAGCCCTGCCGCTCTGTTCTGAACCCGTTCTGGTGGGTTTTGATTCTTGTTGCAACCGCAGCACGTGCGTTACTGACAGCCGCTGCAGCCAGGTCGATGTGCGCGCGCGCCTCTGGGTGTGCCCCTTTTGTCTCTCGCGCAACCCGCTGCCGCCGCAGTACAAGGACATCACCGCCAATGCCATTCCGCCCGAGCTGCATCCCTCCAACACGACGATCGAATACCGCCTTTCGCGCCCGGCCCAGCACCCGCCGATTTTCCTGTATGTGGTCGATACGTGCCAGGAGGAGGACAGCCTGGCAGCTCTCAAGGAATCTCTGATTATGAGCCTGAGCCTGCTGCCGGAGAACGCGCTGGTTGGCCTCATCACCTTCGGCACCATGACCCAGGTCCACGAGATCGGATACACCGAGTGCGCCAAGTCCTATGTCTTCCGGGGCAACAAGGAATACAGCCCTAAGCAGGTGCAGGAGATGCTAGGCCTCAGCCAACCCATGGCGCGCCCCGGCATGCAGCAGCAGGGCCGGCCGCCCATGGGTCCGGCCGCGCGCTTCCTGCTGCCTGTCCAGCAGGGCGAGTTCCAGCTGACCAAGGCGCTGGAGCAGCTGCAGAAGGACCCGTGGCCGGTGGCCAACGACCGCCGCAGCCTGCGCTGCTCAGGTGTGGCGCTGAGCGTGGCCGTCAGCCTGATGGAGTCGTCTTTCCAGAACTCGGGTGGTCGCATCATGCTGTTTGCTGGTGGCCCGGCCACCGAGGGTCCTGGCATGGTGGTCGGCCCTGAGCTGAGAGAGCCGATCCGGTCGCACCACGACATTGACCGCGACCATGCCAAGTACTATAAGAAGGCACTGAAGTTCTACGACAACTTGGCCAAGAGGACAGCACACAACGGCCACATCATCGACATTTTTGCCGGCTGTCTGGACCAGGTCGGTCTCCTGGAGATGAAGGGCCTTTGCAACTCGACGGGCGGCCACATTATCCTGACCGACAGCTTCACGGCGTCCATGTTCAAGCAGTCGTTTGTGCGCGTGTTTGAAAAGGACGGCGACGACAACCTGCTGATGGGCTTCAATGCCGTCATGGAAGTCTTGACCACCAAGGAGCTCAAGGTCACGGGCATGATTGGCCACGGCGTGTCGCTGAACAAGAAGTCGACGTCGGTGGGCGAGACCGAGTGCGGAATTGGCAACACGTGCGCGTGGAAGATGTGCGGTATCGACCCGAGCGCCAGCTACGGCATCTACTTTGAGATCGCCCAGGGCGGTCCTGGCCAGGTGCCGCAAGCGCCGCAGAAGGGCATGGTGCAGTTCCTTACCTACTACCAGCACTCGTCCGGCCAGTTCCACCTGCGCGTGACTACGATTGCGCGGAATCTCAGCGGCCCGGCCGGCGACCCAACGCTGGCGCACTCGTTCGACCAGGAAGCCGCGGCGGTGCTGATGTCGCGGATTGCTGTCTTCAAAGCCGAGGTCGACGACGGCCCCGACGTGCTGCGGTGGGTCGACCGCATGCTGATCCGGCTCTGCTCACGGTTTGCCGACTACCGCAAGGATGACCCGTCGTCGTTCCGCCTCGAGAAGAACTTCAGCCTCTACCCGCAGTTCATGTTCCACCTGCGGCGGAGCCAGTTCCTGCAGGTGTTCAACAACTCGCCCGACGAGACGGCATTCTATCGACATGTCCTCAACCACGAAGACGTGAGCAACTCGCTGGTCATGATCCAGCCGACCCTAGATTCGTACACCTTTGACCAGGACGGCGGCATGCCCGTGCTCCTGGACTCCACCTCGATCCAGAACACGCACATTCTCCTCCTTGACACCTTCTTCCACATCCTCATCTTCCACGGCGAGACCATTGCGCAGTGGAGAAAGGCCGGCTACCAGAGCCAGGAGGGCTACGAGAATTTTGCCGCTCTCCTCGAGCTGCCCAAGGACGATGCAAGAGTGCGTGTTTCTTTCGTTGCCTTTGCTTAAGACCATTGACTAACTTCATAGGATCTCATTACCGATCGCTTCCCGCTACCGCGTTTCATTGTCTGTGACGCTGGTGGCTCGCAGGCCCGTTTCTTGCTCTCCAAGCTGAACCCGTCGACCACGCACACGACAGGCGCATATGGCGGCGTCGGAACCCAGTCGGCGCAGACCATCTTCACCGACGATGTGTCTCTACAAACATTTATGGATCACTTGATGAAGTACGTTCTTCCCAGTTTCTTGTCTTCATACACTTGACATTTGCTTACTATTTCTCTTTTTTTAGATTGGCTGTCAGCGGCACCAACTAGGGTCTTCTGACATTTTCCGAGTTTTCTCGGATCTCGGAAATGGCGAGACTGTTGGGAAGCACAGAGCGATAACGCAAATACGCAGTTCAGAGCGAGCGGGTGGTTGATTACGCGTTTTGAGAGGAAGGTGTTGTTTTAATACATTTACAAAAACCCGTTACAGGACAAAAAAATAAAAAAGCCCACGTTAGAGAATTGATTTACTTTTCCTCGCGCTATCGCAGTGACCAATGCCATCACTTTTCCAAACCTACGAAATTAGTCGCCAGACAGTTTCGCTAAATGAGAAAAGTCAATGTGTGGCTGAAATGTGGCTGGTGTGTGGCTAGTGAGTGCTATCCAATAAACACTCGTACAGCAAAATTTTGTGGTTAGTGCCCCACTCAGCCCTGAACCCGCACAAAGTTTTTTTTTCGTCCGCCCATTTGGCCTAGCCCAAATCGCGGCCAGCGACCAGAGTACCCTATTACTTTTTTTTTGAGCGGACCTGAATCGTCTCTTAATTTTCGCCCTCCTCTTTTTCCCCCCTCCCCTTTTCATCACCAGACTTTCTGTCAGAATCTTGCCGAGCAGTGCACCTGGATACCCGAAAATACCGTCAAAATGCGTAAGTACTTACTCTATCTTGTTCAAACTCGACACTTGCCGAAGAGTGGAAAGCCGAATGGCAACTTTTTTTGCTAACTGTGCTCGTTTTCCACAGCCCCGAAGATCGACCCCAATGAGATCAAGGTCATGTAAGGATGAACCACCTACCATTCCCCTCCCACGCCAACAATTTTCGTTCGTTTTTATCTTCGCACCGGTGGTTGTTCTAGGAAGAGGAGGAAGCCGAGGTCGCGAACAAGAATGGTCGTCTCGGCTCTGGACGTGGACCGGATTGCGCTGGGGGGGAAGCAAGGGCTGAAAGACGCTCGATGGAACAACCACGCTGCAGCACCAGGATGAACGAAAAGATGGGTCAAAATGTAGCTGTGAATATTTTGTCTAACGTGTCGGATAATAGCCACCTGAGAGCGACAGGCGGCGAAGTCGGTGCTTCGTCTGCGCTGGCTCCCAAGATCGGTCCTCTGGGTCTGTCCCCCAAGAAGGTCGGCGAAGACATTGCCAAGGCGACTGGCGACTGGGTACGTTCAATACGAGACTGAAAGTTTGGAGGTCTAGCGTGGGATACGGGTGGTGTCGAAGGAGACGAAAGAGGAGGGAAACCCAGAATTGAATGTGGAAAGTGAAGACGTGGAATCTTGTGCCACTGACTAAAACGCGGGAGGCGAACGGAGCTAACAATCTTTGCAGAAGGGTCTCCGCGTCACCGTCAAGCTCACCATCCAGAACCGTCAGGCCGCCGTGTCTGTTGTGCCGACCGCATCATCCCTCATCATCCGCGCGCTGAAGGAGCCCCCACGGGACCGCAAGAAGGAGAAGAACATCAAGCACAGCAAGTCGGTGCCCCTCGACGAGATCATCGAGATTGCACGGACAATGCGCTTCAAGTCTCTGGCTAAGGAGCTGAGCGGCACCGTCAAGGAGATCTTGGGTACCGCCTACAGCGTCGGCTGCCAGGTCGACGGCAAGACTCCCCAGGAGATCATCGAGGCTATTGATGCCGGCGAGATCGACAGTATGGCTTTTCCCTTTTCCTCTACGAGATGCTCCGGGTCCTTTTTATCCTAGGCTGCATGCTAACGTCTTACAGTTCCTGAGGAGTAAAGGGTTCATCACGGAGGATGAACGATGAGTGGGCTGTGTGTATGGGTTCCTGGCATTGTGTTCAAGGAGTTCGGGTCTTTCTTTTTGGCTCTTCTCTACCTGCCATTCTTCCTCTGGTGCCATCCAGGGGAGGAGGAGGAGGGTTAGGAAAAAAACGCTTCATATAGGGTATACATTACAATCAACCCTGTTCTACGACAATCCCACATCGCGCGGGCGGGGAGAGAGAGAAAGGTATACCAAACAATGATTGGGATAAAAAGGGGGCCAGCCCGCGACGCGTCGGAAGCGGAAGGGGACATGAAGGAGAAATGAACGAACCGAACCCAACATTGTTGGGAAAGAGAATCAAAAAAGGCAAGCCCCCGCCCCCTCTAAAATGGAGAAGGCTTCCAAAAAACTCGGAAAAAGAAAAAAACAGTTCAAATGCAGCACCAGCATCCCAAGCGATATTTATTCCTTGTCTACACCGGCCAGCCACAGGTTCCTAGTCTTTTCCCGTCTGCTCTCCTACCGTTTCCAGACTCCTAGTTTCTCCGTTTCCCTTCGACGCTTTTGTCTTTCTCAGCCCAGAACGCCTGCCTTGGTCTCACGAACGAAGCACAACCGCTGAACGACGACGACGATGCCAACGAGCCAAGGCTAAGGCTGAGGAAACAAAAAGGCCTAGAAGGGAAGAGCGATACCGGAACAGAGAGAGGCTGGAGAGACGACGCGGAAGACGAAACGTGACTGGCCCCCCAGACAATTTCTGTGAACTGTGACTGAAACCATATATGTATGCCACTGCTGTCTATGCTGATATATGCCTTTCCTGCCTACTGGCTTTCCCATACCTGGCCTACACTCTGAGATGCTGCCGCTCCTCCATGGTTCGTCTCAATTTTGGTGCCCAAGGAAGATTGAACTTCGACCTATTACTCACCGCGGCTTCCTTTTGTTAATGTAAAGTGGAAGCTGAGGTCCATCATACATGGTCAACATCTTTTCTCAACAACCCTCCTTTTTGTCTTTACGACAATTCTCCGTTCAGCTTGATAGCATGCGAGCCATCAGCTGTTCATTTGTAAATCATTGCTATGCAAGGGAAGTAGGGTGTGCCGATGCGAATAACAGATGGCCGGGTGTTTTTTTTCTTTTTTCGGGGGATCTACGACGAGAAGGCGGGGAAGATGGAGGGGGACAAGAAAACGGGCCGAGCAAGGCCGATTGCCCGTGCAAGGAAAGGATGCCATTACAACTTGATATCCTCGTAGGTTGTGGGCATTGTTATGCTATCGCTTGACGGTCATGCTGTTTGTTGTCTTTGTTGACAGCAAGAGAGCGGCCTCGGTGTCCGTTGTCGTAAACAAAAACATGGGAATCGAATGATAAAGCCTTACGCCGAAACATTGGTGTACATGTCGCAAGTTCATATATATAAACAAGTCACGCACAATACAAGGCATATTGCAGCTCTACATTTTGGTTTGGTAGTTTTTGCACGGAAATATATGCAATCTAGAGGACAGGCATAAAGCGAACTGGCTGCAGGCAGGCAGGCTGCTGTACGCACTATGACAAGGTAGGTACGACCATTTTATACGGCTGGCTGCCTGAAAGGATCCTGAAAGGGTGGGCTTATGAGGTCATATACAAAGTCAAGTGATATAAAAAGTACGAGCCCATACGAGTGGTTTGGTTGCTGTCCCCCTTTTCTTAGCCTCGTGTGTTTATTCCGTGCCCTCTTGTATTTTTGGCACCCATCATCTCATCGTACTATTACAGGTATGTATCTTACATTGTGCTTTAATTCTTTGGGAGGGCGATCTAGAGATACTCAGAGTATCTCATCTATATATTTTCTAGTTGCAATATACGCGAAAGTGGTTGAAACAAGTCATATATAAAGTGAGCCGCGAGGTGAACCCAGTTCGTTACGGCGGAGAAGCCTGTCTAACTAACATAACGGCAGAATCTCATGTTTCAAATGTCCTCCCCCCTCCTCCAATGCCGATGAGAATTAGGAGACAGACTTCAATGATCTGCCTTGCTTGGCTGAAGTTTTGGTAGACCAGAAGAAGCATCTGCGAATTGCAATGGAACACAGATCGGAGTACAGAGACATCATGTGCTGCTCTCTGTCCAGCTTTATTTACGTTAGCTACTCATGCACCCGACTCACACACACGACCCCCGTATACTCGAACACTACACATTATCTTCCTCCCAAGTTCGTTCCTTTACAGCATTGACACGCCCACATTGTGTATAATTACCCGTACCGCCTTTGCACAATGCACACGGGCGAAAGCGGCAGCCGCAGGGTAAGAAAAAAGGAGTACGAGTAAGTACAGGCGGTCAAGGGGGCCAGGGTGTGTGGAAGGGTGTGAGTGGAGTGTGGGTGGCAGGCGAATGTGAGTGCGAGTGTGTGTGTGTGTGTGTGTGTGTATGTACAACTACTTCGTACCGCCTGTATTGTGAACAAGCGAAGATCGACCGTAAGACAAGACTGGAAGCCTCTTCGTCTCGGATGGCCAGGGAAGCTGACATAAGGCCACAAGATCTACCGACTCGATGCTCCGTGACTTTGGAGATCTCTAAAGTCGAGAAAAACAGGAGGATATGCGGGTTGGGCTTCTTGGCTTTGGGGGTATCAGCAAGAGCAGGAAAGTGATGCGAATCCGTTATTAATATCGGGCAACCCGGTCTCCGTTTTCCTTCCTTTTTCCGCTCTGTTTACTCTGGTCTCGTGCTCTTCCTTCTATGCACAAAGCAGCTGCTCCGTATAGTCCGTATGCACAAGGACGCAACATGTGGACAGTATCGGCTCTCGCTATGCAGTGGCGCGGCGCCCGATGCATGCAAGCTCGATCCGTCCAGCAGACACGTTGTGCAGCTTCCGCTTAGCTGCTCGGCGTCTTGGCTGCTTCATTCGCTGGCTTCGCTGAATGCGGTGTGCCTGGGGGTAGCCACCCAGCCCTTCTGATTGGTGCGGCGGCGCCACGCAGCCTCTGACATGCATCCCAGCACTCATTTATTGTTGCCTGGTTCTAGGCTAGCGCCAATGCGAAATCTGGTTTGCTTCGTTTGCCTGGTCGGTATTTCTTCCCGCCATTCGTCGACGGAGGCAATGCCGCGCCTCTGTTTTGTGCATTCGCTCTTTCGCTCTATACGACGTACGGCCCCTTAACTGTGCATTGGTCTCTTATTTCTTGCGCTCTTTCGTTCTTTCTCTTCTCTTCCAGCCATGGCAACACATCTGGAGGTGATTTGGGCGTAAGCAGCTGGTACACCGTGTTCGGCTTTCACAATGTGCCCGTAGCTACTCGTGATGACAGGGCTTTGGTACCCAACAAGATAGCAAGTATTGTACCATAGGCATAGGCTTAGAAAGGACAACATGTAGCATCTGCTACTACTTGGCTGAGGATTTTTCATTCTGACAGAATCCTGAGTTCACCGCCGTCTGAGCTGGTTTGGCTTGGTTTGGCTTACCACTCCCATACCGGTGCTGTGCTTCGGTTGCTTTGTGTCAGATAGCCTGAGAATGAGGCAAGCATGGGCAGCTAGAATGTACGGAATCTAGACCGGCTTCTCTTTGTTTTTGACCGGAAGAGCGAGCTAGGAGAAGCAAATAGATGTGCGGAAGTCTCAAGAAAAGGGTACCCACAGATGCAGAACGCTTTGGAAGCCCCGAATGCTGCAGGTAGGCATTCATTTGGGACCTGCAAGCTGACGGAGCATGACCCTGGCCCGGAGAAAGCAGAAGGCAGAAATGGAGAGCCTCCATATCGAAAGAAGTCGGTGACGCTTTTTCTGTCACAGCCATCGCCCATCGTACCCTCTTAGTACTACTAGAGGTCCGAAAGTGAAGTCACTGCACAGCCTGTGCACGAGTATGACAGCCACTATCTGGCGACATAATTTCTTCCCGGCCGCCACATACTCATACAACCCTTCTTGTACGAAAGACCGGAACTCAGAACGAGCGGCTTGTGTTACCACAAGGTAACCTGGGCCATATCGAACATTTGCCCCGTAGAAGGAACAGAAGGAGCACAGTAGATTGGGACAAGAAGCCGGTGTGAAACATGCTTTAGAAGGGAGGCCGATGATATTCGCGGGTCCGTTCTCGCGCCCAAGAGTTCGGAAATGTGTGGCTAGTCTCGGCGTAGGATGGCGGCTTGGAGCAAGCAAGCCATCAGGCATGTTTTGTCAACAAATCCATTTCAGCGGTGAGACCCTGCGTGAGCAAGAAGACAAAGGAGTATACAGCCATCAAGCTGAATAATATACTAGACAACCGGCCCATTGAGATGCCTATTCTACTATTGTATGCTGTTTGGCTTCATCAGGAACGCTTGAGGCTCAAGCTGAGTTGGAGTGCCACGCTAATCGATGTGATAGAGTATGCACACTGTGGTACGAGGAGAGAACTGCTGCTTAGACACGGTCTGTTGACACCTATGGACACTGTTCTGGTTTATGGTCGTCTCCACCAGCAAATACGACTCAGGACAAGCGAGAATGCGTGTCCCAGCTTGTTTTGGCCCTTTCCCGGCTTTCCCTGTCTGTTTCGTTTACGGACGGGCATATGAATGCGGCAGCGGCGAAAAACCCCCAACAAACACAAAAAACTGCAAAAGCCCACCGATGCCCGTGAAGTGCGGCGTGCTGTTTCGGGCTTCTTGACTGGTCATCCCAAATTGTACACTTTTGTCTTGTATTGGGCTCCATGTCGAGCTTCAGAGCACTGCGCGGAAGTGGCTCTGCTGTTTTAGCCTGGTACCCATAATTTATGTGATGTTGATGGGCAGTGCCAGGGCTTGTTTTGTTCCTCCTGGTTGTGTTTGATTTTTTTTTGGATTCGGCGTCCCTTCTCATGTCTGCTCGGATGGCAACGAGCACGGAGAATTTCAAGCAGCTTGTGCGGAGCGCGAGATGCGCATGCCGACAGATGAATAATGCGATCTGGCAAATACCATTTGTACATGTGTACTTCTGCAAGTACAAGTATGTACAACTACAAGGAGGGAAAACTGGGTGCCGATCCTCCTAGCCGCCGCCAGGATGACGCCTGTTTCGTCGACCTGCGCCGTTCCTGCGCAGGTTGAATGGACACCATCTCCATTCTGCAGATGGTCGAGTGCTCCGTACATGGAATCCAGTGCTGCATCGAGTTCTACGACGACTGGCAAGGTGCTGGTCTCTTTGTGCTGCGCGATTCCGGGGTGACTAGTGTCTCTTGGAAAAGTCGAGACACAGCAGCCCCATTTGGTATTGGTGAGTGAGGACTTGTCCGGTACGTTACGGAGTACTTGTACTCGCACAGCATTCCAACGGCGAGCACAACCCCCGAATGGCTCCCCATCCTGGCCGCCCCTGTCTGCTGGCTCCATTCATTCGCTAGGGCCGGCATTCCAGTTAGCAAGAACTGGCGAGGTGTGCGGCACGTTCCCATGGCTGTCATGGAAGAGAGGCGTACAAATGTACTCGCACATGTCCTGTCGATAATGGACGGATGAGCACGAGTAGACATACATATATGTAGTGTACGAGTACACCGTACGGCGACGAGTATGTACGAATAGTACGGAGGCACATGTGAGATGCCCGCCATGGCCCGCTCGGGCTGCCACCTCACGCAGTAGTCATACCACGCGGTGCCAAAAGGAGTCGCCACAATCAGGAAGCACGATGGAGGGCATCCATCCAGACATCTAGATGCAAAAATAGAGCAAACAAACGGCGGCCTACTCGTAGTGGTTGCCGGCCGCTCTCAGGAGCCTGATATTAAGCCAAAAGTGGGAAAGAGAACACATTGCAACGCACAACTATGTACTCGTAAACGGAGAACTCGTATGGATGCATGCCAGCATGCCAGCGCGAACACCCACCCTAAGAGAAAATGCCACGCTGCAACATATGATGTAAAAGCTCGGGAGGTGGGTAGCCACTATGTACTGCTCCATAGTCCGTAGTGGTATTAGTGCTCCGTAGTGCTACATACGAAGTACTGTTGCGCTCCACGCATATAGATATACATCTACACATAAGTGTGCCAGCTAAACATTTATAGGCCACGCCCAGCTGGCGCTATTTACTCGTGTGAAGAAAAAAGCCCCCTCCCCCCTCCCCCTCCCCCCCTCCTTGCCAACTACTATACAACCAACTACAAGGAGCTATTGCTGGCTTGGCGAGGCATGGTGCAGCCACTATCCACTCGACGGCCGTTGTTGTTGGTGCTTGGCCGCCCTGTGCATATGGATGTGCTGACGTATGGAGGAAAGCAAACATACACGCAAGCTTTGCGCCATGACCTGTACGTTTCGTACGAGTACATACGAGTACGTGCATCTTACGTTTGAGGAGAATGGCTGGGTACGGAGCACGCTGTAAGATACAAATTTGTATTGTACAGGGTAGCTACTACCCCTAACACCGCCTGTAAGCGGGCGCGCATAATAAATAGCGCTTGTGCCTCCGCCGCCTGCTGGACGCTGCACATCTCGTAATGCGGCCTAGCTTGGTGCTCCGAGAGCTGGCCCTAGCATCCAGAATATGACGACCGGCGGGGCCTAGCGCAACGATTTCCGCCTTGTTTGCCTAGCGCAACCGTCCGGCCGTGGGCTGGTTTTTTTGGTCGCCCTCACCACTGTTTTGCCTCCGCACGCCAGCGATTAGTGGAATGTACAGCGGCCAGTATCGTGCTATGAGAGGATGTCGGTCTTGGTAGTCTTGGTGGGCTTGGTGGACTTGGCCGATCGTTCAGGGCCCATTGCACTGTTTCTCGCCAACCAGCTCCTCTTTCATGTCGAGATCCTTGCGGCCCCACAGCCTCTTGCCCAATTTGTTGGACGCGTACAACATATGAATATAAGTACGAGGTCTCGCACAATGTACATACACGCAGTGCGAGATTTGTCGACTGGTTCGCATCGGTGTGTGTTCTACGGATGTTCTACGGATTAGGCTCTTGTCTCTGTTGGCCAGGCGCATCCTCAAGCTCATCCCATCGAGGCTCTGCCTCTCCGTAACCCAATGCCAATCATAGACCAGGGATCCCGGTCACTCTGTACGAAGGACTCTGTACACGAGTAAAAGCTCGTAATCCCTCGTCTCGTATCGGGCGCCCCATACATGGTTCTGTCTTTTTGCAATGCTACATCTGCTCTGCCCGAGCGCTGCGGTTATCCACCGCACCAGCCGCCTCTGATCCACAGCTGCACTGCTATCACTTTTGCTTGTCCATGTAGTTGTACAACAGATCTCCCTGGCAAACAGCGAGGATGTACATACATACGAGCACTCTTACTTGACTGTGCTTTGATCAGGTGTCCTCTTTGGCAACAACTGCAGCATGGCCCAACAAAGCACAACAAATGAATCTCTGGCACACGCGTGCGGTACTGCCCAAAGGATGCCACACACTCTCTTATTGGCGCGGACTACGGATCATGTTTGCATCTACGTGTCTTGGAGTTCGCCAGGCGACTATCAGACACACTTCATGAGCTGTGCACCTGTTTTATTGAGTGGTTGTACTTGCAATATACGGCAAGGTAAGATACCTCCCTGCCTAGTCACCCCCTCTAATCCCTGCCGCCCTCCCCACCAGCCAGCGTCGTTCCTTCCCATTCTACCACCACACACCCCCTCCTTCCTTATTTTCTCTCTCTCCTCCATCACTCCCCCCACACACCACCAGCGTCACTGCCCCCCTTCGCTGTATGGAGGCGGTCAGCGAAAGAAAAGAAGGAGAAATAATGCGATTCGGTCACTACCGTGGCTATGAATATGCCCCCTCCCCACGAAACACCAAAATAGGCTCGATACAACAGAGGCGGTAAAGCAAGCAACAAAAAGCAAGGATGAACAAAGTTTCCGTAGCGGCCTAGAGAAAGAGCGCAAGAGAGAGGCTACCCTCAAAGCCGTCTCTGGCTGTTGGCGGCCCAAAACATCAATCACGACAAAAGAGCATGGCTTGCCAGATCATTTGCAAACGGAAGGAACGATTCGGCGTTGCCCTGTCGCACTTTCTTTTCGGCCTTTCCCTGCGGGCCCCCTCTATCCTCGTCCCTATCAAAAACCAAGCAAGCCAACGCTCAGCAGTACGAGTACATCAGCTGGGAGCCTATTTTGGGGCCCCCAGTATCTCCCGCCTGCCGCGCCGCCGTCTCTTACCAGACTGGCCCCCGAAGCCCACTAAATTCGCCCGCTACCCACGCTATTCATGCCTTAATGCTGAGCCAACAGGCTGGCTGTGACTTGTCGAAACCAAATATCTGAAAATCGTCTCGACCAGCTTCTGCCAACTTTTTTCCTGCCTTTCTGTTCCCCCTTCCGACTTTCACTCTTGATCACCTCTCTCTGCCTCTCTTCTACCACTCGCACGCTCTTGCGCGCGCGCCTCCTTCCCTCTCCCGACCGATCGACCCCTCGCGCGTAGCATTCTTCGGCGACTCTTGCTTAGCTCTTCTCCCTCTCCCGTATCCTCCTACTACTGAGCGCTCAGCTCCAGGGCTTTCGTGGCCGGTTTTAGTGGATATTCGCAACCTCAGCGGCCGCTTTTCTCGATATCTATCTCGTGCTTCGCGTTTGCGTTTCCTTTTTTGGTCCTGTCGCTTCTTCGCCGTCCCCATTTGTTCTTTTTTCTCTTCCTCTTTCTGGATCCCGGCTCGCCTGCATATGCATCTTTTTTCTTTACGTGGCCCCCTCCCCCCCTCTTCCCGCCCTTTGACGGCTAGGGCTGCGGCTTCGTCATCTTCGTCCTTTCCGACAACGACGACAACGGCAAGGGCAGCGACCGCCGATCCTGCCTCGCCTGACGTCGTCGTCGTCGCCGTTGTCGCTTCTTCCGCCGTCTCGGCCGCCTCTACTGCCTTTCATCCTCACGTCGCCGTCTTAGCACTACGCATTCAAGATGCAGCAACCAGTAGTCCAAATGCGCCAGCAGGCGGTGCCAACGCGGCATCACTTCGAGCCTCTCCTCTCGTTCCATGCACACCTAAGGCCAGAGTACTTTGCCGCGCTCCAGCAGCAGCAACAACAACAGCAGCAGCAGCTACAGCTACAGCTACAACAGCAGCAGGAGCAACAGCTACAACAACAGCAGCAGCAGCAACAGCTACAACAACAGCTACAACAGCAGCAGCAGCTACAGCAGCAAATCGCACAAAGCCATCAATCACAGCATATTCAAAATCAGTATCACCAATACCTCGCTCAGAGCCGAGCTTCACGACCACCAGGGCTAGCGCCAGCTGGAAGAGCCGTTCCACAGCGGGCATTTCCCATTCGAACTTCCCAGTCATTGGGTAGTTCTGCCACCGCCCAAGGACAGATTCCACAACCGCAGTCGAAAAACCTGCCCCAACAACAGCAGCAGCAACAGCAGCAGCCACAGCCCCAGCATCGACAGCACTTTCGCCATGATCAGCGGCTAGGAGCATCCAGCGCAACTCCCGTAGCTGCGACCGCCAACACGTCATATCCCCCCGCCGCTGGTGGACGAAACCTAGGACTAGAGAACAAGCAGGAACACCAGTTGCGGAGGAAAACGCCCAGCGGTACCATCGATGCAGGCTATGACGGATCTCCAGCCAGTTTGGCCGCTGGACCTCCTCCTTTCAAGCAGATTGCTCTTCCCGCCTCGGCAGCTATGTTCCCTACAGCCATCGTCCACCAGGACAACTCCGTACGCCATATGCAGCTCCAGCAACAACAGGTTGCAGCAGCTGCCGCCGCCGCCGCTATGGGGCCAAGGATGTCCGCCGTAAATGGGCTTGATCACCATCAGTCTCTTCTTGCTGGAAACGGCACTTGGGCCTACAATACTTTAGCTATGGACTCGGCCATCAACCCGGGAGGAGCGGCAGCGGCTGCAGCCGCCGCAGCAGCTGCTACTGGGGGGTCTATGCAGGCACGCGCTGGCCCCAGTGTCGGCGGAGCCGGTCTCGGAGCCTGGGCGTCGGGAAGTGGTGCCATTGGCAACGACCCGAATTCTGCAGCCGTGGCTGCGGCCTCGGCCGCAGCTGCAGCCGCAGCCGCCGCTTCAGCCGTTGGTTCTGGAGCTGGTGCTGGTGCTGGAGCTCGTGCTGGTGTTGGATCTGCTGTGAACCCAGTGTTGGATCAAGCACAAATGCTGCAGACGGTTCCACAGATCGCACAGATGCATGGTAATGTCCCCAGCGTCAACGGAGTCAACATTGCCAATACGATGTTCGTGCAGCCTGTGTTTGCGCCCTCCTATCAAGCATCGCCTGGCCCTACTGCTTTTGACCCTGCCAGCTTCAACTCCCAGCCGATATGGCCGGACAGTGCCCTTCTTCAAGGATACCAGACAGCGCCATACGGTCTGTCTACCATGATGCAGCCCGACCCGAACTTTATGGGCTTCATTCCGCCCAACGTTGTGTGCGACAATGCTTTCGTCCAGGCCACGCCAGCCAATCTGTTCTCCTCTGTGCCGGCGACCAGCCAGCAGAACCTCTTTCGATTCCCCCTTCCCAGCGCTTCACAGTCGTCGGCCTTTTTGCCCAACCAACAAAAGTTTGTCTCGAACCCTAGCCAGAATCAGAGCCAGAGCCAGGCTCATGGCCAAGGCGCCATGAAACCTGACAGCCCTGGCACGCTACAATCACCCATCCAGGCTTTGGAAATGCTCTCTATGGGCCCACCCACGGCCAGTACGACGGCCACTTCTGGTGAAGGGCACGCACGCTTCAAAGAACGGGTGCTAGCCCATGCTGAGAAGACATATGCGGACCTACTTGTTTACCTAACGCACACCAAGAAGTCTCTCCATGGACGGCCATTGCCCAGCTTGCGCCCATCTTCGAAGTTGGCCATTATTGCAAAGCAGCTTCAAGCCCAGAATCAACAGAAGCAACAGCAGCAGCAAAAACAGCAATTTTTTGCTGCCCATGCGTCTCTACAAGGCAGCCTTTCGCTTTCATCGCAAACCTCCCAACAAACTGCAGCTGCTCTGAAATTCCCGACCCAACAGCAACAGCCACAGCAGCAGTTCAACCGCCCTTTTGCCACATCCTATCCAACAAATGAAGAGCTGCTGATGCAGCACTCTCCCCTGATCCCGCAAGCAAAGGCCGTATTGGAAATACTAACTAGTCTTTGCGAGCAGAGCGGGTGGAAATGGATTGATGGAATGCTACTTGGTGGCTGCTTGCACTATGGTTTGGAGCATTTCGAGCTCGCCCTGGAGTGGTTCCGGCGCATCTGTGCCTTGAAACCGGACCACGTGGAGGTCATTTCCAACATTGCCGCCACTCTGTACTGCCTCGACCGTCGCGAAGAGGCCGAAGAGCATTGGTACCGCGCTGTTCATGCTCGGCCTGCTTACCTGGAGCCTGCAGAACACCTAGCCAACCTACTGGCTGCACAACAGCGGAATCCAGAGGCCGTGGAGCTGATTACCTACGTCCAAAATGCTCTTCGCATTCGCAGCCCTGGATCGCCAGATGAGACCGTGGGAGCTACCGCTAGCAAGATCGGAGACCGCCTCTCTGAAGAGGACTGTGTCGTGCAAGGTGCTTCCTCTTCTGTTAGCGGCGCTAGCGCGGGCAGTCCAGCAAAGCAGAGCATCACCCATGGCAGCTCTAGTCTTTCGAGCAGCCCCGACCATGCAAGCACGCAGCCTGGCTTTGGCACTAGCGGCTACGCAATCTCTGGCCACGACAATGGCAGAATGGTCATGCTGATTCACACCAAGGCCAACATTCTCTATGCCATGAAGGAGACTGAGAAAGCCACCCAGTCCTACGAGGAAGCCGTTCTTATTGGTGCCGGCAGGAACTTCCGTCGTATCCAAGACCTGGTGCAGCGTATCCACACCGCTCTTATGCCGGCCGATGAGTCTGCTGCTAGCCGCTCCTATTTTGCGCGGCGTGCTTCTGGTCCGCTTCTGCTGCCCCCAGAAAAGGCAAAAATGACGGCTCATGCAGTCTTCCCGGCTAGCAGTGGCCAACTCCCAGGCCTGCGTTTCATTCCCGATAACCACTATCGCAAGACCGCAATTGCCACGACAAGCAACGCGCTTCTTTCCATGGCCAAGATCCTCCAAGATGGCATGGCCAGCAGCGGATATGCTTCCCAGGGACCCAACGGGCAAAGCTCGGCTGTGGCCGACATTCTGGCCCTCTACTATCTCTCCCTGTCCCTGCAAGAGAGCCCATCAACGGCCAACAATGTGGGCATTCTGCTCGCCAGTGTGCAACAGCCGCCGCCGTCTCCTTCCCCACAGCAGGCCAAACTACAGCGGGACAACCAAATGCGGCAGATGCAGATGGTCCATCAGTATAGTGCTACACAGCCACTAACGGCCGTTCATATTCAGTCGCTGGAGCAGCCCCCAGCAACGCAGAGCAGAGTACCTGCAGGAATCGTCCCAGGCAGCGGGCTGGCCTTGGCGTTTGGCTACTACAGCTACGGCCTGAAGCTTGATCCCAAGCATGTCCACCTGCACACGAATCTAGGCAGCTTGCTGAAAGACGTGGGCCAATTGGATCTTGCGATCAAGATGTACGAGCAGGCCGTGGCTTGCGATGGCACGTTTGATATTGCTCTCACCAATCTCGCCAACGCCGTCAAGGATCGCGGCCGCATTTCTGATGCCATTATGTACTACCGCCGTGCCGTTGCCTCGAATCCTGACTTTGCCGAAGCGGTGTGTGGTCTGTCTACAGCGCTCAACTCCGTCTGCGACTGGCGTGGCCGAGGAGGCGTCGTACTGTCTAACGGCCGCCATGATCGGTGGCATGTGGACAAGGACGGCATGCTGCTTGACGTTCGCCGCATTGGCCGTGGCAGCGGGCTCATGAAGCGGGTGGCGGATATTGTCGCAAAGCAGCTCCGCGAAGGCTCCTATTGGGGCCGCGGTATTTTGCGCGATAGCTCCATTGCCATGCTGGTCTGCCAGATGAAGGAGGCAGTGGGTGAGCGTCCCAGCGGCGATCACAGCTCCAGCCTCGTTTTGAGCAACAGCCACAGCGGTGGCATGGCTCTGGATCTGGCTGCGGAACTGAAGGCCTGGGCTGGTCAACCGTGGGAGGGCGCTCGCATCCTTCGCCTAATTGAGCGAGCCATGCAGGTTTTGATGCGCCGCTGGTACCATGACCGCTACATTCTCGGCAAAGAGACCTCCGCTCGAGACTACCCAAGACCACCACTTCCTGCTAGCTTGACCGTGCCTACAGCTCCTACCGTTCTGCCTTTCCACACATTCACGTGCCCTCTTACGGCCAAAGATGTGCGGTTAATCTCTCAGCGGAACGCTTGCCGAATCTCGTGTTCAACGCTTCGGTCTCCGTGGCTCTCCGGCTCTGTCTACCCACCGCCTTCTCCACCACAGCCTCACCTCAACATTGGTTACATCTCGTCAGACTTTAATAACCACCCTCTAGCACACCTGTAAGAGCCACTTCGCCTTGCTGTCTGGATTCCTGATCGTTTTTTTAATTCCCCTTTGCTGACTCATCGTCTGTAACGATAGGATGCAATCTGTGTTCGGCTTTCACGACCCATCGAAAGCCAAGGCCTTTTGCTATGCGACAACACCCAGTGACAAGTCGGTTCACCGCCGGCAGATCGAGTTAGAGGCTCCTGTTTTCTACGATGCGTCGAACTGGTCGCCCGAGCAGCTCATCAACCAGATTCTGAAAGACGGCATCCACATTCTCGTCAACCTCAACGGGTACACGCGGGGCGCCAGAAACGAGATTTTCGCTGCCCGCCCTGCACCCATCCAGATGGCTTTCATGGGATTTGCTGGTACCCTTGGCGCGGAATGGTGTGACTACCTACTTGCCGATACGACAGCAGTGCCGCCCTCGACTCTCCGGCCCTATCGTGGCAACATGAGCATCAATGACGTATTCCGTGACGAGGCGGACTCTGAAGCCGAAAACTGGATTTACTCGGAAAACCTCATCTACAGCCGTGACTCGTTCTTTTGCTGCGATCACAAGCAATCAGCTGAGGCTAGCGAACAGACAGTAACCTGGCAGGAAGAGCAACAGCGCCGATGGAAAATGCGAAAGGAACTCTTCCCGCAACTCTCCGACGATGCCATTATCCTAGGGAACTTCAACCAGCTTTACAAGGTGAGTGTAACGTGCATTGGTTCCATGTGTATTTGCATTGCATCACTGGTCATCAGCTAACACAAAGACAGATCGATCCGACAACCTTTCGGAGCTGGCTGCGCATTCTGGCAGATGTTCCAAACGCGATTCTGTGGCTTCTGCGATTCCCCGAGCTCGGCGAGACGAACCTCAAGAGCATGGCAAATCGTTGGGCGGGACAAAGCGTGGCCGATCGCATCATATTCACAGATGTGGCACCAAAGCATCTCCACATCACCCGTGCGCGGATTTGCGACTTATTCCTCGACACACCCGAATGCAACGCACACACGACGGCCGCTGATGTTCTGTGGTCTAGCACACCACTCCTCACTCTTCCTCGTTACGACTACAAAATGTGCTCGCGGATCGGGGCTTCTATCTTGAAAGGCGCACTGCCCAAGAATGCCGAGGGCGAACAAGCTGTGAATGACTTGATTGCCGCGGATGAGTCACAGTACGAAAAACTGGCTATCAAACTAGCCAGCACGCTTACCTACCAACTGAAACCGACGGGGGGCAGCTCGTCAGGACACATGACATACGGCGAAGGCTCTGGACGCCTAGCAGAAATTCGCAAACTCCTCTGGGACAACAAATGGTCCTGTGGATTGTTTGACACCCGGCGATGGGTTTCTGACTTGGAAGACGCATATAGCGAAGCATGGCGCAAATGGGTAGCGGGCGAGCGTGGTGATATTTACTTGTGAAGCAAGCGCTTTGATTGGATTCTATGATGATTTTTTTCTCGGCGCAGATTTATGTCGTTACTTGGTTTTTTTTTCCCTTCTTCAGACTTTTTTTTGGCTTTCTCATCCGGGTTATCCCCCCAGCATGTACCGGCTTCCGCTGATTTTTCTGTTGTTGTATCTTCGATGGATTTTGGTTGGATTTTGTTTTTTTGCTCTTAGCGGAAAGCCTTTTTGTTAAGCAACGCCAAGGTATGACCTCCCAACATAGGGATTATGAACTCATATGGGATTTATCTGAATGGCCCAGAGCCAATGGGAATTAGATTTTTTTTGGAGGGGTAATGGGCGACGGTACGACTGTAAGGGTCATTACTATTTTTTGGAGTCTTGTTATGGCTGGGTATGAAAAGATGTTTGCACATCAACATAAAGCGTTGGTTACTTTTTTTTTTTCTTTTTTTGCCTTATGACAACCTTCACTTCAAACGCTTTCAAAATAAAGTGCCAATTGCACTATGCACTTGACATGATAACTAAATGAAGTCTCGGAATCGAGATGCGAATCAATACCGATCGTTTATTTCCGATCTTGCACCGACATTGTCTTTCTGTTCTTTCCTAGGAGTGAAGCTATAGTTGTTATCCCGTGGATCGGCGAAGAGGATGCCGTCTTCGCATACTTTCTGCTGCCATGTTACACAAAGACAGTGCGGCGGGTCATGTTCTACAGACACAACGAGAAAACTTCCAAGGGGAGCAGGCACGTACCCAGCTCGTTCGTAGCTTCCTTGTATTCTTGTCACATGGCACAACACGCCGATTCCGACTCATAATAATGATTTTCTGTCATAGTTCCCTTTTCTTCCAACCTTCTCTGTTGCTACACGATCATGAGAGTTTGTTGTTTGCACTGTCGTTGGCGTGGTTTGCGGCCTCTTTCAACTCACTCATGAGCGTTTGCAATTGTGCACGATGGCGGAATTTGGGCGCTTTCTCGGCTTCGGGTCGTCGAAATCTTCACCAAAACCACCAACATCGAGAAAAAGTGACGAGACGGACAACCTAAACGCAATTCCCTCGGACGCAGCAGCAGCAGCTGGCGGTGGACCATATGCTTCAGCAACACAGTCTCCTCATCTCTCGCCGTACCCAGCACCAGCGGATGCAGCATTCGGTTGTGGCGGCGAGCCGTGGCTGGAACCTGGTGCAAAAATGCTCACTACAGCAGACAAAAAACGAAGCAAATTCACCGGTCATGTTGACATTCCACCTCATCAAATGGAGCGTCCTCCGAGATCACCGTTCGAATCCCCCTCCTGCGTGTCCTCACCTGGCATAGGGCCGGTTGGACTAGAAGGGCGTGAAAAGAGCGAGACGTCTCGTACTCGTTCACTCTTCAAAGTATCCAGCTACCTCAACCTGGCAGGAATCGGAAACAAAAGCAGCCCCCAGCCTGCGGTGACTCTGTCGAGCCCACAAGACACGTCGCCCGATTTATCTTCTCCTGCCTGGCAGAAAAGAGGTGCGAGCGTGAGAGGCAAGAGCCGCGCCAGCAGCACTGGCAGTCTTGGCGAGAACCGACAGAGACTTGAGGTCTTGACGAGATCAGGTGGAATCAATACAGACGGAAATACCACACCGCGGAAACTGTCCGCGTCGACTACAGCAACTTGCTCCACCCCGTCCAAATCATCTGTTCCTCCCGTGTCAATATCTTTGGCATCACAAAGCCAGCACAACAAATGGGCGCTCACATCCCCGCTCCTGCAAGAAGAGCTGCATGTGCCGGAGTTCCAAGACGTTGAGAGCGATTACATGCGACACCGAGCCTCTCTGCTGCGTGTTGTCGAGTCTCTCCAAGTGGCCATGATATCCGGAGTCGCGCCCACCTTCGTGGCCAAGCCGAGACTGCGAATGTCCCCGCCACCGACCTCACCATGGTCTTCCTCATCGTTCCAGCCACCCTCTGAGGGACCCATTTCATTTTCCCGCAAGTACACTACGATTGACGAGGAGCTAACAGCTCCATCTGCGACGGAGCCCATCCCAGGCCACTACCGCTCCCATATACTGCATGTTATTGAGGGTTTCTGGGAGCTCAATAGCGCTCTAGAGCAAGCAGAGGCTCGAGCCAAAGAGTCACAGGTGGCCCGCGACCAAGACTACGCGCAGTTCATCGGCCTTAGCGAAGAATGGACGGAGCGTGAAGCGAAGTTCAAGTTGGAGATACGGAGACTGGAAAAGCTGCTGGCAGCAGCCATGTCGGGATCTACTTCTACGAACAAACTAGGATCGACCTGCTTTACCTCGGACGCGACGGGAGAACTATCAGGCTTTCATAGCTTCAAAACTGATAGAAACGGGATGGAAGCCGTAGCTGTGGCACGGAGCAATTCCGTGGTGCACCGCACTGATTCGAAACGGTTTGCGGCCCATCTCAGGAGCACGATTGCTAGCAGCGGAGCAACTGCCGGTGGCAATAAACATCACGCCGTTGTTCCAACTTTCCTAACCGGTCCAACGGCGAACACATCCAGTGCAGGCCTTGGCATAACGGAAAACCGTCGGGAAGTGTTTGGAGTTGGTTTGAAAATCAGTAATGGTAAGCACTGATATCTCTACCGTCCCGCTTTACTCAGATCCTCCGTCAGGTGCTAACTTGCGGATAGAACAACGTCCGTTGATTATCGATCTCACCCATGACAAGATAATCAGCGATCGGCTGAGCAGGAAGTCAGCTTTGGACCAGGCCAGGCAGCACCGTCTGGCTGGCCAAGGAGCAGCAAGGCCAGAGCTACCGCTGCTCTATCTCACATCTCGATCAGAGTTTTCAGTCGCCCAAGAGCAAGCTATCCACATGATCCAACAGCAGGTGGCCAAAGAGAACGGCAAGCAACCAGATACTGGTAGTTATCGACAGGATTCTTCGCAGATAGCTACCGCACATACGAAGAAAAGGGCAAAAATAGCGAATAAGGCGAAAAGGATGAAAAGAAATGGGCGGGGAAGAAAGCAGCGCTCCGAGAGCCTAACCGGGAGTCAGAAATCATCATCACCGGATCGATATCTATCAGCGACGATTGCGGAGGACTCATCCGCATCCTCGTCGTCATCAGACGAGTCGTCTCCTAACCTAAGCTTGGGTGGCAATGGTCTAGACCCGAACTTACCTCTTCCAAGCAATGCCAGCCATAGCGAGCCAAGTATCCAACAACCAACACTCTGTTCAACGGCGGCAATTAGCAGCTGCGGGAGCAACGCTGCTGGAAGTGTCGAATTATGTACTAAAGGTGTCACCCCGACAACGCACACTGGTATCAATGCTGCCACCGGCGTCAACCTGACGGGCTCCTCTCCGGCTGCCATAAAACTGCTTCCAGAACCTAACTCGCTGAGTTGGGGACAGAACTTGGATTGCTCAAATAAGGTGGCAATTGAAGAGTCGAGCTAGCAGTGGGCACAGGGGGCAAACATCAAAGGCAGCATCCCTAGCTATTTTTTATATCCCTCCTCTGTAGAAAGGTCGGGAAGCCCGAACTCATTATTCGGAAATGCATTGTGCAGGTCAAGGCCACCCACTGGTGCTGGAAGCCTTCCAGAATTAAGGTTTGAGGCTTCACATTCCTGGCTACGGTCTTTCGAGGTTTTTCCATCGGGATCAAAATCAGTCCAAGCGCAAAGCATGGCAGAAGATCATCATTCTCAGATAGGCGGAACAGCCGGTAAGCCACAACCGACATTCGGCACCAGGGCAAGACGGGAGGCACGACATTAGCAATGGGAGATGGCATGTTGCGTCCTAGACTTCTCCTAGTCATCAGTATAAAACCGGGCGTTGTTGGGAGTATTGACTTCCCTATTCTGTCCCCTATTAGCCTACGGTGGCCACATGTACATGTTGTGCTCAGGGAACCAAGACTGTGCGAAGAACTAGAGAGGCCAGTGTGTATTGATACAGTGTACATTCGTTTTCAATTTCCAGGTCCGGTGGCAATAACTTGGTTGTATTTCTTTCCCTTGGCCACTGTTTTTTCCCTAGCGAGCACAGTTGGCAGGGCGGATATTTCTCCACCCCTTTTCTCACGATGTTATGTTCTACACCCTAGTTCTCGCACTCCGTACTAACCTTTGTCACTTTTACGATTATTATGTCATACTCTCCGCAGTTAATAATGAACAAGACTTACCGCGGACCACAGTGTTGCTTTGCTTGCCTCCTTTAGTTGCATGTGGCCACATCAACCTTGGGGCACGGCAGACACGGCCTCTTTAGTTTGCTCAGTTCTCCCCCTTAGCTACTCTCTTCTCCCTCTTATGCGGCCCATGGCCCTGATCCCACGTTCCGGTTACGAGATTCCGCTTTCAGCAATGCGTCTTTTGTTGTGGGGATGGGGGCTTGTCAACTTGTCCAAATTTTATCCGAAAATTTGTAGGTGAAGATAAGGAGAAAAAGGAGAATCAACCACAAAACAGTTTTCTCCGGAAAACTATTACGGACAACAGCATCATGTCCGTTTCCGCGGCCCGTAGTCTAGGTACGGCAGGCAAAACTGTAATAAGGAAGATCTATGCGCAACGATCAGCATCGGTGCCACGGCGGCTTCCGAGTGCCAAAACCGCCCGGTCGGCGGAAGGGTGGTGAGAAATGGCCTCTAAAAAAGTGGCTTACAAGCAAATACCGTTTTACCCACTGTAAAAGGCCGAGGGACAGAGAAAGGGATACTCGGTAGCCGCTTTACTGCATTTTTACTCATTCATAACAAGCCCAAGGTTGAAAATCGAGGCCATTGTTCGAAGTATATGTAGGGCGATGCCTACATTTCCATCCAAGCTATGCTCTAGCTACTTAACAGTCCCTAGCCGAGTCATCATGGGAAGCATCTATCCCAGTAATGGCAAGAAGGTTGAAGGGAGGCCAATTTTCCTTTGACTTTTCAAAATGAGCCCCCTGTAGTTACTCGTACATGTAACTACGGCGTAAATCTTACACACCCCATAGCAATCTATTTGAGGGAGAAAGCTCTGGCGCCTGGATCAGTATGACCTAACAATGATATAACTGCAATTAATGAGTAGGCTTTACAGAGTATCCTAGGTACAGGGAAACGGAAATGAGTCTGTCTTTCCCAGGCCTCGGCAGGAGATATTTTCTGGATGGGGCGTTGGGATTGTCCGGTCTCTCACCCTTTGGGAATTGCCACCGTGAAAAGGTCAGGATACCAGATCTGGTGTGTCAAATTGATGGAAAATCGGCAGAGGCAATATCGCCAAGGGCGAGACAGGTTCATTCTACCTTATGGGCCCTCGCCGGAGGCGCCGCGAGGGGGGGTAAGGTGGCACCTTTTTGTTGTATGTACGTCGTCGCTGTCTAACACATAATTCCATACCTGCCGGGGGGAGAAAACAAAAACTCTACAGAGATAGAGAGGCGAGATGGAGACAAAAATGGTTGAACCCATTTTTTGGGGGTACTTGACCAACGGTATGTAGATGCTTTTGCGTGTCTTAGATCTCCTCCCGTGGCAAGAAGTAGGCTCTGAGATTTTGTCTCTGATAAATGAGAGAGTTCACTGTCTGGTTTCCCTGAAAAACATAAAGCGGATCGTCTCATTTGTGGTTTTTAAACGATCTTAAACTTATCGCCCGATTTCTACCACCATCAGGTGGCATGATGGGCTCTCTTTTACATGCCAGGAGAGGATCGAGTGCCTACAGCATATGTCTTTTTGTTGGAGAAATCGTCCTTGTACGGGTGATGTTCTCTGGGGAGCTACGGTATAGGTACATAACACATACATCGGCATCTCGCGTGTAGATACGATATGTACATCCGAGTAAGGGCGAAGAAAGAGAGCGCAGTAAAGGGCAGGAGGCGACATGATGGAGTCGGTGGCTCCATACTCCTACTCGTATATGCAGAGTACAGCAAGCCCTCCGCGTATGAGTGATCACCAGTAAGAGGGTCCTGACGTTGAGAAAAAGCGGGCAGATCGACAATATCTTCCCTATTCAGGGCTCTGGAGCGACAGCGCCAGAACAAACCCAGAATCAAATAGGGCCAGCCGAGACAAGCTTGCTATTACGACCGACAGAGAGGGTCAACAAGAAAATGGAGGACACTCAAGCCAAATTCATACTCCATACTCATTACTCTACACAAAGCACGTCGAGACCGGGGCGCAGATCTGTGGATCACCGCTCTGTCTCTTTCTTCCTCACGTAGTTGTTATGTAACGACTCGAGTACGAGTACGTATGGACTAACTGTCGATCCGCCGTTATGACTATTGCTTTACGGCGCGTCTTAGTGTGAGCACTTTCTGCATCTATCCCTTTAGTGGCTTTTTCTTCGTCGGGCCTAAAACATGTTTTGTGTGTTGGCCGTGCCAGCTCCGACACAAGTACGGAGTAGTTCCGGAGTACTATGCAACCATGGGGTGTGTGTATGAGGTAGAGTACTCGTAGGCTAACGATACATGCAGCCTGCAGTTGACCAACTCATAGTGGCAAGTGCAAAAGTGACAAGGCGGCGAGGAAATTTGCAACCAGGCGTATTCAGAGGCTGGCGATACGCTCCGCCCCTCCCGCTCATTTTTGTACATAGCCGCTGCATCCACAAAGTGCTGACGGCAGAGAATATGTGTGTGTACGGAGCAGTGTGCGTGAGAGTGTTCTTCTGGACTAGCTGGCCGTCGTTGTTCCCCTATCTCGACGTAGACCTGTGATTCTCGTTTTCCGGATCTGGTAAACACCCTGTCTGCCTTGTCGCTCTTCTTATCCCCCACAGCCAGCCTTCGGGGCAGTCAGGGGGGGGTTGCCGGGGGCTACAAACAAGTCTGTGAGTTTACTAGTACGAATTCGTATGTTATCAACTCCCCATAGCAGCAGCAGGGGAGGAGTGAAGTTTGGGCTAAGGCTTGTTCTAGGAGGAGAACGGGACAACGGTTTTTTCGGGCAAGGATCTTTTCCCGTTATGTACAAGCAGGTCATGTATGGAGACTGGTGGCTTCTTGCAATTCCAAATCTTTCTTGCTCTGCGTCGACAAGGGCTTTCCCCTCTTTGGATCGCTCAGGATCGGCAGCTCAGCAGCACCCATGTCGAGAGGCGCCCTAGATACAGAGTACTTGTATGATCATAGTTGTATGCATGTCCCATAAAGATAAGATAGCAAAAAGACTTGCAGGTAAAGAGGGAGAAAACCTACGAATATCAGCACGCTGTGCCATGTGCACGACAGCAAACAAAAGTATGCGTTGTCGGTCTTGGACACAACCTCCACGGTGCAGCATTCATTCGTACAGAGTACATACACTACCTAACCCAAAGCTCCCGTAGCGTGTGTAGGATAGGGGGAAAAATCACTCGCTCCTTAGACTGGGGAGAAGGATGCCTTTTTCTTTTGGGTACTTGCAGCATACCAACCCAGATGATGCTCCAATGAGACAGAAGTTCCGCCATGATATGACAGCCCAAGCGCCTTTTATTATGTTCTTGTTTTTTTTTGCCTCAGCGGCACCGTATAATAGCCACCATGTTGCCAAGCATCAGCTGGACTAACAAGAGGAAATAGGCGGCATCCTTTCTGCATACATTCTCGCACGTTATCATCGGGTGCTTAGTTATGGCAAGGAGCACAACAGCTTATGGGTGGACGAAGTGCTGCAGCAACCTGGTACACGGTGTATATGTGTGTGCATTATACGGTGTACTCGGGCTAATTTTATCATTTGCGGGCTACAAGAAGTGGTAAGGATATCGCAATCGCCTACCCAAGCTTCTGTGCCAGAGAGACTAGGGCGGAATATACCGCAATTTTTGCTCCCACCCTAAATGTAGTTGTACATATGTACAAACGCAGTGCATCACTCGTATTTCGCAATTGTCAAGCTCATCCCGCGTCCCCTCTTGCTCTTCCTTTTTCTTTCCCGACGAGCAAGCAACGTAGTAATATAGGAGGAGTGAAGGGGGGGGAAGGGGGGGCTGGTAGGAGCTATGTGCAACTACGAAGCACGTATGTACATACATAGCTGTGCGGGATTGGGTCTTGATATTCATTTGCTGTCGATCGCCTCATTACGTATGCTGCCCAGTGGTACCGTAAACGACCGAGTACGACCCAAGCTATGAAGCTTAGACGTACAATATGAATATGTATGGACAAATAGTACAAAGAACATTCATACGGGTGGCTGCATGTGCGATGGAAAAAGGGCTGACCCAGAGATGGCTAGGAAAGTGGTCTCTGTTCTTGCATACGGCAGAAATGGTACATGTAAATCAAGGGGGGTCCTCAGAGCGAAAAGGATGCAAAGTGTTGGTTTACAATGCCGTGAAACGTGAGAAGCAGCAAGAGAAAGAAAAAGAGGAAGGGCCATGCGCAGCTACACGGCGCACTACAAGCCCAAGATCTTGGCCTGTGCCACAGGTAGGCAGGGCAGTGGCAGAGAGAGCGGGAGAGATAGCGAGAATGGCAGAAAGTACGAGTACGTTGTATATTGGAAACAAACAGATAAGAGAGCGAGTTGTATCTCTATGCCCTCCCAAGGAGGCAATCAATACGACGTGACCACAAGTTCCTATGTACGTGTACAAACCGTACACGCAGCAAGGGTACAGCTAGTTGAACAGAGTATATGATAGGAGGAAGAGGACAAGGCCACTTCGACCGGCCGCTCCGCACAGGAAGACCAGAAATGAGCGTCGGTGGACATGGCAGCAGGATGGAATAGGAAACAATGCTGTAGATCACGGAATCCGAACTGCAACACAAGCTTCTGTGGGGTAGGTTGAGCGGTGAAAAGCCTGTGACAAGAACAGGGCCACTGTGCGATAGCAGGCAGTGTGAGGGAGAGAAGAGAGGGAAGAAAGGCCGAGAAAAAGCTGTGCACCAACTAGATTTGGGCTCGTATGAACCATGAACGTGCGCAGTCCGATATCCGTCGCATGGACAACGAATCATTAAATGAGAGAGACCCTACATACATACGAAGACGAAGAGAGAGGAGAAGAGAGAAACAGGGAGGGGGGGGGTGGGAGGGGGTGAAAGATCCGCGTCCTGGGTCCAGGCACACCGAAAAGTATCAATATTTGCATTTCCAGGATGCAGTCTCACATGCCCAAATTTTAAAAGGAGCGAAACCACAGTCGCAAGTACATACGACCAGATACGGAGTCCATACTCGTACTCGGTCCTGTGCTGTTCGGGATATCAGAAAAAGAACAGCTTAACAAGAGCTCTTTTCCAGCCAATCCCCATCCTCCCCCCTGCACCTAAACCCCTGCAAAGACTGCGAGAGGTCGCCGAACACTGTGGGTCCTAGCCGTTGATGCAAGCTGCAGGCCCAAACAGAAGCAAATAGGCGTGGACCAGACCAGACCAGACCAGACAGGGGTGGGAGGATGCGCGCGAACGAGAGAGCAGAAAACAGAATCAGAAGGGTGAGTGGGTCCGCGATCCTCCCCAGTCGATGCTATTCGCGCAAACTAATGTGACTAAATGGCATAGATGGATGTGTACTACTGGCCATGAAGATATCGAAACGTATATTCTTATATGCGAGCAGCACCTCGTAGCTCTATCTCCACCCCCTCCCTATGGTGGCGTTTTTGATGCACTGTATCTGCACACCCACTCTATCCTCAAACTTGCTTAGTGGCAAACATACGCTGGCTCGGCCTCTCGTTTCTTGTCTACGGAGTATGGGCGTCTGCCCTCCCTAGTCATCGGGACGAGCATCTCCCGCTTTCTGAGGGTGTTTGTATGTTCACTAACCCAATTTATTATGGGTCCCATCAACTAACACAACCACGTCCACCCTTTCCCAGTCAACAACGAAAGAGAGAAATAAAGGGCTCCCGTACGCAGTTTAATAGCGGGTTTCTCTCTCGTCGAAAGCAATGGTTGCGCCTCTTGGCACTGGCACAGTATGCAAGAGAGGGGGAAATAGGTTCGGCTTTCCCCCCGTTAATGAGCTATCCAATGGAGAGATAGAAATTTTAGAGGTCATTAAGGGGTCGAGAGGGATGGAAAGACGCAGTGGCCTCCTTTGCCCTTGGGATAGGCGTTGCCCAGGCGGCCTTTCTATTGCCGTTTTCACGCAATCACGCTCAGTCGAGCGGCGCGCGCGGCCCGACAAAAATCCCATCAGTTCAGTTGTGAACTGTTAGCTAGGAACAGAACAAATAGCACACAAAACTTCTCAGCCAAAAAGGCACAATATGCAAAGCAAAAGGCAGAATATTTTACAGCCATCAAGTTACAGGAAATCCGCTGTGTATAGGAAGCACACCAAGCTGTACGGAGTGCGTCCTCTACGGCCTGTCCACGTCAATTTGCCCCCCCTCCCTCCGAGCAAAGCCACCCAAAAATCAAAGATACAGTGTCTCTCTATCGTAGTGGTCATTGCGTGCGTAGAAATGCACTTATAGCCTCTCGTTGTTTCTTTCTTTGAGAGCTCTTCGCCCCCTCGCGGGGCAGACAAGGGCCTTTGGCTCACCCAGCTCGCTCTATGCAGCCCGGCTCTGTTGTTCACGCAGTCAAAAAGGGGCGGAAAGGACCTCGTGTGCGCATCATGGCCCCCGCCTGGCATGGCGTCACGGGTGGTGAATCAGTGAGGCATGTCCCTGGCTTGCCACACGCGGACTCTTGTTGAGGCAGGCGCCCATTGTTTGCCGAAAGTGCCTGCCCTGTCGCCCAAAGCACCTGTATCCTGAAAACCTTAGCACTGCTTTCAGCACTCCGGGGGCCGCCAGGACAGCTGCCGTTCCGCCATGCTCAACCATATCCCTTGGCCTGGTATACTCGTATGCGCCCTAGCCTAGGGCGTCGGTGGCGCCTAGACCCGTTCCTCTTCTCTGCTGCCAACGTTATTGAAGGCTGTTCTCTTCTGGATTTTGCGAGACGTATGCCCCCCTCTCTCTCTTTTTCGAAGCTCTTGCGTGTGTCTTCTCTGGGCGGGGTACCATTGTAGTGCGGCAAACTTCACATCTCGCATCCGAGGATCCCCCTATCGTGAAATGTTCTTGCTGTCTCCCAAGTTGGCTGGGAATGTTTCAATCCGTCACTCCCTTAATATCGTCCCTTGATGCCTTTGCTTCGTTGCGAGTTCGTTCTTCCCAGTGTGGCGGCCCTGTTCGTTTTTTTGCAACTGGCCGCTGAAGATCAGTTGAAAAAAACGTAAAGCTCATGTCACAATATAAGAACCTGGGACTGTCAATGGTAAAATCAAGTAGATATATTCAAGAATCCTCAGAGGGATACTGGAATAAATAGGGCCAAGTATTCTTGTTAACCAAGAGGCCGCAAACACTGAAACTAAACATGGAAAGCAAATAGGATATTCCCAAGAGCCCAACGCTCTCAATAGCCATCCGAAACGCCAAATAGGTTTGAAACCTTCCCACAGATCTGAACACCTTTCCGGTGCAGAAGCCCGTCCTCATTAATCTCAAGCCAAACCAAACATAACCCCATAGCGCCAAACGATATAGTGTAAACACTGATTAGATCGCAGGCCGTGTATCGTAAATCGAACGGCACTAGAGGGCGGATGCCCAAGTAAAAAAAACCCCAAAAACGTAATACAAGAAAGAAACGAAGGGAATTAATACAGTGAAAAAAGACAAGGCAAGAGACCATTCACGAGACACTCCCGTCATGAATACACCCTTTAGGGGCCATCCGCCATGACGAGACCGTTCTTCATTAAACAGTCATTGCAAACGTTGGTAGGGAGGAGACTATCAAGAATCTGCCCCTAGCAAGCGTTTACAAAAGACCATTCATGGAGAAACGGTGCTTTGCGCTGTCGAGATAGCGTTGAGTGTTCTCACGGATGTAGCTATCAAGGCCGGGGCCACCCATAACAGGCATCGCAACCATGATTTCTGCAGCTGCCTTTTCTTCCGGTGTTGGTGCTTCGAGAACAGAAGCAGTGGATGGTCTCCGGGAGAGCGCGGGAGCGAGGTGCGCCGAGCTGGGCAGGGTGGTCTCGTTGCCATTGTTCTTGTTGTCGCTCTGGCCAGTGGCCAGAGGTGGCAGGGTGAACATCTGTCTTGGCTCCAACGAAGGGCGCGAGGTCGGGATGCAGGGCGAAGCAGAGCCAGCATCGGACACCAGCGATGGAGGTGTGTTGCCGTCGGCGGATGCGGCGCCAGGAGATTCGACAGCGATAGACTGTCTGCGGTCGTATGGCGCCATGACCATATCTGTGGTGGCCGACGCAGAGCGGCTGTGGCGGTAACCCTGGCCGTAGTTATGGAAGCCCTGGTACCCCTGGTAGCCCTGGTAGCTCTGATAGCTCTGGTGGCTCTGATGGCTCGAAGGCCGGTAGTCAGAGGCAGCCTCGGGCTGCGACAGATACCGCGACATCATAGGCGGCGGCGACTGCACAGGCGGCAGCGAACGTTGCGAGGCCATCCCAGAGGACGCAGGGCGCCGCTGCGGAGCCGGAAGCGGAAGCTGGCGGTTGTGGAAAGTGCCAGACTCTGCGCGAGCATAGCTCAGCGGTGCCCGGCCTTGGCTGTGCGGCATCGGCTGGGAGCTGTGGAAGGCCTGGCCCTCGGCGGCGGCAGCAGCCTCGTAGAGCAGGTCGATATCGCTGCGTCTGCGTCTGTGGGCTGGCACTGGTGGCAGTGGCTGCTGTGCCTGTGGTGCCTGGGAAGCAGCTCTGGAGGTGGCCGTGACGTTGGCAGCCGCAGTCACGGCGACGTGTCTCTGGGCAGCACGCTTCTTGCGGTTCTGGTTGCCGTTCCACCAGTTCTTGACGGCGTTGTCGCTGCGGCCCGGCAGCTGGCGAGCAATGTCGGCCCAGCGGCGGCCAATCTTCTCAACCATGCCCTCAATGAACCCTCCCTCTTCCGGTGTGATGGGAGAGTGGTTCAGGCTGGACTTGAGGTTCTGGTGGTAGCGCTCACGACATTGCTTGGGAGTGCGTGTGGCGATCTCGTTGGCGATTCTGACCCAGTTCAGGCTGGGATCGCAGTTGATGAGGTGGATGAGCTCGGCATCCTCTGTAGCGGACCAAGGACCCCTGCGGTTGGGGTCCTCCTTGTCGGGGTTTTTGGCGTGGTCGACCATGCTGAATTCTGATGATGGGGAGTCGGCGATAAAAGACATGGCGAGGGAGAGAGGAAATAAAAAGAAGGAGAAGAGAACCTGCTTTATATAGGAACGCAGGCGAACTTTATCGGCTGGCAAGGTCCAGACGGTGGAAGTGCATGTACCGTTCACAGCGTACTCTTCGAGCAGTGTGCGGAACCGAGGGAGGCTCTGCTTGTCTAGGGCGCAATAGTGCAAGTATTCAAGGGTCGTCGGTCGTTGTCCGAGCCGCGAGCAAGAGATGCCAATTGCCACAGCAGACGGGAGAAGGGCACTAGTCGGTGGTCTGAAGGATGTATGTATGAAGCCAGGGTGTAAACATGTGCGTAGTGGTGGTCGAAGGGGTAAGTCGATAAGTCACAGACGGAAAGGTTGTTGAGCTGGAGAGAAAAGAGGTCGAGGAGGAGGACTGGCAGAGTAAATAGTCGAGGACGGTAGACAAGAAGTTGGAGGTGGAGGTGGAGAGCATACGGCTACATATATTCGACTGAGAAAGAGCGAGGGGGGTAAAACTTATAAGAAGATGCAATGAGATAGAGCCGTGGGGCCAAGGAAAAAGAAAGCACTAACTGCTATGGGATGTCTTCGTTGGTTGCAGCGAGCGTCCGGAGTAACTACAGTAAGTACACCCCTATGGAGTACATGCTACCTGGCTGCCATATGAGACCGGCCGAGGCAGGGTCCCTTCCTTCAGCTTGGTCGGGCCCAGGCTGCCCTACTCGTACAACTAGTCGTAGTGGGCTGTGGGCTGTGCGATCTGATGGGGGGAGCAACAATAGTGGGCAAGAAGGGCGGTTCCTAGCAAGGTTTCTTAGCAAGGGCCCTAGCAGGTTCCGGCGTGTTTGGAGCAGCAGAGCGTAAAGTACCTACACAGTGGTGGCGGCGGCTGCTCCGTTTATGGGCTCTTGGGAAACGGTGCAGCGAATCGCACATGCCTGTGTACATTCATATGTATCCTACATAAGCGTACACTACACCCGTCGGCTTCGAGCATGTGCAGTGGCACAGTGCGGTGAAGGGGGTGTGGATTTAGAGGAGGCTAGAGACGACTCGTACACGAGCAATCAGTCCCGAACGACAGATCTCGAGAGTCGAGAGGCTCGAGGACGGTCTGTGAGATGGGAACGAGAGGCTCCGACGCATCTTCAGGTAGCTTGGGCAGCACCTGGCGTCTGGTGCGAAATACATACGACATACAGTGTAGGGGGTGTAATTAGACACTACTGAATTACGAGAATACTCGAAGGATACATACCAGTTAAAGGGTGTATGCGCATTGTATGCAGCGGGATGGCTACACCCCTGTGGACCATCACTGGCAGGGAAGGCCGCCGACACCACCAAAAGCGACAGGGGTGGGAGATGGACGCAGGCTTCGTGGTGTGCGCATCTGGAAGATTTGCATTTGCAGCCCAGGGATAGAAAGACGACGATGGCTGTATGTATGCACGAGCACGTACAGGGAGCTCGAGCCTGTGTTTGCTACGGGCACTGGGCGCTGCCTGCAACGAGAAGGAGCGGCGGTCGTGCCTGCAGTGAGGCATGTGCACGCCGAAGTCGACGATCGCTCTTGCCTGCGTGCTCCGTTCGAACTTTGCACGAGTATGTACATGTGCAGGTAGCTATGAGTACGGCGTAACTACAGTCCTTGACGGAGCATGCACCCGTAATCCGCACTGGACGGCTTGTCTCGCCAAAAAACAGAGCCAAGAATGTAGCTCCAGACAGACACAGCTGAAAGCGAACCCACTACCCACTCTGGCAGGCACAAGTACCCGCACACGCTGGCTAGTATGGGGCAGTGACTTGCCGGCTCCGGCGTGTCTGCGCCGTCCTCGTTCCTTCCCCAAAGCCTCCCGCCCAACCACGGATGGCGGTCCTGGTCATACCTGCTCGTATTCGCAGTCGTACACCTTGCTATGCAAAGCCACGGTGGGCTCGCTGCGAATTACTCTTTTCTTCGTAGCCCAGCCGCCATTTCTTCCATTTGCTCCTTGGCCATCCGCTTGTTCCTTAACAGTCCCCGCCTGCTCTGGCAAACAAACGCCGGCGGATCGGAGGCCCATCGCCCCCAAGTGGGTTCTGCTCGTCAATCGCCGGTTAGCCCACTAGTGGCCACTCAACGGACGCTGGAACGGCTTTGTCTGCGTATAGAGCACAGCGAGCACGAAGGCCTGCGATCTAGAGCGGGAGCACCAGCGCGGCGATCTGGCTGCTGTGGCCGCCACTCAGCCGAGCAGCTCATGGACGGCATGAGTACGCACAGTGGCGTACGTGACCTCACAACAAACAACAGCCGGCTTTGGCTGCTCCACCGAGTTGGGCGATGCGAGAGGCAGCGTCAAAGGCAGATACAGAGAGACAGCTCGCGCAAGACACTAGATATCGAGACACCCAAAAAGAAGGCCCGACAGGCCGCCAGATAGACATCAAAGGTAGCATCCGTGTTCCAGGGCTGAACTGTCTGGCATGGATGGGCGGAGCACGGCGAGCTGGCAAGAAGCTTCTCTTCTGCAGCATAAACACGCACGCGGACACACGCTGTAATGAGCTTTCTGGGCGCGCTGCTCCAGGACTCAGATGCGGCGGGCACAAGCAGTCAACGGAATGGCGATCGATCCATCAAATGTGCTCAGATGCAGACAACCTAGACTTTCTCCTCTCTTTGCCCCAGAATCACTAATAAAAAAGCAAATCCAAAGCGGACGTAAGATGAGCCCAGGGAGAGAAGAGAAACGGGAGGCCCTCTCTCTGCCCGCCAAAACAGAGGGACGAACGACGACGGGGACAAATAATCAAACACAAAAAAAAGGGGACACGCCGAAACCGTTCTCGATAGGCGAGCGTTGCGCATTCCTGTCGCTCTCTTTTTTCCTACCGCTCTGCAACTGTTCGCGCAGCCCAATTTGCCCGGCCCGCATTCTTCAGATACAGAACCAGACGCTCTCGGCGGCGCGCTAACGAGACCGAGCGAAACGGCGATGTGCGAGACGACAAAATGACGTACGCATGCGTCCATGCCCGGCATACCGAACTTGCCAGTAAAATATGCTCGGCGTCTTGTATTGGACCCGATTTGCTCTGTGTTGGCTTTCTTCCCTGATTTGCCTTCGTCTTCTTTGCCGTCTTCGCTTGCTTACAGCATTTCCGGGTGCGCTTTCTACTATTGATCTCCCCGTTCTGGGCTGCCGTTATTCAGGCCCTGTTGTGTCTTTGTGTCCAATGTAGCGGCGTACTGAGTACGTGCACGGGGATTCTCTTTGCTCCTCCTATGTACCGCCCTGCACCAACTGCTCGCTAGTGCATGCAACGCTCCCGCGCCCGATTTTCCTACTGGCTGACCCAGCCTGGCGGGCTGAGAACAGACTCGCAGACTCGCTATAGTGCAATCTCTTGCTGTGTGGCAGGGATGCCAGCATCTACGACTTCCTGAGCTTGACATCGCTGCCAGGTCTCACATAGGAGGGTGAATCGATGGGATGTTGTCCGACCCGACGTGCAGGGGACAAGCCAGATACATGAAAAATCAAAACAAAAAACCGGCACGAACAAGCCTGTCTGCTTTTTTGTCCGGCGCTTGAGTCACTCTTGTTGGTCATAAATGGTGTCTCCTCGTATTTTGATTTGCATGCATACGACTACGGCCAGGGCTACATACGAGGACTCGTACAACGTGTGCCACTTTCTTGTGCCATGGAGCCATGGGGCCGTGGCCCTTCCTTCGTTTCTTTCCCGCCGGGATGGGCCATGAAGGGGACACAAGCAACTGGCTGTCTCTATTTGTACGCGCAGCCGCATCGTACAAAAGGTAAGATGTATTTCTTCGGCGTGGCACGAATGCGTTGAGGAAATGGACGCCTACCAGGACACATACCGGGCGGGAAGCTGCAGCGACGCCATCTCTCTCTTTGTTTGCTCGGCGAAGGATAGCAAGGGAGAGCCAGAGACAGCGGCCAGAGACGTGCGAGACAGAGCTCCGAGTGGCCTGTTTGTGTGGTAGCACACTTTCGTCGTACAACTTACACACACCGTGAGAATGAGAAAAGAGTGGGGCCTATGTGGAGGAAGTACAAAAGTCCCCCGTTGATCCGCACCACCCAGCAGCAGTGGAATACGGAGTATTCGTATTGGTGTGTTCATCCTCCGCGTTTGGTTGGATAGGATGAGATACTTTTGCGTCTCTACATGTCCTGTTATTCGGGGGTAGTTCTGATTCGTCTTGCCGCTTCTCTTCTAAGTTGAGACAGGAAAGACGGAAGACACAAGCTGAACAATGCAGGCGAAATGGGAAGATCCTTGTACGAGAGTGTACGAGTATACGTACTCCGTGTATATACATAAGAGTATGTAGTGTATGTGCATCGCTCTCGATACTTGCACATAGCTGGAGGCGGTGGTAACGTATGAAATGCCAAGTCTCCAAATGACTAGGCCGATAAACCCATACCCTGGGCCGTTCATAGCAAAATCGTTTAGGGAATACGAGCACTGTTCATCTACAGGCCCTCTAGCAGAGGGAAAAAAGCTTCGGAGCAAACAAGTAATATCCCCAGTCATGAAACGACCAGCATCCCAAGCTGGTGTCCATACAAATGCAACTCTGCTCGCTTCCTATGGCGTCCGTGAGTGCGTCCTCCCCCGGTTTTCAGAAGAAAGCCTGCCGCTAACAGGGTTCGCGAATTTGGGGCTACGCATATGTATGCTTCCTCCCTCTTGACTGTCGTATACTTCTACTTCGTACATGCAACTACATACGTATGTACACGGCGACGACAAAGCCTGACAGAGGCAATAAAGGAAATAAGAAGCTCGGGGGAGAACCCATCTCCCAGCACACTTTGTACACTTAGTCCTGGCACTCCTTAGACAACGCTGGAGCTCATCTGGTGGTTTCTTTGTCTCGATGTCACATTTGCGGGGAGGAGGAAGAAGAGTGCCCGGTGCCAACTTGCTTGAGCACGCATAGTGGAATCCGCAGTGCGACTTTATGCTTTCGGTCTTTGTAGTGGTTGCTGACCTACTATGACAGGCTCTCGCTCATCCTAGACAAATATCCACTAACAAAGAAAATGGTACCCAGTTAGATGACTGTGTCTCTCTGTGTATGTGTGCTCGAGTTTTCTCATGTTGCAGTGCCTTTTTCGGTGCCCGTCTGGGCGCCTCCCCCCTCTCGAAAGAAGGGAGGACAGAGAGGGGCAGACAGTGCCACAGACATTTGATGAAGATTACTCCTCCAGCGAGCTCCGTTCAAGGTCTACTTTTTTGCATCCGCTGTCCGAAACAGTAGTAGTAACGTATCGAGTTCCTGTTCTACAGGCTACATCACTTGTCCGTTTCTCTTTCCTCCAAACACTTGATTTTCAATTTTTATTCTTTGGTCCCGACAGGGGCCTCTGGGGCATGATGGCGGACCGTTGAGATATGTAAATTTTTTCCACATTGCATGCACAGGGACCCGGCACCGAAGAGCCGTATATCCTGAGGTACACTTGTACTTTTTGCCTGCGAAACAAGGCCCATCCAGAACCGAACTGAGCTATGTATGTACATACGAGCATATTACTCGTACCTGTATTCTGGGACGAACTTTGCCCTCAAAACAGTAAAAGCCTGCGAGATTGCTCATCCATCCCCCGAGCCCCCTCTCTTGGCTCGAGATGTCCATAATTGGCACGTCAGGGATGCTAAAGCTGCCAACCCTGGCGTGTTGCTATGTAAGAGGGGATCACTGCAACCCTCCCCGATCCCCTTATTTTTATTTCGTATTTTTTCGCCAATGCCCACAGTCGGGTTTGAATGAATAAATAAAAATGCGATGCCCTTTTTCCCCCATACCCATTTCATCCCGCACTGATTCCGCACCAATTCCACACCACCCGCTGCGAGGACGCACCTACCGCTCGCTGCACATAACCGACCATCATATACATGGGAGTGCAATCGGCCTGCTAGCGTTGCACCACTACGTCTCAATATCAGATGCGGCTGTGACTAGCCAAACTTCAACCATAAGCAAACAAGCAACAATAGCCGGCCCCTGTTGTGGGCATTTCTCTCAACTCTCGTTTCCCGCCCTCTACGAGTATGTACAATCATAATACAAAGTACGAACGACGAGTACGTACATACGCTCTTGCGCTAAAAATAAGCACCACGAGAGACAGCAAGGGAGCGTAGATTCTCGAATGCAATTAACCAATGCGCCACATGCTCTCTCTCGTGCCCAATGCCCGCCGTTTGTTTTCTACGGCAGTTGCTCGTAGTTTTACAAAAGTACTGTATTGGCCTCAACCCGCAACTGTCGTGATGATGGTCGCTTGTTCTGTTTTTTGTTCTTCCGATTTGCCCTCTTTTTTGTTTTTGATGGCTACTAGTGCATTCGATGGGCGCCGATGGCTTACGGACGTACGACGCACTCGTAGTCAGGTTCCGCTGCCATGCAGGTACCAAAGTACCGATTCCCGTGCTATGTAGTTGTAGTGCGTGTTGGTGAGCCCAGACAAAATACTCCGTAGTGGACTACTAAAATTAACCCCCATTCGTGTCCTTTTCCAGCCGCCAACACTCGGCTTCCTTGGACAGAAGAGTGCAACGAATGTTTTCTTGCATTGTTGGGCAAAAAGTTCGCCTCTGTGGATATTGGTGGCGGCCGTTGTCTCTGCCGTTCACTGCTTGCAATGGTAGGTGGCTTGTCGTTCCTTGGCCCTGGCCATTTTGCTCTCGCTAGTCCCTGGCATGCTTTGTAGAAGGCCCCCCCCCCAAGCTATTTTACGAACGGTTCTCCGCGGCCAGCGATTGTGATAACGGCGTCCCCGATCGCACCAAGACCAAACCGTTGTACACTTAGATAGCGAAGCCGCACTATCGCCCTATCTGTACGGGTACATACATCGTACTACGAGCGCTACGCAACGAAAGTGGGAGCATTGTGGCTGTCCCCCTCCCCCCCAAAGCTATCAATTTGCCACATTCAGCGGCGGATAAAGCCCGTCCCGAGCACCTGGGCGAACGGGACTGCTGTGTCTGTGCCGCAGCTATGCGTGCAGGTACGTGCACTGGTGCGGAGGACACGGAACACATAGTATTTTCTTGGGCTTTTTGGATCCTTTTGGCGGGCAAAATTGTGCCTTGGTTCGACGTCGAGAAGGTCGTGGGGACTAACGGCGGCGCTACAGAAAATCCCAGGAGGCAGGATGCAGGTACCAACAGGGACAACAGAGCAACCCATGTGCCCGCTGCAGGGCGCGTAACGGCCAGCTCTTGAAAAGCACAAGTGCCGAGGCATTGTTTGCCCCTCAGCGTTCCTGCAGCTTTAGAGGGCTTTCGTTCGATGCAAATGTCGATCTGGGCCCAACAGCCCTCTACCTATGTTAAATCAACTTCTCCGAGCATTCTACGGCAGCCGCTCAGCTGCCCATGCTCGGTTGTTTGTGCTGTTGCGCTGTTAGTTGGCCGTGGTGCCTAGGAATGCCGGGCGGAAGTGTACAAACCTCCCAAACGCCAGGCACGCCATGCATCGAGAAAGAGAGAAAGGACGAGAAAGAAACAAGACGTCAGCGGTAGCTACGCGATAGCGATCCCGTCTCTACCCGCGAGGCTGTCCTCTTGCGAAAGGAGCAGAGCAGCTCAAGACCATCGATCCCGCCTTATCAGTGCTGGCGGGAGAACGGATGCTACCAAAAGGCCTGATTGCGTCGTTGTGTAATTACACGTATCTACTTTGTACGAGTACATGCTCGTGCACACACAAACCCAACACTCTTGCAACCCGGAGCAGGGGGTGTCTTGACGTCCTTTCCCCCATTAGGCTGCGTCTCGTTCTTGGTCGCCGACCATTTTAAACTTTCGGGACTCGCGCACCCACCGCTGCGTCATTTGATACGACCGGAATGTCAGCCGCTGGTCGATATTGCGACTCTACGGCCGTAGAAAGAAGCAAGCAAGGACAATGTAAAAATACGAATGTAAAGCTGCGGCGCACGAATGGGCTTCGATTGCCAACTTGCTTGGAGACGTGTCTTCCGTGCAAATACGGGCGTGCACGGTTGCCGATACGGATATGTACAACTATGCTTTGACCGCGAAAGGCGGATTGGATGGCAAACAAGATCACAGTGGTACCTGGCCGATGTACTACGAGCACTAGGTAGCATGCATCGTGCCTGATATGTGACGTGGAGGAAGCGGATTTACAACGACGGGTTCGAGTACTTCCACATAAGCCTTTCTACGTGGGAGCTTTGTACTCGGCCGCAAAGTCTTGCAAAACGGTTTCTTACACATCGTCTGCCTATCCTGTGCTACCCGCTGGACAAGCTGTTGGACTGCCTGGTTGGGGCCTTTTAGGGGGAGAGAGGCAGCCCGGCCGATGATAGGGGAAGGGAGCAGGGCACGTGAAAGGTACTCTTCTCTTTTCTTCAGCCCCAGCACGAACGCCGGACAAGGGGTTTGCCAGCAGCTCTTCGTCAAGGGAGAGAACAATGAAAAGCAAGCAGCAAAAACCATTCCTGCTCGCTTGTCGAGTCCTGTTTTGGGTTGTTCAGCTTTGTGCAGATTGTCAGCGAACCCCTCCCGGTTCACCATCAAGTACTCCGTACTCCGTATGTACAGACAGCCCATTCGTGCAACTACGAGTACATACGCGTACACATAAAACGCCTACTGTCAAGAACGGCGCAATAGCAGTCGCGATATAGCACTGGGGCGACAGGGAAGCCTACCAGCGATCCAATAGGTAGCGTGGGATTGTATGTATGTACGAGACTCGTTTGCGCATTTGCTGCTCAGGCACCGACGAGCGTGAGTACGAGTACGACGAAAGACTGCAAACGGCGGTACAGATGGAGCACATTATGGAGAAGAAAAGAGGAGGCGCGCTCCATCTCCGGTAACCAAACCGTCGGAGACCGATGCCTGTGTACACGACGAAGCCAGGCTCGGTCTGCGAAACCCAGAACCCCACGAGGCGCACTACTCGTAGCTTCCGCCACGAAAGCGTCCCAGTCGTTTTTCCACTCGGCCCTACGTGCCTGTCCACGCCCGACCTGCTTTTTTGCACATGCGACTGCTCGTACACGCACACGGAGCCACTGGAGGCAATTGCCTCGTGCGGCTATGGCGCAGGCGGGCATGCCTACTCCGTCCTCGTACCTGATAGGATCCGTGGTAGCTGACGACATAGACCACAGCCAGCGTTGCATCCAAGCCCAGGGCTCGCAACGTGTGTACCGGATAGGGCAAGTCGGCCATGGCAAGATGGCTCCAGCGTGAGACTGCGATCGCCCTGGCGCCTTTCTGCATTCAGATGCGGTCGGCCGTGTGTCTGTCTGTAGCCGTGGCCGTAGTTGCAGCTGCAGTTGTCGTCGTCGATACTGTGCTTCAAGGCCATCCTCCTCCTCCAAGAGGCGCAGCTCAGCGCTCATCTCCGTGTGACGCGGGGGTTCTTCCTCATCCTCGCATTCGACTACGACGGATATGACAGATTCGTTAGGTGAAGGCACTGCTTCCCTGCTAGCCTGCCGATGCTAAACTGACAGCTCCCATCAGAAAGGAAAACGGCCAATATCTCGACGGCCACGCGTGGAGGAGGCGTTCTGTGCCTGACACTGAAGCGTGCACCGAAGCTCTCGTCGTGCTCGTGCTCGTTTACCGGTCTTAGGTACCCCATACGTGCGAACAGGCGCTACGGGGTACATTCTCCGGCGAGATGAGCGCGGGAGACAAGCTGCGCTGTGGGGGGGCTGGAGCCCAGAGCCAGAGCCCACAGTAGAGCCTGCTAAAGCTCTCCCACAGCGCTAACGTTGCAGTGGGACAGGTATTTGTCATTGAGCCTGGCCTCTGCTCCTCTGTTTGGCTTGGCTTGGGATTGGTATGCACTACTCCGGAATTGCATCCTACACCCCTCCCCCCCTCCTTCCCCCAGTCCTGAGGGCACTTATTCATCTATCCACTATTCGTAGCGCCTTGGGTCTGTCAAGATGCACTGGCGCAAGCTTCGACAAAGAGATCGGGCCTCGTTCATCTGTCATCATATCACACTCCAGCCCTGGCAGCAAGAGATTGTGGTGACTATCGTCGCATCGGGCCTCACAAAGGAAGGGAAAAAGCGACAAATCCGAGGAAAATGACCATGGCCCCCGAGTGTAATGTCCCATCGCCTCGTCGAGCTGCCCATCATTTTGTCCACGGCGCTGCTGTTCCGCACCCATGTCTGCTGGGCGGCATTGGCAATGTAGATGGGCAAGGGTGCGGTGACCGAAGGAAGAGATGCTCGTGCAACTCGATAGGAGGGTGACCGGCGTATACGACCGCATACGTAATGAGAGAACCACAACTGTCCCGGCCCTCCGTGCTGGTACCCTAAAGGCCAACAGCAGGACTACGAGTAAACCAGGGCGCAAAAGAGAAACAACAAAGCAACGAGAGCACAAGATGTTCCATCTCACCCGGCTAGAAGCTCTTGGGGGCGTACAGTATTCAGACGACTCAGACAAACACGGCGGCCGTCCAAAATATCGGTAATTCGCCGTGCCACACGTCGCCGTCCTCTCGGGATGTGTTTCTGCGCGTACATCGGAGCAATGTTGGCTTAATGAAGCTGTACGTACTCGCGCATACAGCTCCTCTACACACAGTACATACGAGTACACACGCATGCCATACAACGACACGTACATACACACATACATTTCGAAACAGCCCTGTACTCGTTCTCGTTTTCGTAACTGGCATGGAGAACCACTAGGAACAAATGCACCAATAACAAGGCGACCCCAAGTCTAAGGTGGTTAGACTCGCTAAATTTGCCGTTTTCGGTTTAATCGGCGAACTCGGGGACTATACCCCTGCATTTTCCATTTGTGTAGCATTTTTATACGCTGGGGGAAGGGGGGCAAGCAAGTACCTTGTGCCCCCTGTTTCTGGCGTAAACTCTCACAAAAATACCAGCGAGTGTGACAACCGTTTTTTTTATTCTTAGCTGCTTGCGACTTCTGACCCACCAAGTAAATAGAGGCCACCACCCCCCTGTATCTACGCTTTCTCTCTCTGTAGTGTATTCCGTACATCACGCCCTGTCTTGGCACACCCCTCCCCTTTTTGCTGGAACTAATAGCACAACGACTACGGAGTAGACGTCGACACCAAGAGGAAGATCTTCAGTGGCTTGACCGGGGGTCTGGGATGGATAGTCTCCAGCCAAACGTCGATATTTCTTGAAGGGCCCAATATGCTTTCTGCTTAGGGCCCCTTGGATTCTGGACAGCTGTTTGCTCGCCCGCTCGCACCCTCTTTTCCAGTAGTGTATTTGTGTTTTGTGCATTAACGCCATCCACTTTCGGCTGGCCCTCCCCACCCATTGTGAAGTGCTATCAGTGAAGTTTAAACATCCTGAACAACAGACGCTACGAGGACACAACCCCGGCCATTTGCCACCCGCGCCCCGGTTTCGTGAGAGCATTAAGTCCTTCTGCTTTCAATATACTGTTGTAGTCGTACTTGCTCTATAATGGAGCATGCGGGAAGGATGCTCGTCTGTGCCAGTTCTACCTTTAACCACTCTAGGATAATTCTAGCGAATTCTTCCACACGCGGTGAGTGCTCTTTTTGTCTACCCCATGTTTCTTCGGGTTCGGCGGGTTTCGTGTTTCTGCCTGTTCTTTTCCGCACAAGTCCTCTTTGGTACTCGAAATATTGTTGGTATATTTTTCTTCTTTTGTTCGTTGCCATAGTCGTCGTATGTACACACCCCTTGTCTTCAGCTGTGTCAAAGCATGCGCCATGCTTGATATGGAATGGGACCAGGGGATGGGAGACGGGGATCATCTCGCGAGGTGAGACATACAACTACACGCTACAACTCGTACATGCTCGAATCATACAAATCGGTGCACATGCAGCAAGGTACGAAGAAAAACACTGCCAAAAACCAGGTACAGAGCAGAAACTCCATTTTGAGATGACGGCCCTCCGCTGTCTCCGCCAGATTCGTTTCCCGTACGCATTCCGTCGAGTTGCCGCTGCCATTTCGTCCCTACATACTTAAGACAAGCCAACGTGCTAAAAGGCGGCATGTCATGATAATGCTAGATACAAAGGAATCGTGTGCATATCAGCTCCTACTCTGGGACTATGTACAGCTCTTCATAGGTGGCTGTACAAGTGCACATACACAAGGCCAAACATACTACAACTACATAGTGTACATGACTCCAAAGGAACGAAGCTGCGAAAGAAAAGGCATGGCATATCAAACACCACTGCTAAGCACGAGGCCGCCATGTAACCTTGATAGAATATTATCGGCGACCTGGGCCGGCACAACCTATATGCCGTCTGCCACAGCTTTTGTCTTTGTCCGTCATAGTTCCTGCTCACACATGTGGTCTAGGCGGGGCGGATCAAAAGCCGCGACTATGAACTGGTAAGCAGTAAAACTGTGTATCTATTCATGTAGTGTACATAGTACTGCCTGGCGGTAAATACAGGTATGTATGTAAGATATCAGATAGTGCCTGACGGAAAGGGTATAATGCGCGCCCATTTCTCCAAATAGGGTAAACGAATTACGCCATGAGTGCCGTAAATATGCCAAAGCGGGCTTGGTACTGGACCTGACACAAACGCTAGATGATGGACAAGCCTGCCAGGCTATTTCGACCAAGCCAGAAAGAAAATTTAATGAAAATAAAAATACTTAAAAAGCCACTCCGTATGACATCTTAAGAGTTAGGGGCCCTATAGCACAAAACTTCTAGTTGTAGCATGGCGGCTTTGCGGCTGCACCATCCTAATACACTACTCTCACAATGACAAATGGTGATGGTGGGGGTTCTTCTACGAGTATGTAGGGGTGGTGTTATTATACATTTTCTGAATTTCTTTGTGGCCTGGGGTGTTCCTGATTACAGCAATTATTGGCGCCTTTTACGCCCCCTTTCGCCTTCCGGCCTGTCCATCGCTTTGCTTATTCGATGCACTGATTGACATAGACGTCGCATTTGGCGGCGCTGACTCCATGGACAGTCAGGAGACTCGATACCCCTCTCCTTGACCTTTCTTTCAACCGCCGTACCCGAGGATCTGACTCGGCGTGTAGGTACGAATCACTGTGGTACGGTACTCCGTCCAGTAACTGCGGAGCCGCCCAAATAAACCAGGCACAGTGCGGTTTCTCCTTTTTGGCGTTGATACAAAATGAGGAGCGCAGCACTGTAAACGGGGACCATTTCGGCCATGACGAAGCCCCGTGGACGGAGTTCTTCCGCGATGCACAAAACATACGCGGGCCACATACATATTTAACTAGCCGTACTCCGTGCTCTGTACTCCGTACGTCGCAGACATATGGAAGGTGATATCGAGTCTGCGACCCGTGCGTCATGGCTCACCGAACTCACTGCAAAAAACGCCTAGGATCTGCACCCGATATACTGTGAACGGCCAAAACTACTGCAGGCACCTTAGCTGCTTCTGGGCCGTAGTGGAAGCTCAATAACACACCAGAGTGTCTGGCAACGGCGGTGCACGATCCGTCTTTTGGTAGCTTGCCTGTACACTAGTCTGTCTATGAGTGCTTGGCTCTTCCTAACGTTGGCGGCTCCACCCTATGCTGCGGGGGCAGAAGGGGGCTACAGCTGAGTAGTCAGTGCGATTCGAGGTGGCAGGTAAGAGCTCGTTCTCGCATACAACTACGGAGGGCTCGCAAAGGCACGAGTCCATACATGCGAGTACTAACTAGTATGAAAAAGGTGGTGGCTGCTCGAACAACACTAGCGGCTGAGTCTGATCTATCGAATCGCCCTAACTTGGTGCGAACTATTGTTACCGTCTGGATAGTGCGCACGGTGTCCGAGGGCGTGTCTGAGATTGTAGAAAGTATGGTTAGATGAGAGGAAAGAGGGGAAAGAGCACAAAGAGCGCAAAGATTCTTGCATTCACAGGACAGGCCGGTGGATGTAAAGCTGATGTGCCGCAGGAGGCTGTATCCTCAGGAAAACAAAAGGACCAGGCGAGAGCTCCCGGAAGGATGCGCGACTCCATCGCCCTGCGTCTCACGCGACAGCAGGTGTTCTGGAAGTGTCGCCCAGATGCATAATGCAGGGAAGAGTGTCGCATCTTGGAGGAAAAGAGCACGTTTTGTATGGCCGGAACATGCTGTTTTGGCGAATACGCATGGCTGTCTCTCCCCCCCTTTGGTGCATAAGCGTGCATACAGAATAGCAGCACCTACGGCTGCAAATAGTACACTACTCGTATGTACACCCCCCTCCTCCAACGTCTTGCCGCCGGCCAGCCGTACCGCGCCAACATTTCCGCTATTCCGCTCCCGCTGCTGCTACGCTCGACAACTAGATGAGAAAATATGGGCGGCCCCTCTTTTCTGCTGCCCCCTGTTCAGCTGTCCCATGCCCCCTTCCCGGCGAGCTAGCGTCCTCAAGTCCTCGTAGGGCCGGTAACAAGCTGTTCGCTGTCATTGGTGTACTCGTAGGCGGGTGAGTGCTAAATCCCCGTGCTATCAGGGTGCTTGCTGGAGGCCGTTTCCATCCTTTGTGACCCCATCGTGCTTCAGAACCCTTGTTCGAAGAGCCGCGCTTTTTTCTGCACTATAGTGCGTCGCAATTTTCGTTTTCATTCTTTTATTTCAGACAATGGGGACATCAATTGCTCCGGCTCACCCTTGCATTGTTGTCGAGATTGGCCATCGAGGGGAAGAGGGGAAAGGGGGGTTGATTCCTTCTCAGGGATTCCCAGGACGAGAAGCTACTTTGCCGCCGTTTCCGAAAGATGAAGATCCCAAATCCGGGTTGGGCCCTCTTCGATGACAACAGAAATCTGGCAGCGGTGACCGGCGACGGCGACCTTTCTCTCGCAGGAACACAGACTAGCCCACGGGTCTTCGTCCGAGCAAGTACAACACTCGCAATCGTAGTTACGTACACCGTCTAGACCACACCGAGAACGCCTCTTTTTCTTGTTCTTCCATCGTGCCCACACCCCATGCGTATCTCGATGATCGCAATATCTTTTTAGCCCTATCATAGAGGAAAAGAAGAAAGAGAGAACGAAAACGAAACAAAACCTCCGAGACATGCTTGATGCTAGCCATTCTACACATGATTGGGCCACACGTGCGCTACACAATACGGCGCGCACCCTTGGTATGGCCTGCATCCAGTATTTGTCAAAGTGCACTGGCTGGTGGAAGAATTCAAGTCTGTCCCCTGCAAGTCCACACGCCGCCCAGCAAACACAACATCCACACACAATAGATACAAGTATGTACGTACTGTACGGAAACACGGCGCCTACGAGTAGAAGAGATTGACAGCATCCTCCACGTTAGGAGTCTGAAAATGACGCAACAAGAATCTCTAGCTCCATTCAATCTGTCGTCGAGCCACGACAGCAGAAGCCAGAAACCGTGCAAAAAAGAGGACACGCCGATTTTTGAAGGGCATCATGAGCATCACTCTAGCCAGTCACAGTGTTCTAGCGGCTGCGTCCCCCTAGGCCACACTGCTGTGTTGTTCGCCGTACGGAGTACACTACACTACTATGGCCACCCATACATTTCGCAGTGAACCAGTGCACGGCTTCTTATCACCACCCCCTCTTCACCGAAAACACGCTCACAGGCCACCTCAGCCAACCACCGTACCAGCCCCGTTGCCCCGTTTCTCCCCTCTTAGAGCCAATCTTACAGAGACACGGTGGCATGCTGGCAAAGGAGTGCATACGTACATACATACGAGTACATACATGATAATGCTTGCTGGGCTACTATACTCGCACAGTCATTGTACGCGTAATTTGGGTGGGCACGGCGACCACTATGGACGCCGCAAAAAGAAAGCAGACGGCCCTTCATTGTTCACTTGTAGGCCTGTTGTCCTGCACGTATTTGAGTCTGAAAGTATCGACAATGCAGCCGCAAGCTGTCCCGTGATCGGTGCTGTGAGTAAGGGCTTTCTTGGTGCCCTCTGTTTTGTCTTGCAGCGCTGTGGCCTCGATCGTTTGCGTCCCATCTCTACATAAAACGAAGCCGTGACTGAGCATACAAAGAGCTTAACAAGTAGAAGAAGGAGTAACTAAATAGCATCGCGGCGGTTTTCGTCGCAGCTAGGAAATATATGTAAAAAAAGCCGATTTGAATATGAAAAAAGATATGCGTCTAATATGTATGTACCATTACTGTGTACAGCCAATCATACATACTACATACATACTCAGACTGCTAGGGGGCACTAGCCACAGTTAAGTGTAAACACTATATATTCTCATGTACACTACGGAACGAAGCACGCTTGCTATTCACCACCCCCTCGCCCACCCAAATAACAAGACAAGAGAGCCTACTTAGTGTACATACGAGTAGCAAGGCCCACATCCTTTGCCCAGATCCCGCAGAACTGCAGAGACCTGCGCTAGTGAGCGTTGAAGATTGAAACCCACTTAACTGCCTGTAGCTGTTGTAGTGAATGCAAAGGAGTGGACACAAAAGTAGTCGTATTTGTCGCTTCGCAGCCAATACCTATTGTCGTTGTAAGGAGCATTTTATACGGAGTGCAAAGCAGAATGCTGCGCGTTCAGAACCAAAGAACTCTGAGTGCGCGATGGAACGATGCCACATCACATTTCCGTCGTTCGAGACATGGGGGAATTCTGATGCCGCATTTTGCATTGTGCATGCCAAAGGACGTCGCATCCACTGGAGCCGTAGCATTGATGGGCGAAAATGGCAAGAGACCTGCCGGGGCACAGTGTGCATTTTGGCTGCCGTTTCCGCCTATCCTGCACTGTGTGCCATTGCGCGATGTCTCCTACCACTTCGATGTGTAACTATGTCAAACAACGGATTCTGACCCGCATTGTCTATCCTTTTTCCTCCATCCTACTCTGTCTTGTGCAGGGTTCTCTGGCTTGCGTTTTGTCGTAAAGCGGCCAATGGTTGTGTTTCTCTCCTCCGTGGAGAGTTGCGCAAAAAACAAAACCCCTCGTTGCAGAAACGGGATCCAACCACAGCATTTCAACATCCTGGCGTGTTTCTCCAACCAGGGCCATTTCCCCTGCCCACGCCCCCTAATTCGCACTCCATAGCCCTTTTGTCTTGCAGAGAGAAGCATCGGCGCACGCGGAACAGGCGGACTGCGACGCCAGCAGCGGTTTCTGAGGTGTGACCAGTACAACGGCTGCAGGGAATCGAACAGCCCTCCCAGTTTCAGAGGCCTGAGGGGAAAAAACCAAGAATACGGCTCTCAATACCCGATCTGGCGCCACGGCCTATTTCTGCTGCCCGTGTCGGCCGAGTGCATCGTGCGAGAAGGATTGGTGGCCGATGGTGTGTTGTAGTATGAAGATATGCAACTACGGAGCATAGCATGCAACAGCGCCAGTTGTATCTTCCTAGTATGTACATAGTCCGTAGTGCTGGCACAACCCCCTACACCTGCCAATAAAACAATCCCTGTCCTCCGTACCGGCAGATCGACCGGGGGCTCGCTCGCCTGCCAGAATGCTGGGCCCTCCTTCCCCCCAAAGCTCTTACATAATACGACTTGCTCTTTTAGCGCATACCATGGACACCCGTATCGAGAAGTGAATATGGGGCCAAGTATTTGTGTTTCTGTGTCTTGGCGCTTCAAACGACCCCCCTCCCCCAGCTCAATATTACAAGGCGATCATCACAGCATATTGCCCCGAGCCTGCCTCCGAATTACGCCCGCGCTGAACTTATTCAGCCTCTCGGACTGTGCGTTTTCTGGTCGATGGCGGTAGCTTGTTGCTGTTCTGCGGATCGGATCAACGCGCTGTTCTTTTCCTTTTGTCGTCAACTCGTTTGGCGGATCGAGAAATCCGAGCTGACAGCAGAGTTGCATCCAGGAGGACAATGCCCGAGCGGTGCGGAGAACAACGTAGTCATATGTGTGTGTGCATGCATCCGGCTTCGGGAAAGGTCTCACAAAACACACACATACAGAAAATGTGACTTATTACAGGCGCCAAGTCTGTCCAAGACAAGCGCGGAGAGCACACTGAAAGAACGACAGGATAAAGAAATAGAAACAAGAAAGAAAAGAAGCCGCTCGCAGGATGAGTACCCCGTACACAGGGATGGCTAGTCTCCGCCGTACAAATAGGCAATCGGTGCACCCGCCTGCAAGCAGTAGCCGCTGGCATGCGGATCTGAGGACAGGGAGAGAGAACGGCGAAAACGCGGAGTGGTTGTACGAGCGCCGACCTGGTGTGATCGCCATTTTTGCTTAGCACGCTTCTGCCATTCCACCCATAGCGTTGTCTTGATGTTCGAGAAAGCCGTCAGAAGGAGACCAAACAAAAAGAAAAACACTGAGTGTCTTCCAGGGACGGGAATGTCTAGGTTGCACAAATACACTGTTTTCGGGTGCTGAAGGGCGTGTGATTCTGCGGGTTCTCGTCTTACGCTATGTAGAGGACATGTGTACTCCGTAGAATACATATCTACAGATGAGCTTCTCACTCTGTGGTGGCAGAGATACGCTTGTCCCTAGTGGCAGGTAGCTGAAGCTCCCTCACTGACGCAGATCATGGCCCGCTCTTCGTATTTCGGCTCGCCTGCGAAATTCGTCCGCCACTCTCTATATGTGCATACGAGTACGTTTCGTTTCTGCCTTGCCAGCAGGGGCTGGGAATGAACAGAGCAATGGACACAGACACAGCGCACTGGCCAGAGTGAAGTCAGAGCCGAAGTACCTTGCAGGTTCAGATAGGCTCGCGGGCCTCGCGAATGGGCCTTACATGTCAGCCCTCCTGCTGTTTTTGGTTTGGCAACAGTGCTGATCGCCTAATAAACGTCACCTCGCCGATGTTCTGGGTCCTCTCGTTGATTTCTTTGTTTCCATCTCCTGATTTTTCTTGTCTCTCTTGGTCATTGTGTCGCACCGACCTGTATGAGCGATCGCTGTTCACTGCCGTTGCCTTGTTCTATTTCCTTGGCTTTGTAGAGCTCGTTACTTTGTCTCTATGTCTTACATTTGTGGTGGCATATTAGCTTAGGTGTAAGCCAAACGACAAGTAAAGCACTAGTCTAACAATGACTGGTGACAATAACATCAATAAAAACCGAAAAAATACAGTCCATAAAAAAAAGAAATAAAAAAAAAGAAGAAAAAGGAAAGCGATAACGAGCCCACACGGCCAAACTCAATGTGCTCTTAATCGACAGGAACGAAGGGAGGAGGTTGAAAAAAAGGGGACGGCGGGAAGAGGAGGGGGGTGTGAAAGTGCTTCTCACCGTTCTTCACTCGTAGATAACGGAGGCTCACCGAGAAACACTTTGCTGGCCCAGCTCATGGTCTGTTTATTTCAGCCCGGCGCCCCAAAGAAAAACAACAGTCAAGTGAGGGAGGCAACCGATGGACATCAGGAGACGGCTGTATGTACATTTACGTACTCGTACACCAGCCGTGCACGCCGAGAAAGACACAAAATTTCACACACCACAAAGCATGGCGTTGAGATGTTTCCGGTCACCCGTCCTGGTGGCTTGCGTTCTTACCAATTCGGCCGCTATCATTCCCTCTCCCGCCAGCTTCGGCGAATGCAAGATCCCATCAGCATCCAAGCTAGACCCAGCCACTGAACTCGTACTGTAAACATGTCTCCCCATCGCTTCCTCTCTCCGCCCCCTTCCTTATTCCCCTCCTCGCACACTCTGGACTCAACCCCCTCCACGTCGGGGGCCGGTTTCTGAGAGGCCGGCCTGATTTGTGTTAGCATTAGGCAGCGGCTACCCCTGCCCAAAGTGTCCAGTACTTTGTATACGAAGCAAAGTTTTGTAGGCGCTGCAGGTAGATTTTGCCCAACCGCCACAGCCGCCCGAAAAATGTCGGCGCCACGAATAGCGAGTCGGGTGAGAGCCGGTAGGACATGCCCTGAATCTGTTTGGATGGCACACCTCTAGCTTGGCCCTCTTCTAAGAGTACATACGTCGTAAGTGCAAAATGGCTGCTGACGCTGCTGCTGTGCTGTAAGTGGCCCTTCACCGGGCCGCTAAGCAGACTGCACGCAGCGTTTGCTTATACATAGTCCCAGTCGTCGATAGTTTCCACCGGTATTTGGCTATTTGATGCACAAACTGCTCATACCCGTACGATGTGGTTGCTTTTTCCCCTTGTTTAGTGCTCTTGGCTGATTGTATTCACGTCATGTTCCGTTTCATGTGTCAGGATCCAAGTAGATCAATAAGATATGTATAGGTGATTCTAGGAAGAACAACGAATCTACCTAATATCCCATGGCAAGTGTAAAAGAACGGGAAGATGTAAATCGGTTTACTTTGGTTACTATCATCTAGACTTCGCCCTGAAATGGAACCTTTGTCGGAATGACACCATCAACTACATATGGTCTCAGCCCCATTCCCACAGCCTTTGTTTCTGTTATATTGCTGGGTTGCCACATTCTGTTCCCTTGCAGAGTCGTCTAGGATGGCAGAGGAAATATTGGCCGATGGCGACGGCCCTGGACGACATCCTCAACGGGAATGGAGGGCCAGAAAAGGAGATGGGACCCAAAAATGAGACAGACTGTTGGGTCACTGGGGCATGGGCTCATATGCCCCCAAGCAACAGGCTGTAAATGCCCCTCACAGTTTCTCGTGGTGCCCGTTTCCCAGCATAGTTCCAAGCGAGCTCTCGCCCGGTAGTTCTCCTTTTCCTAACGTTGAGCTCCAGGAAGATCCTCCAGCTTCTATACTCTCCTATTGGCTAGGGGATATGGGCTAGGGACAAGCTGCTGTTTTGAATTCAGGTCAAGGGGGGGCCCTTCTAACTGCCTATCTCGGACCACTGGTCAGGAGAGGAACTCCAAACGTACATTGTGTCCTCCGCAACGGCAGGAGGATGACTTGGGCTTCAGTGGCGATGGCTGTACTCGAACACGAGTAAACATAGCAGTCTTCATAACATGGCAGCACGGATGGCCAGATCCCGACAGCATGACGTTTTGGCTGGACCGCCTGCTTCGCCTTCCACGGAGACCGCTGCAGCAAAAACCAACAGCCAACAGAGGCCGAAAGGGAAAAATTTCTTAGGATAGTCCCGGGGCCATCCGCTGTGTACGTCACAGGCTGCGTCCCTTAGCCGGCGGTAGCAACTGCCGAGAGGCGATGCGTGCTGAACAGACAAAGGGACACCCGCGTAGCTAGGATGGCAAGAGGGCAAAATTAAGTCAGAATGGCCTCGACTAAGAATGGTAGCATGTATGCATGTGCTCGTACACGTACTTCTAGTACTTCGAGATCTTCGCCGGTAGTAGCGTGAGAAGCCAAGTAGAGATATTCTTCATTCACTCCCATAGCGATACTCTCTTTTATCCACACACCGTAGCCACTGGACTGACAGCGATGGCATGAGCAAACGGCACAAGTCCAATGGCGAACGGAGACGACCTCTCGCCGCGGGTCAAGCGGGACAAGGGGGAGAGAGCGAGAATGGAACGGCCAATTTGCCACTGGCCTTATAGGAACCGCTCCCCTATTCATCATCATCACGCAGGGGCGTGAGTTGAGGTGCTGAAACTACAGGCAACGTGCCTTGGATCAGCACGGCCACACAACGAGTAATCCGAGCCGCAGTTAGGGGACAGAATGGCGGTCTAACAAGGAGGGGGACCGTTAACAAAACGCTTGCTCCAGCATTCGCCTTAGGGGGCCAGGCATTTAGGGGCACAGCACTGTACGCAGAAGGAAGGGGCAAAAAAAAAAGACACGGCAACGCCTTGAGTGGACAGGAGAGTGCTCCATTGGCATGCTTGGGTGTGCTGTTTACAAGCTGGTTGGTGTATTTGGTGGTTTGGTGCGTCAGGCATGGCATGGGGAAGAAGATACAACACTGTGGGTTCAGCGGCCTTTTGGAGCCGTTGCAAGAAGTAGTGGAGTTGGTGTGCAAGGCCAGCTGAACTTGTATGAGGCCTCTTTGGGCTTACAGGCGTCAAAGTTGGCAAACTCCGCCATTGTAACCTCTGGGAACAAAGAACTCCAAGATGGGCGGGTCCGCTTGGGCGTGTCTGGTTGGCCGGCTGCCTATGTAACAATAAGAGGGCCGCCGTTAAAAAAACAGTGGACGGCGCCCGGACCGAGGTTGGGACGTTCACTCGTATGCGGAGCCCTATATCTGGGGGACGCCACTGGTGTCTGCACTTGAGATAGGGGGCGTCGGCCTTGCGGCTCCAGCGGTTAAGGCGCTGTAGCAGCCCATAACAGCGCAAGTCACAGGCACACAGTAACGCACCAGCACTGCTAGCAGCGGGTAATACAGAGCCATTCGCGACGGCGGACTGCTAAAGTCCCCAGTAAAAATGGCCGCTGGCGCCAATCAACGGCAACTACGGACTGCTGACGGCCTCTCCGAATCGCACAGCCTCTCTCGTCCGCGGGCACTACGGCTACTATAGTTGTATTGGCTCTTGGTTAAGAGGTTCTATGGCGCTTGTCGCTACCGGCGCACACTACGACCCAAAAAATACAGCGCTGCGCACTCCGGAGACCGCGAGATGCCCCGTAGCCTTGTTTGGCTCCGTTGTGACATTTCCGGAGACCCTTTTTCTCCGCCGCAAACGGGCGTCGGGAGAGACGTTACCAATGCAAAATGGCATCAGCGGCATTCGCGTTTAGTTTTTTTCTTCTTTCAAATGCGGCCGGAATCGTCCCTTGCTTTGGAACCTCCTTTTGTTTAGTTCGCTTGTTAGTCTTGTTGCAAGCCCGTGAAGAATGGCAAGCCACTATTCGTTCTACACACAGAAAGGCACGCCGAGACTAAGATGGAAAAACCCACTGAAAATCGGCGAGTTTCTCGGCTCTGTAGCCTCTGAACTCGCCGTTTCCCCAGACTCAGCTATCGTACGAGTCCTCGTAATACGATCTCCACACAAGTGGCACTGCCAGCTGAACCAGGTGAGAAGCTCGCCTTCTAGCAGACAGAAGGACCCCTAAAATATATCGACCCTCCGACCCCTCATATTGTCCCCAGGTGCGCGTCGCGTACTACTTCCTATTCTAAAAAGGTGCCGCTGCGTGGCCACAGATGCTCCTGCCTGTTATTTGCACCTAGCTCGCACTTTCCTTCGATGTGGTGTCTAAAGAGGCCGCCCATTCTTTCGTCTTGAGCTGTCTCCAAGTATCTTTCATGCCTGCACCATCTTGGTTCTAAGTTCCCTTGTCGATATTCTCACCACACAGAGTAGATGCTCAAGCGGCACCTCTTCGTTTGAATAGGACACATGTACATTTTGCCCTTGCGCATTATCACAAGTATTTCCACATTCACCTCAGTTTCGGCTCCACTTCCGATTCCGGCTTGCGAAAATTAGCATGCTGCACACAATGTATTCTCCTAGTGGACGAAAGTAGGAGCTCTGGGCTGGGATGATCAACTACAACGCTCTTTCCCTTGGTAACTTCAACGACAGGTGCCTGCTACTGTTATCATTTTGGCTATCAGACGTGCCGAGTAAAAAGAGCAGGAGCAGCTTCATACAGTACGAGTAGGCGTACTCGTATGTGTCTACAAAACCATTCGCAGATATCAAGCACGAAACTGGGCCAACCACATACTGCAGGGCGACTAGGGAAGGAACGAGGCAGGGTTATGCCCTGTTGATTAGCTGTTGTTCTCGCTACGAGTACCCCTTGCCCACCGGGATATTAGAGACAAGCCTACTATACGGCCGCTGCGTGATACAATACGTCCCAATGTCCATGGTTCATGATATTCGCAATTTTTCCTGCAGCATTAGACCCTCACAACTGACCAGCCGCACCAACTGCTCCTGTGGACATGGCTCTTGGCGCATGGCTGGAACTCCCTGCACGCCCCCCTTTACTAGGCACTTTTCACGATCTCTCTTGAACTCCCAGTAATAAAAGAAAGTTTCGGTTGGCGTCTTTGGCGTCGTCTTCCTTGCATTCATTTGCCCTTGTTTCGGGGGTTTTATTCAACGGAGTTCGCCCATCCCACAATGCCCACTGCGAACGGATGTACCGTGTGTTTGGCGACTAAAAACTAGGTGGACATAACTAGTTGTACATACATAGACACTACGGCTAGGGGTCCATCTTCCATACTGACGAGCAACGGTCTTCCTAGCCTAGCAGATAGCATCCGATGCAGCAACCCCATAATATAATGGGTAGAGAGCTTTCTGGCCTACGATAGGCTAGAAGCTCTCTGCCTTCAATCTCCGTCTTCGCCGTTGCGTGCGTTTCTCTGGGGCTAACCAGCACCTGCAACACGCTATGCAGCTTTGCAGACAGCACGGTACGAGTACGAAGATAGACACGGATGGGGTATACATTCATGATTTTCAGGACACTGGGGGAAAACAAGCATGGGCCACGTTTCATGGCCATGGTGGCGAAAGGAAGACTAGGAGAGGGCAAGACATGCCGGGTCTTCCCAGCTTCGGCCCTTGAACAAGTACGAGTGCATATACTCTGAGAGTTATGTATGTACATATGGGATGGCCAAGCCTTGTGTCGTCTTCACCGACGGGGGCCATAGGTGGGAACAGAAACACAAATAATAAAGACACTTCTACATGTAGGTTGCATGCGTTAAGTGGATGGCTGTGTGGGGGGGCCTTTTTTTATTGCTTGTGACTGAAGTTTCGAAGTTGGGCGGGGGATAGCGAAACGGCCAGAAGTCCAAAGAACCAGGAAAACGGCACATCCATACCAGCCAAATCCCGGCTTTTCTAAGGGGAGTTGTAATGTATCTGTGCTAGCAAGAGCGTTCACCCCCTTTTTCTTGCAGCAATCAGCACACCCCCTCCTGGACTCCTCGCCGTTTTCTCCCCCCCTTTACGAGAATAGTGGCCAATAAGCCACGGCCACACACCATCTACGCCAGCAGTGTGGGTATGCTCTATAGACCAGAGCCAATAGAGGGGAGGAGGAAAGGCCGAGCAGGGAAGAGTGGGAGTGAGAAACGGCTTCCTGGCCACGGCCAGGCCGTGCTGGGATGTCACCCGTAGTATCCCGTTACCGGCATGGCGCAAACCCTCCTACACTTTTCACTGTGTTATATCACTGAAAACAAGGTGAGGCGATGATGTTTCCCTTACGGCACAGCGCCTGTATTTTGGTCTTGTGTGTGGGGCGTCTACAGTGCGTGATAACTTCGTAAATAGTTCTCACTTGCCTAGGTGCTGTTTAGTTGCTCATTCTTTCATTTAATATTTTATACCTGTCAGGTTTCGTTTCGCAATTTCGGTGTACGAAAAGCTAAAGAGTAGTCATATGGTATGTCGCTGTTTGAATTGACTGTCAATAGTGTAACCTTCCCGAAGCTGGCGCCATTTGAAGGCCTCTGTTTGCTCAAAGCTTTTGCTCAAAGCTGGAATTGCTATATTCTTCATAAAAATTGGTCTCGATATTATTGAAAATTTCCGAACTCCTGCTTCAAAGCACCGAGATATCTCAAGGCTCTTCCTTTGAGGGGACATGCGTAATATTTGCCGTTGCATCAAGGTGTCTACAACGTTAATGATCAAACTCTTCCAGGACCTGCAAACGCACGTACATTTATCATCACTTGGCACCTTTCCGCATCATGTTTTTGAAATTGTCATTTCATTAAGGACTCGAAAGGTTCATGGTAGTCTCTCCTTTTCCAGATGCGGATTCCCAGATGCAAACATAGCACCGGAGGCCTCTACGTGAAAAGAAAAGAAGCGCCATGCGATGGATTGCAATGTAGCCTTAATCAGCAAGCGTTAGACACACCGAAAGGCGAAATTCGGTACAAGCTTCTGGATAATTCACACGCCCTCCGTCTCGGTGTTCACAACAATACAAACACCCTTGCTACATAAATCGGCCACTGAGCAACATCAAAGCGACCTCCTTGACCCCATAAAGACCTCCTTACGCATGGAAATAAGTTCAAAATAACGCGGTGCCGCACCAAACACAGCACTACAGCTATGAAGCCGAACATTCCTATACGGCGAAGTATGTCACTTTGGGAAGCTTGTGCTCTTTTGTCAGGACTCGGAAGGTACTAGCTGCGGCGTCGCGTTTTTGGACCCCGAATCTATAATTTGGTGACCGATGACAAGCGCTCCTAAAACTTTATCTCCCAGCATCTACATAAAGGGGTTATTATCCCTACTTGAACCTGGTATTGAGAGACCTCCCCAAGCTCTAGACAAGGCTCTGGTAGTGATCGGTATCAATACTCTCCTACTTGATTTCGCACTGAGATATCCGCTAAAGCTGTAGTTGAAGCCCGTGCTGGTTCTACATCGACATTGTAGATGGACAGTGTGTTGTTCATGTCTGAGTAGAATAGGGGGGAGGAGGAGCTGCGCTGGGACGTATAGCACCTGGAGTAGCAGTTGGGAGGGCACCACAAACAGGGGATCAGCCTCCCCCAAAACACCTATGGCTGTGAGGCATGGTATGATATTTTGACCGGCTTTCTTACGTGGCCGGAATAGAAGGTCGGTATAATTAGGGCACACGGTGAGATGGGCACATCTCGAGGGAGGGTGCCCCTGGAGGCCAACGGCGGAAACAAGGATCAAGGCTCTATACGACAAAGCATACACCGTAGGCCTCTCCAAGAAAAGAAGGAACACGCGGCGTCCTTGTGTTTCCCTCCATTGGTTTTGTGTTTCATCTCCTCTTCTCCTCTCCCCGACGCCGAAATATTGATGTATGCTTCCCTGCTTTTGTTGCTCCTCACTCCTTGGCGGAATACGGGGAATCATTCCTCTTTGCCATGGCTTCCTTCGAGTTGAACTTGTGTTGCCCTCACCTCATCCTTTGGGGCCGGCCTACTCACGCACACGCTGGAAGAGCTTTTTCTTGTCACCCCAGCAGGCTCGGTTAACCAAATCAGGCCCTTCCGGTCTAGGATGGCGCCGAGGGGAAGTGTCTATCCTTACATGTTGTCGGGGACAGAGCACAAAAAGGCACCGTCGGGTCGACAGAAACTAGGTGCCGAAACGGGCATTTCGTGGCAAGTAGGGGGGAGAAGGTGAAGGGGGGCTGAGCCGCTATCCTGAAAGTGAAGTCCTTGAAAATAAGGAAGCCGAGATGGAAACCCCGGCATTGCTTTGTTTTTCCTGCTGCTGGTATTACCCTTTGAACGACGTTCCGAATCGCCGTTTTGTCCCCCGTGAACGGAGTGGTGCCCCTACATCAAGATGGGGTTTTCGGTGTGTAGAGAGCTCCCTAGTTGGCTGAACCAGTCTCTAGCATGCAATACGAGACAGATCATTTAAAAAAGAAAGGCAACTTCCACTGGCGAGATCGTGTATGGAAGACCAAAGTAATATTCACTCGACAACAGACGCCGTCCTCGGAGACACATTCGATGCCAAACAACCGCGTCTGGTCTACGAAGGAGAGAAGATCGGAAGGGAGACGCAAGCTGTTAGACATGGCGTTGGCACCGTAGCAGTGTCTCGTTTCTTGATTGCTATCGACATTCCTCATCTCGGCGAGTACACAGATGGCCACTGCTCTCTCTGCTTTCCTTGATGGCCGGCAGCACACATTTTGGGCCGCTCCCACTGTGCCATTTGTCATGTTCTTCGCTCGGTGTACGCGTTCTTGGCAGCATCCCAACCTATTTGTTCGTAGTCTGGCAAACAATGATAGCATGTGAAAGGGGTGTAGAAGGGGGGTGTTTTTCTGGTAGTCCGGGTCGAGGGAGGGCAGAAGAGCCGTCGAAAGATTAGCTGCTCAATTTCTTTGGGCCCCAGCGCCGGAAAGACATAGCGGAAAAGGAATGTAGGAAATAAAATAGCGTATAGGAGGAGTAGGCACGCGAAGAGAGGCGCACACCGAGAAGGGGATGAGCAGAGACTAAAGGGGGTGGTTAGTTTACTTTTTTCAATTCAGCTACTTCCTCCGTGCTTGCTGCCTGCATATTCGGCACGCCGACAGAGTACTACACGGCAGGGAACTCTCCTATGTTTTTCCCGGCCAGATGCTCTGTCCATCGCTGCATATCCTCCCAGCCCCCTTTCGGTTTATTTTGTCACACTGTACGAACGGGATGTCGAGTCTCAGCGCGCATTAGCTGCGTCAGTTCGCGATCATAGTGGTGGCCTTTTTCGGTTCTATTTGGTGCTAAGAGAGTGAGTAGACAGTAGAGAACAGCAAGATAAACTAGGCCACGACAAGCTGACGACACCACAAGAATGCCCAGCTCTGGGGTTGGCGGATGCAAATTCTGGACTCTCTTGGGCTCTCTGGCGAGATCTAGACACTCTGTATTTGAGGACGCGAACATGTGAAGCACAAAGCCCGAAAACAGCTTTTTGCTCAGACGCAGCGAAGGCAACTTAAAGAAAACAACCCAGCCTATTTTTTGTATGTATATTGAGCCCTCTTTCCCATGGAACACCCGCAAAATTTTCATAGAAAAATAGCACAATCTCCAACCGATAAATCCCGAGACGGGAGGTTTTTGTGGCTCAAAAGAGCAAGCAAGTAACGCAGCAATAAAGAACGAAAAAGCAGGAAACCCATTAGATAACCTACCAATAAATTTTCAGACGACTGGCGCTTCCTCCACCACGAAACCCGTTTCCTGAGTTCACAGACCAGTTCACTGGAACAAATCTTCGGCGCGTTGCCGGCGCCGGGGGCGGTTGTCCAGGCGGTCGGAATACAGCTCCTTTCCGGGTTCGATGCGGCCGGTGATGCGACTCTCGAGGCTTCGGCCTTTCTTTCCGGCGTTGCTGTAACGGCTGTCATCATCGCGGTCGTCGTTCTCATCGCGAGCCCACCGCCCCAGCTTGTCGGGAAACAGCTCGCGTGCCGACGCAGCGGTGCCTTTGATGGAAAACCCAGAGGCGTTGCCGGCCGACTGCTGGCCGGCTATGCCGCGGATGTGGAAGGAGCTGTTTGCGTCTGTAGGTTGTGTGATCCGGTCTGTAGAAAAAGAAGAGAAGAATGAGCGTTAACTCAGCGGAGCAGAAAAGGAAAGGAAATCAAAAACGGTCATTGAATAGAGGTAAGCAAGAGCATCAAGGGGATCAGGGGTCTTGGGTGTATCGGGGTATCGTGGGAATCATGGTCATGATCCATGGGCATGTCATCGCCGTCGTCGTCTTTCCTTGATCTAGAGACACCGTCGACATCTTGTCGTGGCTCTCGCCTTGCGGAACCACGAGCAATGATGCCGGGGCTGGGATGAAGGGCGCAGGATGGGGAGCTGCCCGTCCCTATCAGGCGACCACAGCTGCTGCTGCTCTGCGCCATTGCCCTGCACCACCACTTGGTCGTCCACGACGAGGGGGGGGGGCATCTCCTCGTGCTGCTCTCGTTCGACCGTGCCGTCAAAGGACACCGACATACCACTGAGACTGGCGGTGACCGCATGGGTGCTGTCAAACAGCTCTCGGGACTCGTTGCCGTTGGCCGTGGACAGCCGCTCTTTGATGGCCCGCGCCTTGTCGCGGTTGCGTGCTGCGGCCGCGGCCGTTTCCACAGCGCGTGCATCGGCCATGCGCCCATCGTAATCGTCGTCGTCGTGGCCATAGCCGTTGCCGTTGCCGTTGCCGTTGCTCGCACTGTTCGTGTCGTAGTAAAAGCTGTCGTTCCGTGGCGACGCCGAGCGGCCGCGCCGCGATGAGAGCCGGCCGTCTTCGTTTCTGCGTCCCCGATCGCGCCTTGGCCTGGCGGCCGCCGGCTGGGCCTCCCCCCCTTCGGCCTCTGTTTGTGGGGCAGATCCCAGCTTCTCAGGGAACAGCTCCTTGCCCTTGGTGGGAAACAGCTCGCGGCCCTCGTTCTTTTTCGTGCTTCCGCTGTCCCCGGAGAACAGCTCCCGACCCCGGTTCCGGTGGTTGCCTGCCCGCCGGCGCGAGTACGAGCTCGACCGCGACGAGGCCGACCGGGACCGGGATCGGGACCGCCGCCGGGGAGATCGGGCGCTGGGGGCCTCGTCGTCGTAGAGATTGACATCGAACGAGTTGTTGCGGATGTCGTCCTCGCGTTCGTCGCGTGCCGAGCGGTATCTTGGCCGATAATCGCTGTCGCGACCCCGATCTCGGCGGTCCCGGTAGTCTCGGCGGTGGCCATCGTCGCCACGGCCTGCATACCGCGGGGGGCGGTTCCGGCGCCGCTCTTCCGGATCGTACTCGGGATTCAGCAGGTAGAAGCGGCTGCGCTCAGCGGCGCCGCGCTGCTTCTTGTCGGAGGCGACGGCAAAGCGCACCTGGAGGTTGGTGGCGTCGGGCTTCGCCGCATAGGGCTTGGCCGGCAGCAGTTCGAAGACAGGCAGTTGCGCGGGATCCTGGATATCGAGCGCACAGAGCGCGACGAGGGCGTCGGCGGCGGCGCTTTCGGACAAAAAGAGGAGGTTGGCCGAGGTATCGTCGATCCACTCGATGCGGTTCAGAGACGAGGAGCTGTATTCGGCGACGTAGGCTTTGATGTCGGCGGGATTGAACGTGTCGAGGCCGCGGATGTGCACTTTGGCGGGTATGACTGTGGTAGATTCGTCTGTAGCATCGGGGTTGGCCGCATTGGCACCGCCGGAAGCGGCTGTCGGGTCGTTGGACTCGTCAATTTCGCCCGGTTCCTGGTGAGCGAAGAGCATGATGTTAGCTAGAGCCGAGAGATCTGCAGCACCGCGCAAGCGACCGCCATTTCCACCTCGCACCTGTAATTCGTCCATGTCAACGGGCAGGATGTCGTCTGGGACGGAAGCTTCGACATGGGATGGTGCGTCCAGGGGGGCATCCCCCATTTCAATATCGAAGTCCATGGGGCAGGCAGACGGAGAGGGAGAGAGGAGTGTAAAAGGCGCGATGAGACGAGAGAGGTGGGATCCTAGAAGGGCAATCGCGGGCGTGTGAAGCTTGAAAGACACGGTTCGGCCGGCATGTGAGGTCGTTGTGAGCTGTGACAAAGAGATCAAGCAAAGAACGAACGGGAGAGCGAAGCGTGGGGGAAACCTGCAAGGCGAAAAGAGGTAGTGTCAGCAATGCCGAAGAATCGATATCCCAGCAACGCGCCGAGGGAGAAGAACAGACAATCGGCACGGCAAGAGAGAGTGAAGCTCGGGTCTCACTGCGGCCTGCAACGAGGGCTGCAGTGCGAGCTGAATGCGAATCGACCCGACGAATCGAAGTGATTGGCACAGCGAACGGTAATACGAAATGGCGAAAATGGCAAAATGGCGAAATGGCGAAATGGCGAAAACCACCGCCTCGAAAGCAAAGAGTGACGCGCGCCTGAGAAGAAGATGCCAGACGCCAATGACCGAGAAAAAAGCCACCGGTGAATGCTGCCTCGCTCTCAGATCGTGCTCGGAAAGCCGTGTTGGTCGCAAAAAAACGCAGCAAAAAGCGAACAAGGCGGCTCCAGGACGAAGGCGGGCAAGGCTGACGGGGAGGGAAGCGCACGCGTGCAGAAGAACGAAGACCGGATAGACAAGGTCCAGCTTTTCCTCCCTCGAGCGGGGTGGAGTCACTGCGGCGCACCATGTACTATGCTAGGAGCACTGGACATAGTTCCAGGGCGACTCCGTCAGAGGCAAGTGGGGCTGAGCTGTTCACCAGTCACCTCCCTCGTTATAGGCTCGTTCCCAGCTTTGTCATGGTTGGGCGTTATGACGCGGAGAGTAAAGGATAACGACGTACAGCATGTGAATATAATGATACTAGCATTTACAACATACAGCGTGTGCGTATAATGATATTATCATTACAATAGAGAATACACTCTGCTACCGTCAGGAATCTACGGGCAATGCCTCAGACTTCAGTCCAACTTGCGGATCAAAGTGCACCACCAGGCAACGGAAGTATAGCTTGTATTGCGTCTCCTTGGGCCGTAGCCACTGGAGACTTCCACCTTGCTTCTCACATTCTATACGCCTAGGCTCCCGCTACTCGCTTGTCTATATAAAAGGCAATCAAGGAAATAGGGAATGCCACCCAACGACATGACACTCAGGGGAAGTAGGAAACGTAAATTTGGAAAGACCGACAACAAAAACATTACAGCGGGGGAGAAACGAGGTAGAAAGCGAGAAAACAAGAAAACAACATCTGCGGGGGGTGGATATGGTAAAAAGAAAACGTTTGGGACAAAACACCCAGGACAAGGGCAACCTGTAAGGAGCAACGCCGAGTTTTCCCCAACTTATTCGTCACCGGTCTTGAGCAAGGAGAAGAATCCGAGGACAAAAACTCGGAGCCAACAACAAAATGTACAATAGAAAATAAGACAAGAAAAAGGAGAGAAGACGGCTGGGTGATTCGTGAACATTGGAAACATCAAATGGGGAAAAAAGAAAAACAAGAAAACAAGAAGGGGAGAATACACTTCCCGCCCAGGCAACAACAAGCCAAAAAGCAAAAAATGTATCGTGCTTCCTTCCACCAGAAGCCCATTCCAAATCTATAGGTGTATAAGTTTCCCGTGCACGATGCTGCATAACCAAAGTGTCTGTCTCATGTATGACTGCGTATTGGCAGGTAGGGGGTGGATGTTGTGGCCACAAGAATGACAGGCCAAAAAGGTGGTCAAGAGAGATCCTGTAGCAAAGAAAAGTAGCCACAGGTTAGGAGGTGTGTTGTGGCCGCTGGTCGCTCATCACGGCTTCGGCCGTGCCTTGCGTGCTGCCGCCATCTATACTGGCAGTTCCCGGCTCCAGGAGAGGGTCCGATGTGGTTGTCCTTGCCGGCTTGCATTGGCAGGTTCGCGGGGTGCGTCGTTGAGGAAGAGGCTGACTTTGCTGATGGCCAGGGCCCTCGTCACCGCCCACGCCACGCTCCTCCCACAAGACCGTGTCGGCTAGTTATAAGATCTTAACCCCTCTGCGCACCTCGGCAATGTTAGGCAAGGGATAGAGCCGTGGTACTTTGGGTCGGGACCCCTCACCCTCAGGAATGGACGTAGATGTCGTTGCTGCCGACAAGGCCGGGACTGTGGCTCCGGCCGATCCAAAGCTGGCCGACCGCGAGATTTCCGAGTTGGGCCGCTTGAGCGACGGCAGCGCCGCCACAATGTCGCCTGCTGGCGGCCGCGGCACGTCGCGCATCATCTCGTCTTCGCTGTTGGTGTCGCTGTTGTCGCCGCTGGCCTGCGGGCCATCCAGTCGCTCGTCAAACTCCCAGCACGGCTCCAAATTGCTCGTAAAGACGGGCGACCGCCGCAGCAAATGCCACGACAGCGTCTTGTGCGGCATGGCTATGTACAGCGAGTCGATCTTGCCGTTGACATCGCACACAGCGCAGTGGTCGCGCAGAAACGCCTTGTCAAACGGCTGGTGAAGCAGGGCTGCGTCCAGCTGTCGGAGCATCGGCAGGCCGGCCAGGTATTCTGCGGTGCACGGCAGCGCCTGCAACGGCACCCACGTCTCGCCGTCTAAGAAGGTCCGGAAAGCTCGCTTGATCGCGTCGTCAATCGCAGCAGCCGACGAGCCTTGCACGGCCACCATCTGGTGCAGACCGCGCGACAGCAACCGCTTGTAGGCGTTGGTGTCGCGCTCAAAGGGAAACGGCCGCGTGGCTGTCGGCATCAGCGAGATGTGCACTGTCCACAGATCGCTCGATCTGCCATCGTCTGTCAAGCGTGGTGTCAGCGACCGAGTCGGCCCCAGAGCCGGGGTAGGCGGCGGAATCGCCATGGAAGCTGAAGTTGTTGCAGCTGCCTGAGCGCTGCTCTCCACAGGCGACCGATGACGGCTGCCCAACGACAGAGCCGGCGAGCCTGCCGCTGCCACGACAGAGTCAATGGATCCAGACGCACCCGCCGCTCCCGAAACGCCAGCACGAAGCGCCGGTGATGCGTTGCTGAAGGAGTACGAAGGCGACTGAGGACGAGACTGTGATTGCGAGCGCGAGTGGGAGAGCGAAGCGGGCTGAGACGGTGAGGCGGCTGCTTTGGCTGCTTCGAGAAGCTGCTGCGCATGCACAGAAGCCCGCGAGTCTCGCCGTTCCGACGGTGGCACGCTGTCTCGCCGGCCATCTTCGATGAGACGGACCTGGTCCGACTCGTGCAACCCCTCTAGGCTCTCCAACGCCTCAATGCGTTCCTCGAAGCCGCCAATGGTATCCATGCGTTCCTGCAAGGTGATATAGTCATCGACCAAGTCGTATTGCTTCTCGCCCAGCCGCGACACTTCGTCGGTGACCATGTGAAGACGGCTGTCGAGTTGCCGGAAGCGGCTGTCGGCCTGGTTCTTGTAGCGATCGAGATCCGTGATCGAGCCCCATGCCCGGTCCATGATGGACATGATGTCGCGGGATTCCTGTCTAGACTCGACTTTGTTTCTCTCGACCACTTCTTCCAGCTGGCTGACACGAGCCACGGCAGACTCGTCGCGTTCTGCATTCTCGTTGACTCTTTCCTGCAACAGCATAAAGTCGCGACGCAACTGGTGCAGCTCAACGTGCTCCCGCTCCAGAGAAATCAGCCTCTGCTTGAGAGCCTCCATCTCCTTGTTCTCGGATGGTGGCGGCTCGACTGTGTTGATATGGTAGCAGGCAAGGTGCCCGCATTCACATGTGGCGCTCCGTATAGAGCGGTTGAGATTGAAGTGTGTGCAGCCGCAGCGCCGGCCTCTCAGTTCCGGCTGGACGAGAATGTACCGGCAATGGCCCGTAGGCAGTCTGCTCTCGTCTCCCTGGTCGGCCGCCGGCTGCTGAGGAGACGAAGACGACGATGCAGACATGGTCGAGTGTCGTCGGCGGTGGTTGTGTGTTGTTTGAATTTTTGTGTGTTGGCTAGGTGGTTATGACTCTCTGTCCTCCATTAAGTAGGGACACTTGTGATCTCGCAGAACTCGTGTGACCGCAAGTTCTGGAACTCGATCTGATACTAAGCGGTGCTTTTTTGTATGCCTAGTAGCAGCCGAAACACACACCAGCTCGCCGGCTCTTGTTTTTTCTCGGCGCGACCCAGCTGGGTCACAGAAAGAAGCTCGAGGGGAAGAAAAGGGAAAGTGATTCACTAAGAATGGCGAGTCTTGGTCCACGTGTTGTCATAAAACGAGCATTGCTAGCTGAAGTTAGAGGGTAGAGCCAGAGAGGTGTCCGTCCATAAACCAATCTCGCAACTGGGCGAGATAAAAGAAGGAAGTCGGAGTAAAGGAGAGAGATGCCAAGTGGGCGAGGCGAAGTCTGCTATTCAAAGAGTCTGAGTTGCTGGAGACGTGAGCAAGGCGAGAGAAAAGATAAGAAGACAGACGAAGGAGGTGCGTGTATGTAGGAGAAGAGGAAGTTCCGAATCAAGCCAAGGCGAGGGAGGGAGAAAGATAGAGGAGAGATAGTAGTGGGTGGGGGGACCCGGTTGAGCTGTGGTAGGGTATGGGAGGCGGTTGGGCTTTATTCGGTCGCTGCAGCAGACGCAGCCCCTGTGCCCTGATCTTCTCTGAAGTGGTCCGCACACACTCACCACGCACGCACACACACCCTTCTCAAGCAGCCTCTGTCAAGATGCAACGACGTTGGTGTGTGTATGCACACTGTGGCTTGGTTTAGCGGTGTCGGTGTTCCTTTCTTCGTGGCCGGACAATCGGCTCTGATGAGAGGGAATAAGACGTTATCTATTATGCCGGGAGCAACGGAAGGAGCAAGGGATCAGAAGAGATCAGAATAGACCACAGAAGACCGGGACAGGCTATGTGGTATCTTTGCGGGCCGTTCTGGTGCAAGAGGTTGGTATTATTCACAGTGGTGTCAGTGCTCGTCCTGATGCGAGGTGATCTGAGGCAGCCGCCACGTAACTCAAGACACGACCAGCGTCCAGTCCCAAGGGTTCGAGATAAAGAGCAGAGTGCAGAGAGCGAATTAAAACAACAAGGTAAGATACGGCGCAGGGTGGGATGCCTAGGGATCCAGGAACAGGGCGAGGAGGTTAGATGCCCCCGTTGGCCCCGATTTTTCTCGGTACACTGGGACTTTTCTGGGGACTCGTTCTCGAACAGACACAGTGGGAGATGATACGCCTGTCAGTACGAGCAAGTGCTGACCGGGTTTCGCGTAGGCGACTGTACGTATACTGCGTAGACGTGTACGGCCCGGTTGTGTGGGTGGCTGTTTGGGAGACGATGGTGCACAATTCGCAAAAGGTTGGTCTGGATGGGGGTGGTGATAGGATGCGCCTCTCTTTCCAGTTGCTGGTGGTTTGGGCTGCTGTTGCGGTGGCGTCTTTTTTCTTGCTTTTCCCAATCCTAGCTAGCGGAGCCGACGGTATGCAGGCTGAGGAGGGTGAGCGTATGTAGAAAAGAAGGAAAAAGAAAGCACAGTGAGCAAGAAGACGGCGGATCCACGACCAGCGGACGGCGAGCAATGACGATTAGGGGGAGGGTGTGCAGAATAGAAAAGAAAAGAGGGAGGGGTGTAAACGGGAGAAGGGTCGCGAGAGGGAAAGAGAGAGTATGATAATGAAGAAGGATGCTGATTTGAGATGGCGTCAGATAAGACAAGAAAAACAAGAGTGCTTGCGCCGAAAAGCAAGGGCAGCGCCCAGAGAAGCGCCGAGGCAAAGCACCAGGCCGACAGGGAATGATTGTGTGCGGAGGTCGATAGGTGACGACAGAAGAGCGAGAGAAGCGAAGGAGCTTGCACACGCATATGGAGAAAACGCGGACGAAAAAATAGGGCGACAATGGGAGGGGGGGTTACGTTTTTCGTTTTATTTTGGGTGAGCGCAACGCCGTTGAGCGGGAGGAAGGGAAAACGACAGGTCAGCCAGCGACGAAGAGCGGCGAGAGGGGGGGCAGAGAGAGAGGAGCACAGAAGCACAGAGGAGGGGATGATGGGAGAAGAGGATGAAACCGCGCTGAAAGAAGAATCTGGCGGACGAGGGTGCAGCAGAGCGTTAGTGGGCGATATGCGTGGTATATGCCGTCCTAGTGATCGCGAGAAGATCGCAGCGAGAGCCACGAGAAAGCGAGAGGTAGCGGTGGTGGGAGTAGTGGCAGTGGTGGCAGTGGTGACAGTGGCAGGGACCGGAGGCGGATAGGGGGGCCGTGGCTACTACGACTATTTGGTCGTAGGAGGCGGATGAGAGAATTGGAGGCCAACAAGGTGAAAGACGGGTGGAGAAGGGAAAGGGCCAGTGGGAGGCAGGTGGAGAAACAGGTGGAGGAGGAGACGCCAGCAAGAGGGCGAGAGATAGCTGGGCGAGGCCGTTGTGGTTGGCTGGGTGGTTCGAGGTTCGAGGGAGCGAGGGTTCGAGAGAGAGACGAGATGTCGCGGAGAGGCTAGAAGGAGGACCGGCTGGATGTGGGTGGAAATCAGCGCAACCGCAGGCAGTAGCGGATCCACTGCGGCACCTGGAAGTTACCGATGAGAGGGGGTTATCTAAGAGGACAGGCAGGAGCGAGCGTGTACGGAGCAAGTCTGGATGTATGTTTTGTCTGTCTGTATGTTTTGTATGCTTTGTACGGCGTACGAGCAAGAGCAAAGGGTGCTGCGATATTGCCTCGCACAGCCAAACCACAGTGAGCAGGCAGGGCAGGCAGAGACAACATGGTCTGGTGTTCACGGCGTCCGCATCCTTTCCATTTGGCCTGCGACAGCGGCACAGGGTGTGTGGGAGGGTGTGGGCGACAAGTGGGAGAGGTGTGGGCGGGCTTGGGTGGAGGATGGGCGGTCGGCCGTACTCGTAGGTCGAGGGCAGACAGCGACAGACGCCGAGACAAGAGCACAAGAGCGTGGGAGAGCAGAGGGCTGGCCACGGCAGGCATGGGGGCGCTGTACAAGCCGTAGTATGGGAGGATGGCGCGGGGCGCATGTACCCTATTATGTACACGCCAAACACATAGGGTGCTGGGAGGGGCCGAGTGGCAAAGGTGACCCGTGGCGGATGACAAAGGGCCTTGTTGGTTCATCGCCGCAGGGCAGGGGCGCTACGAACAGGGCCTGCCGCTGCGACCGCGCACGACAACACAGCGATCGCTTCGCCCGCCAGCTATCAGACGGTTGTGCTCCGTGCCGTAGGTGTGGCTGGGCACAGGTGGAAATAAGGGCTGTCGATGTTCGGAGTACTCGTATGTAGACGAGTGCTCGTATCTAAGGGCGTGCTCGCTCTTGCATTCTGGAGTGGCTCGAGCCGGACGGTTGGAGTACTGCGAATGGCTGTCGCGCGTCCTCTGCACTTACGCAATCTGCAGCGCGACTTCCCTGAGCGGTCGCTGCGGTCGCGGTCGCTGCGGTTGAACGGTTATTTGACACGGCGTGGGAGGGCGTGGATGTAAGCTTTCGTGGCAGGAGCGATGGGGTGGGGAGTGGGCCGTCCACAACATCGTCTGGGTGGGGGCACTGATAAGAAACGAAAGCAGAGACGCAAGGGTCTGTCCCACGCGCGGGCCAGCACAGGCAATGCCCTGATAGTCCTTCCGGCCGCCGTTGTACATACGGGCATGTACTTTGTATCTGCTCGTGTACAGCGCCAGTCTCTGTGAGCGACCGGCTCATTCTCTGCATCTGACGAGTCCCTACGTCCTACGACTACGTATAGGACCATAACGGCGACCAGCTCCCCCGGAGTCCATTTCCCCGACCACAACACTGACTACCCCGTGAAAACTCTACCATAGCGCGCGCCGTAGCGTGCCGAGCGCCGTTTTCTACAGCGCACTATCTAGCACTATTCACCACGATTCAGCGCTATGTAGCACTAACTCGGGCCTGTCAGGCTCGTCTCTAGCCAAAAGAACTCAAAAAAAGAGGGAAATACTGGAAGTCGTGGAGTCGGGGTAGCGCGCCCGGGGCGAGTTGGGGTTCTTGGGCTCTCCCTTCGTTTTTGCTCATAGGCTCCGTATTTCATTTTAAAATTTTTCATACTATTAGTCCGGAGTATTAACTTTCCGCACGAGAGCAGGTGCGCCGAGCTAGCAAACCACGAGTTAGCGTGGCGGAGCAAGTGTACATAGTATGTAGTTGTACGAGTACTCTACACAGGACGTAAACGGCCCTCTGCGCGAATACATACGTACAATATACCCAACCGTGGACCGGCGCTCTCGCGGGATGCTGTGGTGTGTGCGCTCGTATGGCAAAATGCACATGCTACAAGTAGCAGGTACTTGCCTCCCCCATTCAGCTTTTTGGGCGACGGAAGTTGCCATGGCTGCGTGGGAAGGAAAGGGTCTGCAGCCTGTACATACATCGTATACGAGCCCATATGTTGGTTCTCTTCAATATATCCCGGACTGAGGCACAAATGGCCGCGGCTTCATACAGAATAAATTGCTCCCGCGACAGGACGTTTGTCCCATGGCAACAAACCCCCACTCTCTCGTTTTTTCCCTTTTTTTTCCGTCTTGATAACACGGCGACACAGAATATGCCAGGCGGATCACGATCACGATCACGATCACGATGCGCGCCGTGTTGTGCACAGCGTTTAGCAACTGGGCGCGCGCCGAATGTGCCATGGCGCACACGGAGCTTCACTGCACACGTATTTCGTCAAAGTCGGGGCGACCAGCTCGGCATCTTCCACTTCATCGCTGATAAGAACCTGCAGCCAGGTGGGACAGTCTGCGGGAGATCAGGGAAGCATCCTGGAAGACAACGATCGGAGGCCGAGAAGGAGGCAAAACATGGGAGCCGCAGAGCAGAGGGCCGAGACTTCCCAGCCATGGCCCAACAGTGTCGACGGCCTCGAACACGAGCGGCGATCCTCCCAACGTACGAGTACGGCGATGCTGCCAACAGAGGACCCAGAGTCCTGGGCAGCCTGCTGCCTCTCCGAGGCCTGCTTCTACACTATGCCTGTTGGTCCCGGTTTGGCATGTCTTGGGATAGACCCGCTTTCTCGCAGGCACAACCCCCGACGAGAGGTACTGTGCCGTTGTGTTTGGCATTTGGGCACTTGGGCATTTGCGCGTTCAGCCTGGCCATACAGGTACCTCTGATGTCATGCCGTAGTCGTAGTACTCCTAGTTGATCTTACGCGACATACACCGCTCTCACTACCGAGCCTGGATGCCCGGCAAGGACGGGCCTCTTGGCCGTGGACTGCGATAGCGATCGTGCCAACGGCCAGGGGTTGATGATGTGCGGCTACGACACTATTCTGCCATGCAGAGGGAGAGGCAGCCGCCTTGAGGGCAGCCAGTCCATGCACCGTATGCACTGTGCTGCAGCGACTGTGTGTATGACGCCTCTGGAGTCGTAGTGATCTCGCTCCCAGAATCGACAGACACGGCACACTCATATTAGATAAGGCCATTTCTTGTGGCCCAGAGACAGCTGCCTGTTCCATCGAGGAGCACAATCCCGTATGTAGTGTATGTACGATATGGAAAATGGAGCCAGGCCCTGC
>LLKO01000009.1:683527-785919 GCA_001513895.1 Graphilbum fragrans
CCCCCCCCCCCCCCCCCTGGTTCGCCCAGCATGTTTCGTCGCACATTTTTGGTGTCTCGACGCTTGTTGACCGGCCCTTTTTTGCTGCTGCTGCACAGACGAGCCCACATCGGTGAGTGCCTGTCTGAACCGATATCATATTTTGCGTGCTGGTGCCATATTACGACTGGCGAGATACGCAGGGAAATGCGATACGATGCCGATAAGAGTACGAGTACGCAGAATGTATGCTGCGCGCAGCAACCGAATCCCTATTTGTCCAGAGGCCGGTGCTGGTTTATGCGACGCGGATGGAGCCTGGCTGTGATTGCAAGGCACGGCGGTGCATTTACCAAAGCAACTGCGGGATCTTGCCCACTGACAGATACGAGTGGGAGTGTACGCGTGCGTCGCCGTTGCCTCTGCACTCACAGCAACGGCGCAAAAGGGTGTACTCGTATGGATGGCTGTGGCCCGTCTCAGGTTGCCTCTCTCTGCTCCGTTGCATATGTACCGTGCAGCTGCTTGTACGTATCTCTCCTCTGCCCCCAACCTGCTCTCCCACCCCTGGCGCCTCTGCTATCTCTCCAACTTCCCTTTTCAATTACTTTTTGGCCTTGTTTGGCCTTTTGCCGTTCCCTCTTCCCTTTCTTGGGAACGGGTCGTCCCTAGTCGCCAGCTACTCCCAACACGTCCTGTCGCAGGGAGGAGAAAAGAGGACGTGAGAAGAGTGTGTGCACGGAGCAGAGGTGGGCATGTTCGGGGGGCTACGAATACGGGAACGGAGCATGGCCCCCTTCTGCCGTGGTTGACGCTGCTGCAGCCAGAGCCGTTTCCGTCGTAGTGCCTCATTTGTCGCGCATTTTGCGTGCTAGGCGCACTGCCAAAACCACGCAAAACACGCAAAACACGTCTGATAGGCAGAGATGACGAGCTGTGGCCAGATGCACGACTATGCACGAGTATGTGCTTTTATTTATGGAGCATCTCGCTGTGTACTCTGTACGAGTACTGGGTACAGATAGCTGCAGGACGCCGCTCACGGTGCTGGCACTGATTGCCCCGAGCTCGAGGATTGTGGCCACATATGGTATCTACGAGTATCCCGCGACTGCTACGCAGCACTCCTCTGGTGCCTGTACCCATCGGCTTCGTGACTGGCAGATGCGATAAGCGGCCGCTTGCCATCCTTGCGACTTCGCTGCGCTGTACGAGTACATATGTGCATGCGTTGTATGACTACCGAGTAATCCCCAACGCGGCGGGCAAATGGGCAAATGGGCAAATGGGCAAATGGGCAAATGGGCAAATGGGCAAATGAGCAAATGAGCAAATGAGCAAGCGGGCAAATGAGGCAACCTGCTCCTGTCTGGGTCGATGACGGTGACGAAAGCCTGCAGGAAAAAGGCCTCATGCCCGAGGCAGTGTAAGACGGCCTGCGTTTGTGGCCCTCTCGAGGTGCAGCGATGCACTGAGACTGCTGGCTATCATCAAGTGCAGCTGTTCGTACGGGAGCGTGTACACGACAAGTGCTGCAGCTTCGTATGTACACGTACAACGTGCACAAAGTGCGCAGCACAAATGCTGGCAAGGGGGAGGGGTGGAGGCAGCAGAAACCCCCACTTGCCAGATCCTCTCTCTTGCGGTGGACGGGATATGTGGCCAATCTAGGCGCATGATGGCCCTTTTTGTACTCCGTGCTCCCGTCAAAAGCGCCCAAAAAGAGAGCCAGCCAGCAGCCAGCCGTTGGATGCGCGTACACCGCATGGGAAGCCTAGCCTGGCCCAAATAGTCCGTCGTATGTACACTACGAGCGGTCGAGGTGATTTGCACTTGGACAAAAGAATGCGGGTAGCAAGTACGACGTACTACACAGTCGCGACGAGTGGCTTTTTGGCCTTGCGCCACAGAGTACGAGCTTCCGCAGGTTCGAGATTGATATTCAACCCTCCTTCTTCTCATTCTCTGCTGCCCCCTACACCCTCCGAGAAAAAGTGACCCGTCACAAGCGCCGGTAAAAGGGAACGAAAAAAACAAGGGAAAGGAGGCCAGACAAGCCACCAAAAACAGCCGTCGTCATATATGCAATGTGCTCCGTATGGGTGCATGCATGCAAGGCCTGTGATATCCTATACCGAATACATTTAGTCTGGCAGACTCAGCACTGAGTAATAGCTCCACGAGCTTGCGTGCGATAACCACGACTGTTACGAGTGGTGTACGGAGTATAGTACTCCATACAACTTATAGCTGCGCAGGGTTAAGACAGGCCTATCTTTGGCCCCCTGCTGATGTGTAACGGCCTTGTTCCTGTGTGCGATAAAGGAAGGACAGGCGGATCACCACCACGACCGCCGAGCTTGCACTCTTTCAGACAGCGTTCCCGGATCGTTCCGGCCACAATCGGGCCATTTTGTTGTTTGGCCAGGGGCCACGGTGCCCCTGTCTCACCGCCTCTGGCTCTTTTGTATCATTTCTAGCTATTTTGTTGTTTTCATGCTGATAAAGGGCACTGAGAGATGCCTTTCTGGTTTCTGACTGGCCAGTTTCACGTCCAGCACCATATCTGTTCGGAACGAGGGACAAGTCGCCCTTGACCAGTAAACGAGGAAGAAACACCCGCGTCAAGCCAGGGGGGTGGGAGTATGGATGACGATATCTCTCCAAGTTCTCGTGCTCTGTACGAGCACGGCGTACCCGTTGCAATCAGTTATCTGCAAATTGGCCACAACAACGAGGCGCTTATCGCAAAGAGAAAAAAAGAGTCGCAAAGAGGGACGAGACGCATTCATAGGCAGAAAACACAGCCCCCCTCAGGCTCTTTTTCGTTCTTCTTGATTCATTCTGGCCCCTTTTGATTTCGTTTTTGGCTCTTCGCATCCCGCGCGCCGGAAGGGGTTTCCATATTCCCCGAGCGTGGATACCGATATTGAGGATCCATAGATATGAACGTGGACGACTACGAGACCGACTGTACTCTACGTATCGTGCACAGATAACTACCTTTAAGGAGAACGTAGCCCCCAATCCTGTGAGATAAAGAGGAGCGACAAGGGCCTGCACGTACAACTATGTAGATGTACGACGTAATTGTACAGAAGGCATTCAAAGGTAGGCGCGCGCGATTCCGAAAGAGCCGAAAGCAAAGCCCGCCCCAGAACAATAAAACACATCAAGGAGATGAGAAGGGGGTGGGAACGAGGTTGCGATGAGCATCGGATGGGTCGAATGGGCGGCCAGATAGCCCCGTCTACGGCTGCGAGTTGCAACGCGAAAGAGATTCATACTTACGAGTACGACGTAGCTGTACAAGTAGGCCGCATTAGTGTGTGGGCGTCTCGATCCTTGATAGGAGCAGGAGCGAGACGACGAAGAGGGAGTGAGAAGATGGGCAGATAGAAAAAAAAGCAAAGCAGCCCAATGAAAGCGATTGGCCCAGGTATCCCAGAAGGGGGGGCAACGGAAACAAGCTGCAGTCATCATGGCATAAAAATTGTGCCCGAAAACCATCACCAAAAAGGGCGTCCGATAACGCCATACCGCCAGACCGCTTATACCGCCCCCCTACCTCTTCCACAAAAGTTACGCCTTCGATTCGCTGGGCATGCAAGGTGCATAGAGGTGCGTATCTAGCACCCTTTGGACAGGCCCCAGCTGTGACCGCTTGCAGAAAAAGAAAGCAACAAGACAAAAGCAACGAAGAAGCAAGATAAAAAAAGACACAGAAAGAGCAGCTTGGCCTCCCGGCTCGGACCAACACTCCCCAAACGACACACTGGTCCTGTTCAGGAAATCCGAAGCGTTGGGCAGTTGCTTTTTCGTCAATATTCGGCGGAGCATGCTTTCTTTTTCTTGTCGTCGTACTCGTAGTCATACATTGTACCCCCCCGTGTCGTCGGGCTATTCTCTTTTTGCTGTATTATTCCGTCGTTGCGAGTTGTCGACACCCTGGTCCAGCTGGAGGTGGCCAACATTTGGGGGCGCGTCGGGTGAGCTGACGGGATTCTTTTTTCCTTTAATTATCTCTCCCTGTGCTCTTTTTTAAATGTGCATCCCGCGCTGCTCCCGCTCGCCTCGTATTGAAACAAAAGCCGCAACTGCGTAGCCTGTATACCGAACTCCGTGAACGGAGGACAAGGATGGATGCGACTGCGAGTATGTACGAGTACTCCGTATGGATTCGCGATTTTCACTACGACATACGCTCCCACTACCACTGCGCACGCGAAACAGGCTGCTCACGCAAAAGCGCAGTTGTCATCCGTCAGTCAGCAGAGGCTGAAACGCTTCACCGAACACAGTAAACAGAAGGCAGAAAGGATAGAAAAAAGGGAGCGCTCGCGGGGGTCACAAGATAAGAAACAAGAAGGGCCGCCCACACAAGGAATGGGGGCCGGGGACGCAAGAAAAAGAAAAGAAAGGCCAGCGAAACAGCCCAAAGAGTGTGAGCCTAATGAGATGGAAAAGATACGAGGCGAAGGCCCAACGAGCTTGGACTGGAGGTTGGCCTTTGCCCTGTCGTGGGCTGAGGCAATGCTGCCGTCGTCGTTACGAGTGCCTACAAGTAGACTCGCAGCCTTTTGGCATGTGAATGCCCCTGAGAGCGGGCGCGCATCAGGCCAGGTCCTATCTGTGCGTCTTGTGCCCCCAAGGCCTTGGGGCTTTCGTTCAGCCACCGCCCGCGGCAGGACCGTTGGCCTATGCTTCTTTCCCGCGGGCGCCTCCTTCCTTGTGTGTGCTGGGCTCTTGCCGGATGAGACGACTCTCTCCATTCTCCACCCTGCCCGTCCTCTGTCACACTGTGCGCGATGCTCTTGCCTGTTCGGTGGCGCCTTGTGTTTGCCATTCGAGGAAAGAACCAGTCGGGCATTTTGTCTGTCTTTCTCGGCCGCCCTGCAAGTGACTCTTTGGCTGCCACGAGAGAAAGAGGGGCGACGGCCTGGTTTGGGGACAGAGGGAGAGGAACAAACCGCTCGGTCGAGTCAAGTGACATGGCAATGTGGCGCGTGTGATTGGTGCGCGGGCTGCTGCACGACCCCAAGGCGAACGGCAGCGCTGTACTGAGGCACACACAGGCACACCCGACTGGAAGCCGCTTGTTTACCCCTCGCCCCAGGCGGCGCCTAGCGAGCCAGTTGTGAATGGCTGGCTCTGATTGGTGCAGCTGACGGGCTTTTTGGAGAGAGAGGAGAACGAGATATCATGAACATGGGGAAACAAAAGGGGGACAATGTCTCCTTAGTGGACAAGAACACAACAGGTGATGGGCGATTGAAGGAGTAAAACAGAATCGAGTGCATTTGGCCGCTGTTTGCCGTTGTCGATCATCTTTTTTTCGTGTTTGATCCCGGTGCACCGGACGGCACAAGATGGGTTTCGGGGATGGCATCGCGGCACTGCTAGAGCTGTACTCCAAGTGCTTGGTGGCGCTGGGGTCGGATTCGCCGGCGGCGACTCGGTCAGGGGCGTCGGACTTGAATCGGGCGCTGGTGCATGACCGGTCAGAGGTGCAGCGGGTGTACTCGTCGCGGCTGAGCGAGACCGGCCGGAAGCTGAAGAAGGGAGATGGTAAGTGAGGACTGTAAGGGAGGGGGGGGAAGGGAGGGAGAGAGAGAGAGGGAGAGAAGACGTGGGCTGTGTAGGAGTAAAGCTAATAACAGAACACTCGCGATCCACGATCAAGCGCATCATCAGCCAGCTGAACGCAGCGCTGATGAGCGTGCTTGGATTGAACAGCCGGCGGCGAACGGGAGCCACGCCGTTGAGCTACGATGCACTGCGGATGCTGTCGAACGATTCGCGCATCCATGCCATCGAGGCGATTGACGGGCTGTCAGAGCGGCTCAGCATGAGCGGGAGCAGCGGGAGCAGCGGGAGCAGTAGGCGGAGTGGAAGCAGCAGCAGCAAGACTGTTGTGAGCAGAAAGCAGCATGGGGCACGACATAAGACGAGCCGCAGACATGCGCGAACACCCAGCTCGTCGGTGTCGACGTCACCCATACCGTCAGCGTCGTCGCGGCTGCATCGCGGCCCAGAACGGTCACAACGGCCGCCGCGTGAGCCTACAAGGACGGCCGAGCAGAGCCACCAGCTGCAGAAGCAGCGGAAGGTGGAGAGAGAGGGGGAGAGCAGCCATGAAAAACAGCACAAACAGCACGGCAACAACAGCACCCAGACGCGCCGGCGGACGGGGCCGCGAGGCATCGCCGAGCTGGACAGACACGTGTCGCTGATGTCGGCGTCGTCCGGGAGCACCAAGATTGGGGAGATTCCGTGGCGGCGGCCGGGGAACCAGCACGAGTACGAAATGCGGCCAGCCTACCCGGTGCGGCCGTTCCTGGCAGCTGCAGAAGAAGCGCCCAAGAGCCGAAGAGGATTCTGGGGGTTTCTCCGGCGAGGGTAGAGGGATGGGATGGAGGGATAGGGTTGGATGCAGATGCAGGAATGTAGAACCGAAGCGAGAAGAGAAAGGGCGGAAGCTGGAGGACAGAAGCGGAACAGATACAAGGCATGAGCCTGGCGATGCTAGCTACTTGCGAGAATACAGAATACAGCCAAGTACTGCGTATCACAACTCCGTAGGTATTGTAGGAGTAACGACTCCATACGGCTCCTTGCCGTTGTCAACTCGAGCCCCACAATGGCAAGCCCTGTAGTCTGTCACTGGGACGCACCAATGAAAAAAAGGCGGGCCCCACAGAAAGCTGCCCCTCTCTTTTTGGCGAGTTTTCAACGTCACCAACAGCGAGGGCAAAGCAGACGAGAGGCATCACGACGGAGGGCAGCAGGGCAGCACGACGCAGCACCAGGCAGCACCAGGCAGCAGACAGCCCATCGACACGGCTTCAGTCACAGCCACATTCCCTGATTCCGGCGGGCAAACCATGGGCGGGGTGGTTTTCGAGCCATAGACAGACTTCTCCACCACTGTCGTTTTCCTCGGCCTTTCCTCTTCTCTCTCCTCTGCTCTCTCTCTTCGTTCTCCTTGCTCCGCTCTCTCTTCTTTCTCATTTCCTCCCCCCTTCTTCCCCCCCTTCCATCTACACACGCGCGCACCATGGCTGCGGCCGTCAACGCGCTCAACTCGCTGCTGCGGGGCGCGAGCATAGAGGACCACCAGGAGGCGCTGAAGCTGGCGAACGCGGCGATCAAGACGGCCAAGACGAGCGGCAGCGGCAGCGGCAGCGGCGACGCGCTGCTGACGGCACAGCACACCAAAGTGGTGGCGCTGCTCAAGCTCGACCGGTTCGACGACGTGCTGCGGGCGGTGGCGGACGGCGGCGCGGCGCTGGCGGCGCGGTGCGTGCTGGAGAAGGCGTACGCGCTGTACAAGACGGGGGCGCTGGAGGAGGCCGAAAAGCTGGGCCTGTCGTCTGCGCCGTCGTCGCGCGCGCTCCAGCACGTCGCGGCGCAGGCGGCCTACCGCGGCGAGCGGTTTGGCCGGGCGGCGGCGCTGTATGCGGCGCTGGCCGCGGACGCCGACACGCAGGGCCACGACGGCGAGGCGGGCGACGTGCGCATCAACGCGCTGGCGGCGGCGGCGCAGACGCTGTGGCAGGGCGCGGCGGCGACGGTGGCCGATGCCGGGGCGCGCGAGGACCTGGCGGGGTTTGAGACGGCGTACAACGCGGGCTGCGTGGCGCTGGCGGGCGGCGACGTGGCGCGGGCGGCGGTGCTGCTGCGGCGCGCACAGCAGCTGTGCGAGGCGTCGGAGGACCTCGGCGACGACGACAAGCGCGCGGAGCTGCTGCCGATTCTCGTGCAGCAGGCGTTTGCGCTGACGCGGCTCGGGCGCCACGCCGACGCGGCCGCGGTGCACACGAGTCTGGTGGACCTCGGCCACGCCGACGCCCGCAGCGCGACGGGCGTCGTCGCCCAGACGAATGCGCTGGTCGCCGGCGTGGCCGCGACGAGCGGCGCCGACCGCGCGAATCCCTACCTGCTGCAGCGCCAGGCCGACGCGGTGCCGCCGCCCCCGGCCGGCAGCGACCGCCTGTTTGCGCACCAGGCCCGCATCCTGCGGCGCAACCAGTACACGCTGGAGCTGCAGTGCTACAAGTTCCAGGGCGTGCAGAGCCGCACCAAAGCCGCCGCCGCCCGCGCCGCGTCCTCCGGCGACTGGACGGCCGCCGACGCCGTGGACGCCGGCCTCTTGGGCGCCGCCGCCCGCGCGGAGCTGCAGCCCGCCGCCCAGGCGCTCCGCCGGCTGCAGCCGCTGCTGGCCAGCCGGCCGCAGGACGTCGGGCTGCTGCTGACGGCGGTGCAGCTGCATCTGCGCACGCAGGGCAGCGCGGACGCCGCGGTGGCGCTGCTCGAGTCCTTTTTCCAGCAGCCGGGCCTCGCCGGCGACGTGCGCTATGCGCCGGGCCTCGTGGCGCTGGCGGTGGCGCTGTACAAGCTGCAGGGGCGCCACAACGCGGTGCGCGCCGAGCTGTCTCGCGCTGTGTCGCACTGGCAGGGGCAGGGGTCTGACAGCGCGGCCGCCCCCACGCCTGCGTCTACATCGCCGTCGACCCCCGCGCTCTCGCTCCTGCGGGCAGCCGGCATCGAGCTGCTGCGGTCGCCGAACCCCGCGGACCAGGCCACGGCAGCGGCTGCCTTCGCCCAGCTGTACGCCGCCGACGAATCAGACCCCGTGGCAGCGGCCGGACTTGTCGCCGCGACGGCCACCGCAAAGCCAGCGCCGTCGTCGACGGCATCCACATCGGCGCCCACTCCCGCAGACATCCGAGAACTCGCAGCGACGCTCACGCCGGCCGACCAGCTGGTCAAGAAGGCGGCCGTGGACGTGGCCGCGCTGCTGCGTGGCGGCGTGGCCGCGCTGGTCCCGGCGGCGGCGCCGGCCGCTGTGGCGGGCAAGAAGCGGAGAGCGGAGGCAGACCCGGAGACCGAGAGGGCCAACAAGGGAGCGCCTGCCAAGGCGGCGGCGGCTGCGAAACCGCTCTCGCGGCAGGCGCGCAAGCTGCAGGCCAAGGAAGGCGGCGCCTTTGACGCCAACAAGAAAGTGGATCCGGAGCGGTGGCTGCCGCTGCGCGACCGCAGCTCCTACCGGCCGCCCAAGGGCAAAAAGGGCGGCGCGCAGGGCCGGCGGGGACGCGGCGAAATGCAGGGCGGCGTGGTCAAGGAGGAGGAGACGCTGGCGCTGGCAGGCGGCGCGGGGTCGGTCAAGGTGGAAAACAGCGGCGCGTCGAAGAAGAAGAAAAAGGGGAAGAAGTAGGCTGTAGACCAAAGCGCAGAGAGCAGAGAGCAGGCAGCAGAGAGCAGAACAAGAATAAGAGCATCACTCTACCAATGCTTTTGGGCGTCTATGGAATCAGAAGAATGCAAAAGAATACAAAGAATACCAAGAATACCAAAAAGAATGCCAAGGGACCAAAGAAGCACCAAGATGACAGATGGCCCCTCTTCCAGACGCCTACCAAGACCGGTCCTACTACTCCAAAAAGGTAAAGAGGTTGGTGTGCAGCACGTTCATGGCGCGCGTTGCGTCGGCCGCGCGGATGACGCAGGAGATGTTAATTTCGCTGGCGCCTATGGGGGTTAGCAGAGGAGGAGAAGGGGGAGAACAGAGGAGAACGACAGAGGAGGAGAAGGGGGGGAACAGAGGCACCCACCCTGCGAGATCATCTCGATGTTGATGTTGTGGTCGCCGAGCGTCGAAAACATCTTGCCGGCCACGCCAATCATGTTCTTCATGTCGGCGCCGACGAGGCTGAGAATGGCCATGCCCGGCAGCAGGCTGACGTCGCCCAGCACGCCCAGCTCGCGGCGCGCCGCGTCCAGGTTGGCAATGGCGGCTTCGGTGGTGTCGGACGCGTGGATGGCCATGGACACGTGCACCTCGCTCGTGGCGATCAGGTCCACCGAGATCTGGTGCTGGTCGAGCACCGAGAACACGCGCGCCACAAACCCGTGCGCCAGCGACCGCTTGTTCGAGTGGATGTTGAGCACCGAGATGCGGTCCTTGATCGTGACGGCCGTGGGGCGCTGTGCCTTGTCGGCGGCGGCGGCGGCGGCGGCGGCGGCCCCGGCCCCGGCCCCCGCATCCGGCAGCACAATCGTGCCGTTCCCGCGCGGGTTCTTGACGTTCTTGATGCGCACCGGGATCGGCGGCTGCGCCTTGATGACCTGGTCCATGGTCAGGTGGTGGATCACCTCGGACCCGTAGAACGTCAGCTCGGCCGCCTCCGACGGCGTGATGGACGGGATCAGCCGCGCCGTCGGCACCTTGCTCGGGTCCGCCGTGAAGATGCCGTCGACCTCCTTCCACACCTGCAGCTCCTCGGCCTGCACGCCCACCGCCACCAGCGCGGCACACAGGTCCGTGTAGCCGCGGCCCACGTCGCCGTCCACCAGGCTGCCCGGCACGTTGCCGAAAAAGCCGGTCACCACGGGCACGCGGTCCTCGCACGCCAGCACTTTGCGCCGGAACGCGGCGGCCGCCTCGCGGTAGAAGCCGGCGTCCAGGCGGTCGGGCTGCTGCGGGCTGCTGCGGCCGTCGGCGGGGCCCGTCGCCGCATGCAGCGCGTCCGCCAGGTCGACGTACTCGGCGTCGACGCCGCGGTCGCGCAGCACGTAGGTCATGAAGCGGCAGCTCAGCTTCTCGCCGAAGCTGACGACGCGGTCTTTGGAGCGCGCGCTGACCTCGAGGTGGAAGCGCTTGGTCGCCGCCACGTACTCGCCCAGCTCGCCGCACTCGGCCTCGATCTCGCGCCGCAGCCCCGCCTGCAGCCCCGCGTCGCGCACCGCCGCCGCCACGGCGCCCAAATGCTCCGCGCACACGTCCTGGACCAGCCGCTGCGCCGACGCCACCAGCTGCGTCTGCGCCGCCTCGTCGCTCGACGCCGCCGCCGCCGCCAGCAGCTGCAGGTACCGGTACACCTCCAGCAGCCGGCTGGTCGTGCCGCCCACCTTTTTGCCCGGGCTGCGCGCCGAGCACACCACCACCACTCTGCGCGACGGCAGGTAGGCCCTGTGCTGCGTTAGTACGACTGCGTGCCGCGCCCAGCGCCCAGCCAGAGGGCCGCGTGCGCGTGGCCGCCCAGAGGCGCTGGGTAGGGGGAGGGGTAGGAGGAGGCGCATGCACCCACCGGACAATGTCTTCGGCGATCTGCATCGTGTGTCTCGTTAGCCGTGTCCCGCTGCCTCGTGGCCTGGGCATCTGCCCCTCCTCGGCTCCATGCACTGACCTTGTCTGGGAATTTGCCCACGCTCGTCCCGCCAAACTTTTGCACCACCCAGCCGTGGCCGGGGGCATTCCGTAATACCGGCCTGCTCATGGTGGACGGAGTGTCGGGTGTCGTGTGGATGTGAGCGGGAGAGGGGGCTTGAGAAGTCGGAGGAAGCCGACTCGACGTCGAGAAGGCGGATCGTGAATGGAGGAGGGCGAGTCGGGCGAGTCGGGCGAGACACACGCAATAGGCACCGGCCCAGGACACACAAACACACAAACACACAAACACAACACAGAATCGCGAAATCGCCGCTCAATGGCTCACAGCACAACGGGGAAAGACAGGAGAGAAGGCGAGGAGGCGCGGCGTGGCCGCGGAAAGAGGAAAAAAAGACCATGACTCTTTTTCAGGCCCCGACCCACAAAAAGCCAAAGGGTGGAGGTGGAAGCGACCGCGCTAGATTTTTCTCCTAAAACGGAGGTTGCGTCTTAGTGCGAGGCGCCGCTACGGAGAAGGCAGCGATGTAGTCATCGCACTGCTAGTGGCCGGCGCCCATCAGCTGCCCTCAGCCCTCAGCCTCGTGCAAACCAGCCGCATCAGCACCAGCATCAGCCTCAGCCGCGGCCGCAGCGCAACAGCGCCGCCTCGACGTCAGCCCTCGCCGCCGGCCTTCTCGACGGCATCGATGTAGAAGCAGAACGTCCGCACATCCATTGATTACCTAATACGCATCTAAAACACATGGCACATTCAACATAAGAGACCGGGCCCAGCTCGTTGTCGACAGCATGTCATGCCAACACGCCGTACTCCTTCGGAATCCACCGTAGTCACCGTAGTCACCGCAGCCACCGTAGCCACCGTGGAGGGTGCCGTCCACCCGTACCTACACATACTTGCGCAGCTGCCAATGTTAGCAAATCCAGCCACACCCCAAAACACACACACACACACACACACACACACACTCACATCCAGCGTCAGCGTCTTGCTGCTGTTGACCTCCTGGTCGCGGAACACGCCGACGAGGCTCTCGCTGTCCTGGAACAGCCCCGGCTTGAGGCTGATGACGATGAACTGCATGCCGGGCCCCGCGTGCTCGCGAATGTACTTCTTGATCTTGTCCACGTTGGCGTTGTCCAGCGCCGCGTCCACCTCGTCCAGCACGAAGAAGGGCGACGGCTGGTAGCTGTGGATGGCGAACAGCAGCGCCAGCGCCGCCATGGTCTTCTCGCCGCCCGACAGGTGCTCCATGTCGCGGAAGCGCTTGAGCGGCGGCATCGCGTGGTACTTGATGCCGCTGAGATACGGCGGCTCGTCGCCCTCGGCCTCCATGTCCAGGTACGCCTGCCCGCCCAGCGGGTACGCCTCCGTCCGCGTCAGCTCCTTGTACACGTCCGCGATCTGCCCGCGGATGTGCGCAAACGCCCGCCCAAACACCTCCGTGCGCTGCCGCTTGACCTCCTCGAACTGCGCCCGCGTCCGCTGCGCCACCTTCTTGCTCTCGTCAAACGCCCGGTCCGTCTCGCGCAGCCGCCCCTCCACCCCCTCCAGCCGCTCCATCGCCCGCATGTTGGGGTTCAGGTTGTCCAGCTCCGTCGCCAGCCCCGCAATCTTGGCCTCCAGCCGCTCCTCCACGTCGTCGCTGCCGTTGTGCTCGTGCCCGTTGTGCTCGTGCCCGCCGTCGTGCTGGCCCTGCCCCGCGAGCCGCCCAATCTCCGCCTGCATCGTCGCAAAGTTCACTTCGATGCCGTAGTCGTTCATCGCCGCCTCCATCGCCCGCTCGCCGTCCTCGTCGTCGTCGCCGCCCTCGCTCGCGCCCCCGCCGTCCACCAGCATCGCCTCCGCCTCCGCTTCCGCCTGCTGCAGCAGCTGGTCCTTGTCCGGCAGGTCCTCCAGCGACCCCGCGTCCAGCGGAATCTGGATCTGCTCCATCTTGCACCGCTGCAGCAGCGCAAACTTGGCCGCGCTGTGCTTCTGCACCTCCGTCTCCAGCACCCCCATCTCCCGCTGCCGCTGCTCCATCTCCCGCTGCCACCGCTGCACCTCGCCCTTGGCCGCCGACACCGCGTCCGCCGCCCCGCTCGTCTCCGCCTGCGCGCTGTCCAGGCTCTTGCGCAGCTTCGCAATCTCCCGCTGCACCTTGGCCACAATCGCCTCCACCCGCGTCTTCTCCGCCTCGTACCCGCCCAGGTCCTCCGTCAGCTGCTGCCGCCGCCGCTCCATCTGCTCCACCCGCTGCGTCGTGCCCTCGTGCCGCGACGTGTCCCAGCTCAGCGTCGACTTGAGCCGCTGCATCTGCACCTCGAACTCGCTGCGCCGCTGCGTCGCCTCCTGCTCCAGGCTGCCCTGCTGCGCCTCGTACTCGCGGATGTCCGCGAACCCGTGCTGCGCGCAAAACCCCGCAAACACCTGGTCCTCCACCTGCGTGATCGCCGCCTCCGCCTGCGCCGCCGCCGCCTGCGTCTGCGCCAGCTTCGCCGCCTCGTCCGCGTGCCGCTTCTCGCGCTCCCGCAGCTGCCGCTTCTCCTCCTCCACCTCCTTCTTCTTGCTGCTGTAGTTCTTCTCCAGCGCCTGCAGCTCCGCCCGCGCCGACCGCAGCCGCTGCTCCAGCTGCCCCAGCTCGTCGTTGAGCCCCCGCTCGTGGTGCAGCAGGTGGCTCGGCTTCGGCAGCTTCTCCAGGTCCGCCCGCTTCTTCTCGTACAGCCGCTCCATGCTCTGCACGTCCTCCTCCGCAAACCGCTTGCCGCGCGCGCCCTTCTGGTCCGGCATCCGCCCGCCCGTCATCGTGCCCGACCGGTTGATCAGGAAGCCCTCCAGCGTCACCGCCTTGACCGGCAGCCGCCGCTGGTACACAATGTTCTTGGCCACCTCCATCGAGTCGCACAGCACCGATCCGCCGCACGCATACGCCATCCCGCGCTCCAGCGCCGCCTCAAAGTCGATCGCGTCGATCGTCAGCAGCGCCCCCGCGATGCCCTTGATCGCTGTGTTCGGCGTGCTCACTTTGACGTTGTCCAGCGGGATGAACGTCATCGGCCCGTGCCGCTGCTCCTTGAGGTACTGGATGCAGTCCGCCGCCGTCTTCTCCGTGTCCACCACCACCGAGTCGAAGTCGTGCCCTAGCGCCGTCACCACCGCCTCCTCGTACTTCTTCTGCTTCGGCTTGCACAGCTCGCCCACCCGCCCGTGCACGCCCGCGTAGATCCGCCGCATCTGCGACACCACCTCCTTCATCCGCGTCTCGCGCCGGCTCTGCACCATCCCCGACCGCGCCGTCTCCAGCCGCGTCACAATGCCCTGGATGTTCTCCTCCAGCTCCGTCACCGCGTTGTTGACCCGCACCCGCTCCGACTTGGCCTGGTTGTAGCTCTTCTTCGCCGCGTCCAGCTGCTGGCCCATCGTCCGCACCCCCTCCTGCGCCGCGTCGCGCCGCTCCTTGAGCGTCGTCAGCTCCCCCTCCAGCTTGCCCACCTTGGCCTGCCGGCTGTCCACGTTGCCCTTGACCGTGCTGACCGTCACCTCGTCGCTCTTCAGCTGCCGCCGCATGTGGTCGCGCTCGCTCAGCGCCACCGCGCACTGCCCCCGCACTTGGCTGCGCAGCGCGTTGTACGTGCGCCGGTCCGCGTCGCTCAGCTCCTGGCCCTGCTTCTGCAGCGTCTCCTTCCACTGCTTCTCAAACTGCTGCCGCGCCTTCTCCACGATCGCCATCTCCTTCTCCGCCTTCGCCATCCGCACCGCCTGCGCGTCGCGCTCCTCCACCGCCGCCGCAATCTTTTGCGTCAACACCTCAATGTCCCGCGACAGCTGCGCCACCTTCTCCGCCACCGGGATCAGCTGCGTCTCCTCCTCTTCGATCTCGCGCTCCTTGTGTCGGATCCGCCGCTCCACGCGCGACGACTCCTTTTGCGCCGCTGCCTGCTCCACGCGCGCCTCCTCCAGCGCCTGCTCCGCGCTCTGCAGGTGCCGCCGCATGTCCGCCAGGTTCTCCTGGTGGTCTTGGATCTGGCTGCTCGACTCGTCCATCACCCGCTGGTGGTTGTAGATCCGCCACAGCATCAGGTTGACAATCGCCTCGTCGCGCTCCGTCAGCTTGCGCTGGAAGTTGTCCGCCTCCGCCTTTTGCTCCTGGTACTGTTTGATCTCCGCGTTGATCGCCCGCCGCCGCGTCAGGTGGAAGTTCTGGCTCTCCACCGCCTCCTTGGTCTCCGCCTGCAGCCGCTCGTACTCCGCCTTGTAGTCCAGGCTGCCCGAGATCTGCTCGATCAGCCGCGTCAGCTCCTCCGATGACTGCGACGCGATCGCCTCCACGTCGCCCTGGAACACCAGAAAGTTGCGCGCCTTGATCAGAATGTTCTCGCTCTCCAGCGCCGCGTTGTACTCCTGCGCCGTCACCACCCGGTCGTTGATCCGGTACTCGCTCGATCCCTGGTTTGTGATCGTCCGCTTCCACCGGTGCGTGTCGCCCGCGTCGTCTTCGTACACCGCCATCACCCATGCCGCCTTGGGGTCACCGCGCCCGTGCCGCCGCGACGTCGATGGCCCCGCCGCCAGTGATGCCTGCGCTTGTTCCACCACAATGTCGTCGTTGTCGTGGTTGTCAGCGTCCGCGTCGCCGTTGGTGTGGCCGTTCGCGTGTCCGTTGGTCGCCGGCGCGTCATCGCTCGGCTTGGACGTTTCCATCACGCGTCCGCGGTACACCAGGTCTTTGAGGTGGCTGGACCGCAGATGCGACGATTTGATGCCCAGCACGAACGAGATGGCGTCCATGCTGTCTTGTTAGTGCACGTTGCCCTCGCTCTACATCCATTCTGCACAGCGGCACATCCAAGCACTCACGAGTTGGACTTTCCCGACCCGTTAGGGCCGACAATCGACGTAAAGTACGAGTCGCCGAAGAGGAGGACATGATGTCCCTTGTACGATTTGAAGTCTGAAACGGTCAGCATGGGTCACGGACGGCCGGTTCTGCGATAGCAACCATGGAATCAACACGCACTAAATAGCTCGAGGCGATTGAGCTTGCCCATCGCGGCAACGTTGCGCTACGGCCGTGGCCGCTTAGTCGTGGAGTGGTTGCGATGAAGACAAGTGTCGCCGCGTGTGAAAAAGAAAGGGCGCGTGATAGCAAGTATAGCAGGGAAACGAAAGAAACGGAAAGCAACACAGCTGCCAAGTCAAAAAAAGCAGGCCACAATGCCGACACCCTCTCGCCGCGTCGTAGAGCAGGGATAGCTGATGCCGTCTCGTGGATGATCGCGTGCGCAGCTGCTGGAGATGCCGATGGAAAGGCTGACCATTTGGCGCGACGGGGAGCGAATTTACAAAGTCGTTTTACGCGCTGAAGCCGCGGGGACGTAAACGCGACAGGTCACCTGATGTCACATGACCTCATGGAGCGTGCTCGTATATACCTATGTACATTTTATAGCGGCCCCTACTACTAGAGCACAGTGCATATACGAGTGAGCACGGCCTACTGCCACCTCCACACAGCGGCCGCACCGGACCAGGTACCCCTCACAGACACAGTCTGTACCATAGTACGGAGTACGGAGTAAACGTGTAGACAGAGAAAGAAACGACTCGCCTGACGAGTAGTAACTGCGAGCAACTACTGCACACTACCTCCCCGTAGTTCAAATAAATGGGCCCGTGACAGCTCGGCGCACTGTCTCCACTGCGCGATGGGCCAACCACAGAGCTGGCCTGTGACACGCCTTGGCGGCTTTCCAGCACTGTGGCCAGGCGCTAGCTCGCCCTGCTCCTGCCATGATCACAAGCCAACGTTCAGTCCAGAACATCCTGACTGCAGTTGCTCCCAGGACGTGCATACGAGTAGGCACACCACTCTCGCGCTCACAGGCACATACTCACACATGCAAACTCACAGGCACACACTCACACACGCGAACTCATCGGCATACACACTCATATAAGCGCACACGACTTGGCTGCCTAGCTAAGCTCACACCGTTGACTGTTCGGATCGCCAAACTCTTGCATCTAGCATCTTCCATCTTCCATCTTCCATCTTTGCAGTATCGGTGATCCGGCTTCATCTTCACGCCTGCGTCCCATCTAGACACACCGGCTAGTCTGATCTGCAGCCCCGTTGGCTCGCCCCTAGGCCCGGCGTGACCAGCCATACTCCTATCAGAGCAGAGCCCATCCAAACAGGTAGGATCCGGTCTTTTCTTCAGCGTCGTGCGGCAGGCTACTTTTCTAGCCCTTGGCCGTCGGATATATAGCGGCCGTCCTTGAGCCTGTCTCTTGGTTTTTGTGTTTCGCCCCTCTGTATCTCTTTGTTTCCGACCTCTTCTTTCTTTTCGTCCTGTCGCCTTGTCGTCCTCTAGTCTTGTGGTCTTCGCGTCTTCTTCCCGCCTTATTGTCTTACCTCCTCACATCCCCATATTCTGTCTGCCTTCCTCTCGCATGGTTCAGTATGGCTGACGTCTTGGTGTTGCGGTGTGCAGCGGCTCTGCGCACGGTTTCCTTTCACAACAGTGATACCCGACGGTATCGTCGGCGCACTCTCTCGGAAATGGCGGACCCCGACTTTTCATCGGCCGTCCCGGCTCCGGCTCCGGACCCCAATGCTCGATCAGAGAGCGCTCTGGCCGACAGCGAGACCGCCCTGACACCAGAAGCAAGCAGCAGCGTCGGTGTTTGTGGCGCAGCCGAAGAAGAAGACGGGCATGGCGAGTCGGCTCTGTCATCCATAGGATCGCCGCGGCTGGGCCCGGAGCACGCGATCGCAGAGACGCCGACACCCGGCCCGAGCACGCCAGGCAGCAAGAGTCCGCAGATGGGCGCCACATCGTCGTCGTCGCGCCACGCGTCTTTTTCGGGCAGCAGCTCGTACCAGGAAGACTGGGACATTCCGCCGCTGGACCGGCTGACGGTGCTGGATCTGCTGGACAACTTTGCGCTGCCGCAGCAGCTGGAGAAGCTGAGCAAGGGCATTTCGGCGCAGACGCGCAAGCTGCGCAAGTCGCGGGATGCGCTGCGGACGCGCGGAAAGGGTGCGCGGTCGCGCATGGTCGAGGAGTGGCGGCACCGGCTGCCGTCGGCGGAAGAGCAGCTCGACCGGTACCGGCAGCGGATGCGGACGAGCGTGGAAAAGCTGGGGCGGCAGTGGAACGACACCAAGGTGATCACGATGCGCGAGAAGGTGTCGTTCATCTGCGGCGTGCTCAACATCTTTGTCAGCGGCTACCTGATGGGCGGCATGCCGCAGTGGATGCACCTGTGGTACACGGGGCAGATACTGTATTTCATGCCCATCCGCTTCTACACCTACCACCGCCGCGGCTACCACTACTTCCTGGCCGACCTGTGCTACTTTGTCAACTTCCTGCTGCTGCTCAGCATCTGGGTCTTCCCCGGCTCGAAGCGGCTGCTGGTCGCCGTCTACTGTCTGGCGTTTGGCAACAACGCCGTCGCCATCGTCATGTGGCGCAACTCGCTCGTCTTCCACAGCTTCGACAAGGTCACCTCGCTCTTCATCCACGTCATGCCCTGCGCCACGCTGCACTGCATGGTGCATCTGCTGCCCCCCGAGCTGCAGCGCCAGCGCTTCCCCGCCGTCTACGCCATCCAGCACTCCGCGCCCGGCGCGCCCGGCGCCTACGCCAACGTCGCGTCCATGCTAGCCTGGTCGACCATCCCCTACGCCATCTGGCAGCTGTCCTACTACTTCTTCATCACCGTGCGCCGCCGCGACAAGATCGCCGCCGGCCGCCCAACGTCGTTTACCTGGCTGCGGCGCTCATACAGCAAGGTGTGGATCGGGCGGCTGGTCCTGGCGCTGCCGCTGACCCTGCAGGAGCCGGCCTTTATGCTGATCCAGTACTTCTACGCCGTGCTGACCATGCTGCCGTGCCCCGTGTGGCTCTACCACCGCTGGGCCAGCGCCGTGTTCCTCATGGTCGTCTTCACCTGGAGCATCTACAACGGCGCCACCTACTACATTGACGTCTTTGGCAACCGCTTCCAGAAGGAGCTCGAGGCCATGAAGCAGGAGGTGGCCAAGTGGCACACGGTCTCCGAGGCAGCAACGAGCACAACCGGCGGACCTGGCTCCCGTACGCCGCTCCTCGCCCCCGACAGCGGCATGCACAGCGGCCTCCACAGCAACGTCACCAGTCCGCCGCTGGCGCCGCAGTCAGAGCTCGGCGTCGATGGGATCCCGCTGCTGGATGGCGACGTGTCGGCCGAGGCGACGGACGCGGAAGCAGAACTAGACCTCGACACCGACAGCAACGAGGGCCATGGACACGACCGCCGCGCTGACATTCCAGGGCCCAAAGCCCCCGGTGCGGCCTCGGCTGCCGAAGCCATGGCTACAGCCATTATGACGGGCGCCGACTGGGACGAGAGCGCCAAGGACGTGGCGAGGCGGCGGACGGGCTCATAGAGAGTGCGGGGATAGCTTTGCTTGATGTTTGATGGGGGACGGCTTGCAGATCTCTTTTTCCTTGGTTGCTGGGATTGCTGGATGCCATGTCCGATTGTTTTGCAGGCGGGATATGGTGCACGAATTTGATACCCACGCAAACATTTGTGTTTTTACGTTTTTGTGTTTTTTTTGTATTTTTGTGTTTGTTTCTATAGACAAGGGACCCGCCGCTCTTACGGCTTATTTGGAGATGTATGCACACAATGCGATACGTACGGACGAAGATGAATACCAGTGGACGAGGATGCACGTATCCACAAACAAATATGGAGTACAATTCCATGTATTTCAGAGCTACTTCTACTGGAGCACCATGGACACCGTCGTGAACAGAGCCATGAGCTTGAGCGCGAAATCGAAGAGAGACGCGCCGCCACCACTGACTGGTTAGTACAGGCCATACAGGGCGTGTAGACATACATAAGAGCGGCACTCACATCAGACGACCCTTGGGGCCCGACTTGACATAGCCGCGGGCATACAGCACTCGCGACACCACCCAACCAGCACCTAGACCAGCACCGACGAGCGGGAACCGCAGGCCGGAGATGAGCAGAGCGCCGAGGAAGGGCGTGAGGTTTTCGGTGAAGTTGGCGTGTGCCTTTTGGGCTGAGGGGGATTAGTCGTAGGCGGGAACAGAGGAACAGAAAATCACGGCACTCACCGCAGTTGAACTTGTAGGCGGCCGGATCCTTTTCAGCGACCTCGGCAGAGACGTAGGCATTGGGGAAAGGGATCTGGGCGGCTTTGCGAGCACCGCCGGTCAGCAGGGTGTGGTAGGTGCCGACGAGGAACGAGCTGGCGGCGACCAAAAGGGTGTAGCTGAAGATGTTAGAGGGGGGAGAAGAGGAGAAGAGAGGACGGGAATGAGTGTTGGGGGAATAGAATGTAAAAGAAACGCTTCAGACTCGAGGCGGTGGACTTACCTGTATTCAGCTGGGACCTGCAGAGTGACAGACATGGTGAGGGCGAGAGGCGTGAAAATACTCCAATGAAGAAACAAACAATCGGATGAGAAGAACAAGATGCAAACAAGAAGCCGCGGGAAAAGCCAAGTGGAGAAGACACCGGCCGTTTGGTTCTTATATATGTGGCTGCTGGACACGAGTGCTAGCGAGCGGCCATCGTAGTAGTATGTACAGGAGACAGACAGCGCTGTGGGCTGTAGGCTGCAGGCTCTTTCCGAAACGGGGCGAGAGACAACTATTGTGCCTACGGCTTTCGGCACATCATTTGTCTGCGCGGTGCCTGATGGTCAATTTTTTAGGCCACAGCACTGACGACGCCTTGGTAACCTGCCATATTACAATCCTCCTGGAATTTGGCACCCGAAATGGATAATGCAGTGCGACCAATTGGCCGAATGGGCTGAACAGAGATACAAAAATTTTAATACAATTCACTTTTTTTCTCTGTGCGCGCGGCGTATGGCTGGCTGAATGGACCCGGAGCCAAAAATTGGCCCGTCGGACTCCGGGCAGATGCCGCCCAATGAAGAGGCCTGAAAAGGGGAGAGGACAGATATGAGAGCGCGCACAATTACAAATAGGTTCGAGTAAGGACAAATTGACGATGCACGGGGCGGTGTTCGGGGGAGGGAAATAGGGATCCCGAAACGAAGGAAATCATGCTGGTATCAGGCACAAAAAAAGGAAGGAAAAAAAGGAGGAAAAAAGGAAAAGAGAGGGCGTATTATGGTATAAATGGACGAGATAGATGGCAAAAGACAGCAAACCACACCACAAAATACACCTGCGCAAGGCTCGCGACGACGACAACGTGAACAGTTGCGAAACGGCGGACGACGTCGGCTCTTCTGATTCGCTCTGGCGGCCAGGCGGCTGAGCCGAGCGTAACAACTTCCGCAACTGAGATGGCGTGCTAGTGCTGACATTATACTGTCGTCTCTACCGTGCTCTGATGTGTCGTAGTAATCAGTCTGTGGTCTTTCTGTATGGCCTTTCACTTGTATTATTCTACATCTCGTTTCCGTAACTTGCCCTCGTCATTCATCACTTCGTTTCTCGTCATTCGTCTGCCAGCTCGCTCTCGTCTTTCTATCTTCCTCCTCTCTCCTCTTCGCCCTCGTCTTATTTCTCAACCCCCCCCCCCTCTTTGTCGTCTTCTTCTCTCACCTCCATTCCTCCACCGCCCTCCTCACCCCGTACTTCGCTCTCCCGGTGGCCGCCATTCCAGCCCCAACGCCGCAAACACCCGCCGCTCGGCCGTCTGCATATCCGGCGCCGGATCCGTGTGGAAATCCTCCAGATCCACCCACGACCCGTCGCTGTGCCGTCGCACGCCGCTGCTGTCGAAACGCAGCCCGTGCTCGTGCCGGCAGTACCGCCGCAGATCGCGCTCAAACGTCGTGGCGCCCGTCCAGCCGACCAGCGCACAGCCGACCGTCTTCCAGGGGCTGACGATGATGTCGACCCGGCGATGCGGGCGGCCGGGGGCGTCCTGCCAAACCACGAGCGCCTTGTCGAGGGAGTCGAAGCCGTCTCCGTGTCCATGGCCCGCAGGAGTCTCCTCAGATCCCCCAGACTTGTCGGACTTGTCGGACTTCTCAGCCTTCCCAGACCTCCCAGACCTCCCAGACATCCCAGACCTCCCAGACATCCCACCACGGCCGCGACTCGCTTCTTGCCCCCGCGCTGAGTTCGCCGTGCTCAGTGTCAGCGTGTGCGTCACTCGTCCTGCCGCCGCCAGCAACGGCACCAGCCGCCCGACCAGCATGTGCGTCGCCGCTTCGTCGCGGTGGCTTAGCAGCACGTCCACGTCGCCGCTCTGCGCTTTGCCGCGCCGGTAGCTGCCTGTGACGGTCATCTGGTACTCGTCGCCGCCATCGCTGCTGCCCTCCCCCTTCTTCAGCAGAGAGTTCGCGTGCTTCAGCACCTCGGCGGCAATGCGCTCCACATCCGCCCGCGCCATCGGCTCCTGCAGCTCCTCGTAGTACTTGACGCCAATCTGCTGCACGCGCGACAGCTCGCCCCAGCCAAACTCGACCACGTCGTCGAGGTCGCGCCACCCGCGGTTGTAAAAGGCGCGCGCCGTCGCGGCCGCCACGCCCCAGATGCCGTAAAAGAGCCGCAGCACCTGCAGCTTGGGATCGGCGTCAGCGTCATCGGCCTCGCGCACTCTCCCCGTCGGCGACGCCGCAAACTCGCGGAACAGCTCGGCGATTTTGGGGCCGCAGCCGGGCAGGCGCGCGACTTCGGCGGGGACGGCGGGCACCCTCAGGGCGTAGGGGTAGGCAGCGAGCGTGGCAATGGCCGTCGAATAGGCGCGCTCGCCGATGTGGTCGCCCATGAGAGTGCGCGTGGTGCGGATCTGCTTGAGCACCTCGAGGAACGCGGCGTTGGCCGCGTGCACGGGTGTTGGCCGCTGGCAGGAGTAGATGGTGTGCAAAAAGTCCGGCACGCGCGGCAGCGAACTTGTGTCGGCCTCGTTGCGGCCAGTAGTCGACGGCGCAGATGCCGATGCTGCCAGTGCCTCCTCGTGCTCGGATGTCGTCTTTCGAACGAGGCTCGGCGGTCTTCCGGGTAGCGTCGCGCGGCTGTGGCTGAACCGTTCTCTGCGTAGGGGCGAGCTGAGCGGCGATGTTGTGGCATGCATCTTGGGTGGTGTCTTGGTAGGCGTCTGCTTCGGTGCTGCCGCTTTCTTGCCTGAAAATACCACATACGCATCTACTGGGAGTGCGCTGTGGGCAGCCAGTGACTCCGTCAGCCATGCCAGCCGCACCACCTGCACCATTGTCCCTTCCTCCTCTGTTCCCTCGGGCGATTTGTTCTCCCCTCCTAGCTTTTCGCAGGTGTGTGACCTCTTCCCGTGAGCATTGTCCTCCTCCCCCTCCGAGTCCGAAATCACAATCGGCACAAACTCTTCTTCGCCCGTCTTTCTCCGCTTCGGTGTCGCACTCTCGCTCTCAGTTGGCCGTCGCGTCTCTGATACTTCGGCTGGAGCCCGTATTCTTTCTTTTGTTCCTGCCTTTCTCTCTATAGCATCTATCGTGTCCACACCCAGTCGCCGCAGCTCAAACTGTGCGCGCTCTTTCCGCTGCACGCGGGCCACAAAGAGCACCGCACCGCCGGCATCGTGCGTAAGAGCCGGACCTGCTTGTGCCTCAAGCTGCCGGATCTCGTCGGATGATAGGCGCGCCGAGATCAGAAAGAAGCGTGGAAGCGGCAGTGGCGACGGGGAAGCCATCGTCTTTGAATAATCATATATGTATGTCTCTAAATTTGCGCGTCTGAAAATTTCCGGTGCTATCTCCCAAACCCGCGCTTTTCGCGCCTTTCAGGCCAGTGCGGACAACAAACACATTCGAGTCTTCATTTTTGGCAAGCACATCTGTCTGACGTAGAGACAATGCGCTGTGGGTATGTAGTCGTGCTGGTGGCGGTGGTAATGCTGATGAGTATGTGCAGACTCGGGACGAAACTGCTTCGCAAGGCAAGAGGCCCCACAGTGGCAAGCATCTTACAGTGGGAATGCTGACCCACTAAACAAGTACTCCGCAGCGGCTGTCCCCACCACAGCTTCTGCACGTCACTAATTGCATCATACACATACATACGAGTTTTACACGAGACGGGGTTGCGGTATTCTTCTTAGAAGTCGCAAACGCATGCTTTTGTGCTGGTATAACGCGCTATCGCCCCGTGGCGGTGATTATATGCACCTCAGCCTGCGTTCAAGCAACAAATAAATAAATAAATAGCACACAAAAAACACAAAAAACCACAAAAAACCTCTACTATGCCTCCCGGCGACGGTATTACTCGTTGCAGTTGAAGCCAAAAAGCCAAACCAATTTCATTCCAACACAGACCGGGCTGGTGGGGCCGGGAAAGCCCATACTATGAGGTTACGTAGTATCATGTCAGTTTGCTTGTGCGAAGAGAGAAGGAAGGGGGCGCTCAGACTTCCTCCGTCTCCAGCATGAGATGAGACAAATCTCTGCCCTCTCGACAATGTAGCGATAGTGAACGGTAGGCATAGATTAGTTCCTAGGCGTCTCTAAAATTCGTCGACACTCACGACGCCAAGATCGTAGATTTGGGTTTTCACGTACGGCTTACTGCCTGTGTCGCGGGGGGGTACTGCCGCTGGATGCTCGGTCGCAGGTCGCCAGTAGTGGTTGCTGATAGAATTCAAGTTCTAGATTCCAAGCGGATCCTGGATTATGTTTATTGCGTCGACCAGACCGCTAAAAATGGGACACCCGCCAGAGCCAATGCTACTTGTCTCTTTCAAATAGGGCCTGCACCGCCCCGGGGACAAAGATGGGCGCCGGCAATCCCGCGTCCATATAGAGCCTCAAAACTAAGGCATCACAGATGAACAGCCTCTTGGGGATGAGTGGTAGGATCGGGCCCTTTACCTAGGGAGCCCACTGATTGGAGAGCGCCAACAACAGCTGTTCTAGATATGGGCGATCTGAGCCAAACGCATACCGGAAAGGCGTCATGCAGTCCTGGTGAATAGCGAAACGGTCCAATGTAGAGCAACACGCACGGCATGGCCCCGTGATAGAACGGCATGGTAGCTCATATCCTCCTACCGACACGACCCCTTAAGTGGTAGGAAATGGAAAGGGCTCTGTCGTTTTGATGGACCTGTCGAGTGCTCAGAAAACTACTCTCTCTACTAATCAAGCGATTAGCGACTGGTCCCATTGGCCCCCTACGCCCACCCTCTCTCAACCAAAACACCCAAGATCATCCAAGATCCGCAAAGACTTACCCATGATCGTACGTTTGTTAGAAGCAAAAGGAACTAGGCAGCGGCCGCATACGGGAGAGATAATTATATACCGACGGCTTGGTGAGTTGGAATTGCGGCACACGTTCTCCTCTAGAGGAGATGAGGGGAGCAGGTATGATATGAGATGGGGTGGAAGAAGACACGAATACGATGCGTGGCGTATGTGAAGACATAAAAGAAAAAGTAGAGCGGCGGCTGGTACAGCTGCTGCTGGATAGAATAGGGATGAACAAATTCAGATGCTCGAAATATGGCAACACGGATCGCCGGAGATCGAGGTCTGTCTACTAGATATAGAAACGACATGTAGGCGTATACTCGGTCTATGAACTGGGCAGTCCTTCTTTCCTGTATGGGAACGACATCAGGTAGAGAACAGAACTGCTGCCCTTGAAGATGACATAGCTTAGCAACAACACTCTGGAAAGTCGCTCCTTCCCATTACTGAGTGCCTTCCCTTTGCGAGTTCCTCCCCCAAAGTTGCCTGAGTTCAAGCGCCAACAATGCCTGACCAAGCAGCGCAAATATCGCCAGCACAAAAAAACAAAACAACGCGGTATTTCTGAGGCCGGGCAAGTCCTTTGGAGAAGTTGCCACCATTGTGCATTTCGGCACCCGCGTCCCCGGATCCTGTGCGCAAGAAAAGGCGGCTGTTGTGGCTGCTGTGCATTAGCGCATGTTTTCGGCGATGCAGACCATCGTGCAGCTTTCCCCAGCGACTCCGCAAAAGGTTAGGCCCATTCCAGATACGGTTAGTCTAGAGTACAGTACATGTGTACACAAGTACATCCATCCATCCACGCGCTCCAAGGCAAATGCGAACTGTCGGATAGAGCGCAGGCGGCCGTTGGACATCGTTTGCCGTTCTGGTTGGTGCTTGGCATACTCTGTACACATGCGCCGCCTTGACGTTGACTCACCGCCGCTGGAATGCGAGGCTGTATGTATTGGCTGAGAGTACGACGTAACTACAGAGTATCTAGTCGTATGTACACGCAATCATACTTGCACAGAAGAGACTGCTGGAGATCGGTGGCGAATCCCACTCGCGCCTTCCCCGTCCCCCATTGGCAGTGCTAACGGTTGCGCCTGCCAGAAAGCCCGCACGCACCTGCCTGCACTGCCCGTCGGGCAACAGAGGGCGTATATGTCGTATATATATTAGGGGTGCAAACACCGCTCAGCACCCAGCACTTAGCCCTTTCTCGAGTTTGTGTTTCCCGTCTTGCGTCCTTTTCGTTTTCACGTCGCCTCCCAAACACACAACTTTTGCTCCCGTCTCTCCTCTTGCGACCATCTGGAACAGGCTATTTTGTTGGTGGCCCACCAACGCTACCGAGTGTGCTAAGATTCAGTACGACACCGCTACAGTCAGCTACGGACAGCGTATTACCTAAGGGGTCCGGGGCAACTGGTCAGACGCAGTCGCTGCGCAAAGGATCTTATTTTGTGCGGCTAAGCCGAAAGCCTTTTTACGACATAGTTGTTCTCCTCTTTTTTTTTCACTCTGCTCTCCACCCTACTTTCCTTTTGCCATTTCTCCTCACACTTTCTCGCTCTCCTGGTTCCCTCCTAGTTTCCTCGTCTTTTCTACATCCTCCTCCGGCTTTCTTCTCTCTCTTTGCTTTCCTTTTTTCCTTCTTCTTTCTTTTTCGCATCTCTCACCTTCCCTTTACACTACCCACACACCAAAAAAGACGCCCCGATTGACAAAATGGCGAGCACGGCAATGGATTACGAACCCACGAACGGCGATCGCTTTGACGGTGCGTTTTTTTCTTGATTCTGCCTTTTCGCCCTCACCATTATGTCCCTTGATTTCCGTGCTTTTTTTCGGCTCGTCTTGCTCGCATTTACCACGTAATCAATACGACGAGCGCGCTCATTTGACGCGTCGCCTTCCATCATCGCCGTGCACCACAACACCGAATTTTTATTTCGACCTCAAGCTGACGTGTAATTTCGACAGACGACGGCGCTCGCTACGACCGCGAAGAACAGCGCAGCGTGTCCCCTCGCCGCGAGGACGGTGCCGAGAGCACCCGCCGCCGCTCGCCTTCTCCGGCTGCCGGCAGCGACAGGTATGTTTTTTCTTGGCATCTTTCTCTCTCCATCATCTTCCATTTCTTATCTCCCTCGCCCATTTCCATCTTTTCGCTCCCCTGCTGACCCCTAAGACCCAAGGACGACACTGCTTCCCGCGGCGGCGGTGGCGACGAGGATGGCGCCATCAACCCTGGCTCCAACCTGTTTGTCACCGGCATCAACCCGCGTCTGTCCGAGGCCGAGGTGGCGCGTCTCTTTGAGAAGTACGGCGAGGTTGAGAAGTGCCAAATCATGCGCGACCCTCACAGCAAGGAGTCCCGTGGCTTTGGATTCGTCAAGATGGTCACCTCGGACCAGGCCGATGCTGCCAAGGCTGGTCTCCAGGGCGAGACGATCGAGGGCCGCTCTCTGAGCATTGAGAAGGCTCGCCGTTCGCGTCCTCGCACTCCGACGCCCGGAAAGTACTTCGGTCCTCCTAAGAGAGGTACGTTTTTTATCCTCTCCATCGATGATTCCCGATATGTTGGGCCATCTGCTGACATCTAGACCCTCGTGGTGGTGGCAGCAGCAGCGGCGGAGGCCGTTTTGACCGCTTCGAAGACCGTCGCCGTGGCGGTGGTGGTGGCTACGGCGGCGGCTACGGCGGCGGCCGCGATGATTACCGTCGTGGCGGCTACCGTGATGGGTACCGTGATGACCGTGGTGGCTACGAGCGTGGCGGATATGGCGGCCGTGAGGACCGTGGCTTCCGTGAGGAGCGTGGCGGCGGCTACCGGGACGACCGTGGCGGTGGCTACCGGGATGACCGTGCCGGCTACGACCGCCGTGACCGCGACGACCCGTACACCGGCAGCAACGGCGGTAGCCGTGGTGGCGACCGCTATGGCGGCCGTGATGACCGTGATCGCTATGGTGGCGCTCCTCCGCGCGAAGATCGCCGTGGTCCTGCTGGCGGCTACGAACGGCCCGAACGTGAGGCCCCGCGCTCTCGTGAGCCTGCTCCGGCTGGTCCCAGCGGCTACGATGCGCCCCGTGGCGGCGGCGACCGCGACTATGCTCCGCGATAAGCGCATCGTCACTGTGCCATGCCAACTCCGCCATGTCGATCCATCTCCGCTCGGAAGCAGCCGGATGCGGCTGCTTGGCAAATAATATTTAGCCTCTTTAACCGCAGGGATCCGGTTGTTTGTGCTTCCTCCCCCCCCCACCCTGTCTCTCTTGTGCTCTCTCTCTCTCTTTTTTTTGTTTTGTTATTTGCTTTGTTTCCTGTCTTCGCTATATGCCTCTCCCCTTATTTCCCTCTCCCTTTCTTTGTATTTTTCCGGCTTTGGGATGCGGTTTGGGGTGCCAACAAAAAAATCAACGGAAATGGATGGGATAACGAGCTTAGGAATTTTCGTTTCGGCAATCGCCCGTCCGCAAAATAGCAACAGGGAAGAGGAATACGGAAGGTGGGAGCTTGCTTTGGGCTTTGGTACTCGGAACCCAGCGCGATCCGCCTTCTTCCTCCCTTGCGTGTGTTTTTGTGGGCTTCGGTGTCCTTGTCGCCAGTCGGTTCTCGCCTAATCGTTTGTGTGTTGTGTGTTTGTTTTGTGTTTCTGTTTTTTCTTGTTTTTTTTCTTTTCTTTTGCTTGTTCTCATCTACAACGGCAGTCGGCGGAGCAGGCTTCTATTTTGTTTGCCTATTATGGTAGGCACGGCAGACATGGAGCCAGTTTTCGACCTCAAGAAGTATTTTTTATACAGATAGTACGGCGGATATAAAAGAAGAAGAGCAGCAGCAGCAGCAGCAGCAGCGGAAGCAATATGGAAAAGCAGCGGCGCCAACGCAGCAGCAGAGCAGCAAGCAAGCAGCAGCAGCAGCAGCAAGGAACAAACAGCACAAAAAGCAAAAAGCAGCAAAGCAGATTGAATTTTTTTTCACACATATTAATCAGTATCGTCACAATATTTCGTCCGTCCAGTGGAACAAGTCGTCTAAGCCAAGCCCCTCAGCCTAACTCCCAGTACAAACAATATCCGCCTCGCATCTCGTCTTTCTGTCATTTTGGTTTTCTTTCCGTTCCCCGTTTTCCTCTTTCGCGTTTGCTGTCCGTCTATCGGCGGGATCTCTCTACTCTGGAGGTTTGTTCTGTTTGTTTCCTTTTTCGCGCACCGCCATCGCGGCCCCGTCTCTGAGATCGCCCTGCGCAGTATTCAGCAGCCGTGTTGATCGGCGTGCCCGCGAAGATACCATGTACGATAAAGATGGCCGCTTCCCCGGCGCGCCAGGCGACTTTGGCGACTTTGGCGACTTTTGGGCTCCGCCATTATGTCGCACGCAACGTGTTCCATTTGCAGTACCAGTTCCAGTTCCAGTACTACCAGTACCAGTTTCCGTTGCCAATTCCAGTTCCCACTTCTAGTTCCAGTTCCGGTTACCAGTACCGGTCTCAGAAGCACTCCTGGCTGCCAGCTCCTAAACTTGCCAGCCAGACTTGGCAGATTCCTCGCATGACAAACTCGCCTTGCACGTAGCCGGCTAAAACCGCTCCATCCAACGTGTGCAGATGACACCGGCCTTGCTACGACAGCGGACGTTTGCGTGCGGTGTTGTGTGGCAAGAGTGGACGGACGTTCACACAATTCCGGTGCACACTGAACCAGCGACACTCCGTGTTTGGGCGACATCATCAAACAGTGTTCAGTGGCGTTGCACAGCATGGCAGACGCGAAAGGACGGAAACCGAGGTGAGTGTCTCTGGTTGTGTGTTGGCTGACGTTGGAGCAGAACAGAGAGACCAGAGAGCTGTTTGAGGTTTGAGCAGCAGCAAGGTAAGCGAGACGCGTAGGCCCAGTCATGAATGTATCCCTACAAGGCAGCAGACGTAGACAAATTCACGAGTTCTGATGATATTTTTTGTATTGTGAATATATACGTGAATGTATGAAACTATCAGGTGCTGCCAACCAGTAGCCCGTCGCCCCGTGCAGCCCATTACTCCCGCTCTGCGTGGCGGTCCAGCGGCTGCGCGCCAATCAACCAGCCGACGCCGGACGTGAGTGTGCCCATGGCGGCGTCGCGCAGCTGGTCGCGTTTGCGGACGGACGGGGCGTCGGCGGCGGCAGGTGCCGCGTGGGAGCCCGGAGCGGGATCGCCGGGCGCGGCCAAGCCCAGCTGGCGCGTCTGGCGCAGACTGGACAGGGCGGTCAGGTTGCGCTGGGCGGCGCGTGCGGTGGCGCGCGAGAGGTCAAAGAGCGAGAGCGGGGCGTCGTCCGCGGGGTTGGCCTTGTTGCGGTCGGCCGACGGCTCGGCGGCTCCGTAGTAGGACATGCCGGCGGCGGCGGCGGCGGCCATGCGGGAGGCCAGCGGCGCGTGTTTCTGGGCGGTGGGTGTCTGGGGCGCAGCGAACGCGCCGGGCATAGCGGGGGGGGCACGGGGGCGGGCCGTCTGTGGCGGTTTCGTGCTCTGGGCGACGCGGTCCCCGGCATCGTCCCAGGCGCTGTCCTGCTCGGCCTCGGCGTGGACGGCGGCCTCGAGCTCCTCCTCGCAGCGGCGGAAGGCGTTGAGGATCTCCTGCAGGGTGTCGGCGGGTGCGATGCGCAGGGCGGCGGCGAGGCAGTCGGCGCGCTGCTCGAGGTGGCGGATGGCGAGGTTGGCGCTGGGGACGGAGCCGAGGTGTGTGGGCCGCAGGGTGCGGTCAGACCGGCGGTACTTGCCGGCCGCGAGGGCGGCGCGCCAGGACCAGGGGTCGGGGGCCGGCGCGCCGGACGCAGACGGAGGCGGCCCGAGGCGGCTGACCACGTAGGAGTAGGCGGTCTCAAAGTCGTCTTCGGTGAGGGCGGCATCGATGCACATGGCGACGACGCGGCGCTCGGCAAGGGCGCCGGTGTCGGCTCCGGCGGCGGCGCCCTTGGCCTCCGCCGCGGCGGCGCCCACCAGACCCGCGGCCACCATGTGCCGCGCCATGTCGAGCAGGTCCTGGATCTGGGTGTAGCTGCGCGGGTTCTGCTCGAGGACGGTGCCGAGAATGGCGAGCGGGTCGCGGTGGACGCGCAGCACGACGGGCGTAAAGGGCTCGCCCTGCTTGAGCACGAGGCGGTAGCGGCTGAGCGCGTGCGTGGCCGCCAGCAGGGCTTCGGTGCGCTGGGCCGCGGGGAGGGACGCGGGGACGGTCTGGGGGAAGGCGTGGATGCTGTCGTGTGAGCGGCTGTCTTGCATTACCACGGCGGCACAGATACGCAGGAACACCGGAGCTTACATGTCATGGCACTTCTTGAGCCCGCCGCGCGTGCGGTTGGGGTTCGAGGCGCCGTCGTACGCGCTCAGCGCCGCGGCCAGCACGGTGTCCTGGACGAGCTGGGCCGGGAGGGGGCGGTCGGGGGCGTCTTCGTAGAGAGCGCGAGCCAGCGCGTAGCCTAGGAAACAGCGCCGTTAGCACAGCACACAGCCAGTCGCGGGCAGCAGCCACGCAGGCACAGAACAACAGCACAACAGAACAGCACCTACGCGTGTTGGCGAGCAGCGCCTGCAGAAACTCGGCCTCGACGTAGCCCCGAGACACCTGGCCAAAGACGCCGCACGGCGCCGCGCCGGCCGCGTCGGCCCCCCAGCCGCGCAGCCACAGCATCTCGTTGCGCGCCGTCAGCCAGTACTTGTCCTCGCCCTTGGGCCCGGTGGCGGCCATGCGGCGGATCGCGCGCGCCACGGCCGCCTTCTGGTCGCGCTCGCTGCGCAGCATGGCCAGCTCGCCCGCCTGCCGGACGGTGTAGTGCGGCTCGTTCTGGCCGCTGCCGCCGCTGAGGCGGTTCAGCAGATGCGCGCTCACCACCAGCGCCTGCAGCAGCGCCAGCGCGGCCGCCCCCGGGGCCGTCAGCACGTTGCCCGCGTCGAGGCCGTCGTGGCGGAGCAGCGGCGCGTGTCTGGGCACCACCAGGCCTTCGGGCGCAGACACGGGCCGCAGCAGCGCGGCCGCCCGAGACAGCGCGGCCGCCGCGTCCCCAGGCGCCGCCGCGTCCGCGAGCCCGTCCGCGCCGCCCTCCACGTCCAGCAGCCCCTGGATCTTGGCCACGACGGCCAGCGCGCTGCCCAGGGCGTCGGCCGACCACGCCGGCAGCAGATACACGCAGGCCAGCGCCGCGCGCGCGTAGCGCTGCTCGAGGTACTCCTGCTCGTCGTCGCCGAGCCACATGGTGCCGAAGCCGCCGAGGTCTGCGTCGCCGGGGCCGTCCCACTGCGCAAAGGCCTGCAGAGCCGTGCGCCACGTCGTCGGGCCGGCCGCCTGCGAGGCCAGCCACTGCAGCACCTCTTCCCAGCCGGGGCAGAGATGGCCGGATCCGTCGTTGTCGTCGTTGTCGTCGTTGTCGTCGTCGTCGCGATGCTGCTGCCGAGCTGGCCACCGGGCCTCGTTGTAGAGCCAGGGGCCAATCAGCCCGCGCAAGTCCCGGCCGACGAGGTCCTGCGCTGTCTGTGCTGTCTGCCCCGTTTCTGGCGGCTGCCCCGTCTGCGAGAGCAGCCGCGTCACCGCCAGCCGGTCGGGCAGGTGCTCAAAGTCGGCCAGCGTCTGCGGCATCGGCCGCTCCGCGTAGTACTCGCAGTTGCGCCGCAGCAGCGGCAGCAGCGTCGACACCGTCCACGTGCGCAGGTACGCCGAGCGGTCCAGGAACGGCGCCACCAGCGCTGGCAGCTCCGGCAGCGCCCCGGCGCCCTCGTCGACAGCGTAGCACCGCTGGATGAGGAAGCGGACAAAGATGGTCTGTGTGCTTTGCGTGTTTTGCGTATCTCGTTTTGTGCCGTCCGGCGTCTTCCCCAGCTCCCGCAGCCGCAGCTTGCGCGCCTTCTTGATCGCCTGCTCGTCTGTCAGGCCGTCTACATAGCTGGTGTCGACCTCGGCGAGCGGGAAAAAAGCCGAGAAGTCCATCTCGTCGTCGTCGTCATCGTCGTCATCGTCGTCGTCGTCGTCGTCGTCGCTGTGATCACGATCCTCATCGTGAGAACCAGCAACACTCTCCACCAGCGGCAGGTATGCTGCCGTCGGCAGGTGCGCCGGCAGATACGTCAGCAGCAGCCGCAGCAGCACCCGCTTGTGCAGCACATGTCCGTGCTGCGCTGCCAGCGCCGCCACGCTGCTGATGTCGCCGGTCGCCGTGCTTCGCGCCGCCAGAAGCACCACTTTGGGCGCCGACAGAACCGGGGCCATTGTTGAACCGCAGCTACCACGCGAGGCGCATGGCTCGCGTGTCTGTGTCTGTATCAGTGGGCCCGTTGTGGTATCTTGTTTCGTCGTGGTGGTGTCGTGGTGCCGCGGAGTCGTGGTCGTGGTCGTGGTTATGCTCGTCGTCTTGGCCTTGCTGGCCGTTTCTGGCGTACGCTAGTGACGAGTGGTTGTACAGTGAGTTCATGTGGGCCCGAGCTGTCCATAGAAGCTAGCAAAGTGTGGCGCTGGCTTCTGCCCACTGGCGGCCCTCCTAATTCTGCTTAATGTGGCTGGTGTGTGTGGCTGGTGCACTGGGCCCGAAAAAGCTACCCATCCCGGCTTGTCGGCCCCAGCATCGCCAACATCGCCCGCATCGCCATTTCTCGCTTCCCGCCTGCCATTGCCTGCGCTCTGCCACTGCGCTCTCGTCCACCGCCTGCGTACCCAATCGCTTCCTTCCCTGGCCCACCTTGACAACCGCCACCATGTCGTCCGGCTTTGGCTTGAACGGAGGTACGCATCCACCGTTTTCATTTCCCGTTTCCCGTTTCTCGTGTCTCCTCGATTTCGATTCTCGCCCGTTTCTCTTCCCCTGCACACGACCTGCTAACACACCCAGGCCCGGGACGCTGCTTTCCCTTTTGGCAGGAAATGCTCGCCTGCTACGTCATCAACTCCACCGAAGACCCCAGCTCCCGCAAGAAGTGCAAGCCACAGCTCGAGGACTACTACGAGTGCCTACACCACAAGAAAGAGGTGCGCCCCGACCCCGACGGCTCCCCGTCTCTGATACCCCCCACTGACCACACAGGCTGCCCGTGTCAGGACCCTGCAGGGCGCCCTCCGCAAAGCCGAGGCTGCCACTGCGAGAGACGCCGCCCCCAACGCCGGCCAGATCCGGAATCTCGGCCTTTTGGGCAAGGAGGACGACACCCAGAAAGTCCTGGGCACAGCATAAAGAAAGAGAAGAGAAGGAAGGACGGAGAGAAAGAGAGGGACGGAATCACGGCGTTCCTGTACTTACATTGTCCCTGTTTGGCCACGGAAGGCCGGGAGGGGCCTCATTCGAGATCAATCAAGTCTACCTTGCGAGTACAAACATGACGTGACCCTGGGATGCATCGATGGATCGATAGATCGATGGGCCGATGAGCCGATGGCCGATGGACTGCCTGGATTGGCTCTTCTTGGTGCACGTTGGCTGTGTCGCACAGGACGGAAGGAGCGCCCGGTGGTTCCTTCCTGCTCGGTATCTCCATCCCCTCTTTGTTTACGTACGGGCGTCACGATCTCGACTTTGGCCTCCCATCCCCTCATGTTCTGCGCTTTGCCACCTGCTCCTCACCCTGCCGTGACTGCAGCCGCCAACCCCCACCAATGCCTTGCTTCCGCGGCATCGAGCTGTCCATCGCGACCACCGTCCCGGGCGGCGGCGGCGGCGGCGGCAGCGCCCTGCCCGAGTTTCCGCACCCCGACGGCTCCTCGGCGCGTTTCCGCAGCAGCCCCCAACTGCGCCAGCGGAGCAGCGCCGTGTTTGTGCGTCCGCGGCCCTGGGGCGCCGTCGACAGCCGTGTGGCGGACGACACGCAGAACGCCGACCCGCGGATCGCCGTGTACATTCCGTCGGTGCCGGGTGGGTGCTCGCCGTGGGCGAGGAGAGACCCCTTCCGCGCCGGCCGCTGCTAATGCGTACAGACTCCAATTTCCTGTTCCGGTACCGCGTGCACCAGCCGCCCGTCGGCCACCGGTACCTCTTCTTCAAGGCGCTCGTCAACGGCCGCCACGCCGTGTCCTGGGGCCTCCACCTGGGCAAGGCCGCGTCCGGCGCGGTGCAGCGCGCGCTCTTTGCGCCGCCGGACCACATTGTGTGGGACGGCGACCGCCGCGTCACATACCGCGAGGCCGGCCTGGAGTCGCGCAGCTTCCGATTCGTTGCTGGCGCCGGCGCCGCGTCGCTGTCCGTGGCGCGCGACGGCGGCGTCATTGAAGTGCAGACGTTCCGCGCGCGCGCTCGCAACAGACGCGCGCCAGAGCCCGACGTGTGTCGAGGCGGCGACAGCTACGGGATATCGTGTGTGCTTGTGCTTCTGCGTTTGTGCTTTGTGCTTTGTGCTTTGCGCTTTGCGCTTTGCGCTTTGCGCTTTGCGCTTTGCGCTTTCCAGAGTCTCGTCCTACTTCCACTAACAAGACAGCCTCGTCAGCCAAGGCCTCATGGACAAACCCCATCTGGCCAGCTACTACGACTACCTCCTCGTCGACGCCAAAGACGCGCCCTATGCCTCGTTCTGCTTCCACTACCGCTCCTGGGACAATCTGCGCCTGCTGCACCTGGCACCGCCGCACCCGCCTGACTCGCGGGCCGAGCCCGCACAGAGCCAGGATGTCCAGACGCGCCCCTGGCGCCCCCTCCCGACCAACCCGGTGACGCCCTCCGTCCTCGACTCCAAACGCAACACATTGCTTCGCTCCCAGTCGCATGCAGACCTCGCCAAAGCGAGCGCACAGCCGCCGCAGCCGCCGCCTGCCTTCCACGTCCCTGTCGCCATGCATCCCGCACTTCGGCCCAGCAAGGCTCTGCCGGACGGCGCCTCGGCGTCTACCGTCCCCTCAACGCGGCCGCTTCCTGCCCTCCCGGTAGCGACTGTGTCCGCCAGAACGGCTGGGAGCATGGACGCTGCGCCAGAGGCGGCGCCTGGCCGTCCGCCCGCCACAGTGCAGCGGCCCCGCGTCTGTTCGGCTGCCTCTGCGTGCTCCGAGGCTTCCAAGCTGTCCATCACGCCCTCTCTCCAGCGGTACGCCGACGGCGAAGGAGACGGAGACGGAGAGGATGAGGGAGACACGCTGGAAGTGGGCGCGGCCACCAAAGTCGAGGCCGTGTTTTGCGGCAAACCGCCCGCCGTGGGGCAGCCCGAGACGCGGCTAGGGCCAGAAGATACTTTCATGCTGTCCAAGCTGGCCTCAGTGGACGAGGACGACGTCTTTTCCGTGTCCGGCAGAGAAGAGTGTCCGGCGGCCGCGGCTGCTGCCGCCACCGAAGAATACAGACTGCACGTGCCTGCCGTCGATGCAACCAGAACGCCTCGCGCACTGCGACAAGACCTTCTTGCGTGTCCGTTCACGGATAGCCTCCGCAAGCGCCAAGCACCGGCCGCTGTGCCGCTGGTTCTGAAGCCGGCGCACCGTTGAGAGAGGGAGCGTCCCTAGAGAGATGTCGCATTCTACGTCCCCGCCATGTACATCACGTTCATCGAAAAAGGCAGACCATGATCATCAAACCCGCTCCATTTCAGCATGCATTAGTTCGCTCAGTGATGCTAGAAAATACAAAATGCCGACACCATCGGGCCAACGGTAGCCACCGTCCCCGTGCCAGCCCGATATACCGAACCACCTCCCAACGCCAGCCAGCGTTCAAATATGCCGAACGCTGGCAACATAAAACGCAGAAAAACAAAAACAAAAACAAAAACAACAACAAAATCAAACACAAAGCACCGCTGTTCGTGAAATGGTGGCCGCTGTTCGTCGCTGTCGAAGTCTACCTTCGTTTCTTCTCTGCTCCGTAGATAGATGGTGATATAGAGTATGCTGAATAAATCAACTCGTGTCGCAGCTCATCGAATCACCCCCCAGTCAGCGAGGCGGCCGCCGCCGTCACTGCCGTCGTCGCGGGCGCCGGGCTTGCGGCCGAAAATGTTCCAGAACCGTAGCGTCTCGTCGCCGGCACCAGTGACAACCACGCGCCCGTCAGGACTCATAGCGAGGTAGAGCACGCGGTAGGTGTGGCCGGTCAAGCTGACAACCTGGGTCATCGAGGGGTACTTCCAGACGACGATCTGGTTCTGCGAGTAGCCGTGCGTCGACACGATCTCGTTGGAGTTCTTGGACCACGCCAAATTGCACACCTGGCTGCCCGTGTCGATTTCGTTGACGACAGACCCGCGCACGGTGTCGTGGAAGATAATCCGCCGATCCGCCGTGCCGCCGCCCGAGGCCAGCAGACCGCGCTGATGCGGCGACCAGGCCAGGGCTTTCACGGCGGCCGTGTGGTCCGAGAACTTCCACAGCGGCGTGTCCGACAGCTTGTCCCACACCATCAGCTTGTTGTCGTTGCCGCCGCTCGCCAGCTGGCCGTCTTCGCAGTTCCACTTCAGACCGCACACTTCCTGCTTGTGGCCCACCAGTTTGCGCAGCCACTGGTCTGGCGCCCGCACGTCGCGGTGGTAAATCAGCCGGTCACGCGACCCCGACGTCAGGATGTGGGTGTTCCACGCCAGCGAGCTCACGCGCATCGTGTGGCCCGTCATTGTGCGCAGCCGCCGTGCCTTTTCCGCGTCCCAGATCTGCACGAGGCCCTTGCTGGTGCCAATAGCGAGATGCGTGCCCTTTTGGATCCACGAAACGCTCGTCACCGTGTCGTCGTCGCCTAGCGTGCACAGCTTGTTGACCCGGCTCGTCTGCGCATTCCACAGATACACGCTGGACCCGAGGCCGACGCCGAGCACGTTGGCGCTGCCCCAGTCCACGAGATTCAAATAGAAATCGTCCGCGAGCTCGGGGGCGTCCAACACTTTATAGGGCACCTTGCTGACCGCTCGCGGTTGCCGCCGTGGACTGAGGAGGATCTGCTGGCTGCCGAACCGCACCGGCGACAGGCTGTAGATCTCGGCGCGCGTGTCGAGGTTGGGGCCGTGCCGGCTTTGCGGTGTGCGCGACGGCGTCGGATGTCCGGCCACGTGGCTGTATTGCCGGGGCGACATATACGAGAAGAGGTTTTTGTGTGGTGTCGACGGCGTCATCGACGGCGCGCCGGCGGAAGAAGAGGGATAGGCGGGGTTCGTCGTGCGTGGTGGTGTGTGAGAGCGGGTGCCGTCGATGACGTTGGTCACGCGAGAGGCGCCGGCGTGGGCGTGGTCGGGCGAGAGAGAAGGGGGGGTGACTTGGGGGACCGAGTTCTCAAACAGCTCGGCACGCAACAAAGTTGAGAAGGTGCGGTTAGCTTCCTCAGCTGAGCGGTTAGTCAGCGTGTTAGACAAAAGACAGGCGAAGCAAAGCAAAGCAAATGGGCAAATGGGCAAATGGGCAAACGGGTAAATAGCGAGTCCACAGAATAACGTACTCCTTTGGAAATGCAGGTCGCCGTGGGGAATGCGCTTCTTCTGCTTCGACGGAGTGGCTGGCGAGCCCTCTTCGTGCAGCAGACTGAAGCTGGCCGACAGATCCTGGCCGGACCTTGTGGGAATGAAGCTGAATTATTAGCACACTGCCTCGATACGGCTAGACATACAAGGCGCGCCACTCACCGATCGCCGTTTATGCGCTGCCGCTTTCTATGCGGGCTGGCTCCGGGTGTGGCCTCCCGAGATGATGGCGACGCTGTCATGTGTGTCCGTTGCTGCAGCCGGTGTTCTCGTCGTAGCGCGTGATCGAGAGCGTCGGGGTCGACGTAGCTAGCATCGGTGTTGCTGTTCCGCGAGGTCATCCGTGCTAAACGGGCGGCTGCACCGATGTCGCCGTCGTTCCCGAGGCCGACTCCATGCCCGCTGCCTTTCGGGCCATCCAAGTCGCCGACTCCGCCGATGCCCTCGAGCGCATGGCTGCTGCGCTTCCCTGCGAGTCCGTGGTCCCGCAAACGTGATGAGCCGCCAGACGAGGGCGACGAGAGCGACTGGAGCGTCTGCAGAGGAGGCGGCGGCGGAGTGGAGGCTATCCTGGAGGCACTGGCCGGTGTTCCGGCTGATGTCGAACTGAAGAGGGTGGATGCCAATGGCTGCCTAGAGGAAGCGGGGGCGGGTGCGGCGGATGATGACGGCGGCATGGAGGATGGTGCGATAGACGAGGAGATGGTGGAGGCGGCGATGATGGAGGAGCCCTTCAAGTCGGCAGCGATCACTCCGTGGCGGTTGCCGCCTTTATCGGCGACAGTCGGCGGCATGTCGACGAATCGATGTGATCAGATAGAAAGCTTCTGGTGCTTCTGGGTCGTACAGACGCCCCGAGAACAATTAAAGTCGCCCTCTGGGGATGGCAGCGCGAAACGCGGAGCTTTGGGGAACGGAGACAGATGGACAATCGGTCTGCCAATTCCATGCACTCGTGCGCTGTGCCGCTCACGACAAGGATATAAAATGTCGGTGCCGTGCAGTCGAGTCCGGATTTTGAGAACGAGATACGCAATGAGGTAGGGGCGATACCTGTCCTTGGGGTCGTGAACAGGTGGGAAGAGATTGCAGTCCTAACGCATTCCTATGTCGGAAGGAGAGTTGGTGATGAGTTCGTCCAGCCAAGACGCCGGACGAAACGTAATGCTAACGGGGGGGTTCGATTTGTCGCTAAAGAATTAACAAGAATATAAAGAATAAATCGTAATGATGCTCGAGAAATAAAGTCGTTGGCGGTTCGTAGTGCGATGGTCGCTTTGCTGTCCGGATGTCGAGATGGGAGAGAGCGCCGGCAAAATGCTCCCCCCGAAAAGGACAATTCGGAAGGGAAATGAGAGAAGAGAGTGCTGGTTTGTAGGTGGTAAAGAGTGAACAGAGAGCGGTCCGCGAGTTCTCACACTTTAGGACGGGGGGGGAACGTGTTGCTTCGTGTGTAGGAAGGGGAAAAAAAGAGAGTCGAGAGGCGAACACGGCAACAAAAAAAGAGCTGAATGGTTGAATGGTTGCTGCGATGTGTTCGTGTTGTGTGTGTTATTGTAGTGGCGGCGGCAAGTGGAGGAACGAAGTGGTTGGACGAGGTTGGCTGCAAGGGGAAGAGGAAAGAGGGTGCGAAAGGAGGAGCGGCGAGCCAGCGAGCAATAGCGTGCGGGCTCTGGGCAAGAAGAGCTGTGGCGGGAAGAGGGGAGAGGGGAGACACAATGGGCGAATTTCTGGGCGGGTACGCTGGCAGCGCTGAAGGGGGGAAGAGAGGGAAGGAGCCCCATGCGGAAAGCGAACGGGGGGGGGACAACAACAAAAAACGGGAGGCACGGACGCGGGCAGCGAAAAATACAGCAGCGATAGCGTGTGCGTTAGCGGGAATCCACTGTACGAGTATCTGGCGGCAACCGCCCAGTGATGGCGGTAGTGTATCTTGCATAGTGTCCGGAGTCCTCGTATGTGTGTGTGCACTCGCAGCAGTTGCTCGTCCGCCAAAGCTCGCCCCACTGGCCCACACACGCGAGCGCGGCAGCTCCAGCGAGGAACACACTACGTCGTATCTTACACTACGAGACATAGGCAGCTCTCAGGGCAAGGCCTGCCGCTACGGCTGCTGGTGCATTGTTTGTTGTTATTGTCTGAGATGCGTGTTTTGTGGGCTCTTTGGCGGCCAGAGCAGGCGGCCCAAACCCGCAGACGCCAGCCCAGAGAGCCCTTGCATGCGAGGCCTGCTCACTATTGTCGGCACGCCCATTGCGTGCTGAATAGGCGTCCCGTCATTGTGCACCCGTCGTTACAGCTCCCAGCTTCCACGGGCCATGGTCTCTTCCTTAGTACATATGTACGCTGTATGACTGCCGTATTGCGCCTCGCACTTTTGGCCGTCCGATGTCCCAACTCCTGCACAAGCTGTGACCGGTGCCGGGCGACAAGGCGCAGACACAGATATACGGCTGGGATCGCACACATCCTTCCACAGCACGCTGCTCGTATGTCTGCACTCTACTCCACGTGGCCGCCGTCGTCCTCTCCCTCGGCCAGTACGCGTTCGCACGTCGCCCTCTCTACACGTTGACGATGCTAGTTGGGGCTATGGAGAAGCTCGTGTACATACACCGTCATCCACGAGGCCGACCAGCTGGCAGGGTCTAGGCCGCCGTAAACAAACAACCAAAACAACGCCAGATGCCCGCCCAATGCCCGCCAAAGGCCCGTGTACAAACAGAAAACACACAAATAGACACGAGCAAGGGGGCAGCGAGCGCGGTGAAACGGTCAGGGACAAAGGAAAGCGCAGACCGTTCTCCGTTCGTCGGCTTGTTTTGATTCACCTTGTCGTGGGAGAGGCAAAGGGCTGGAACGGCTCCGTAGCGGGCAGCACTGACACGACGACGACAACGACACCCACGCGCCGCTGGCTCTCCCTTTCTGCTGCTTGCCCCGCTGGGCCTGCGATTGGGCCCAATGGGGCCGCCCCTTCTACGCGCGGGCCCCGAGCTCCCATTGGCCGCTTCTCCACCGTAGCCGCTGATTGGCCACCGGCGACGCGTCTTTTCGTGTCGAGCAGCCATACGACCGTACGGCGCAGAGAAAAAAAGGGGCTTTTGCGCATCCATTCTCGGCTCTGGTTGGCCAGGAGGCACCCAATGCACGAAACGCCCCTCAAAACCACTTTACGCGTTGTTTTCTTTTATTCTTTTTATTCTTTTTATTCTTTTTATTCTTTTTATTCTTTTCATCCCTTTTATTCGTACCTCCCCATAGTACCGACTCGCACGAGCACTCGCAGCCTACCGTTCCTCGTCCACTCCCCTGCTCGTGCGTCTTGCTGGCTCCGTTTTCCTGCGCGACAAGCAAGCACTGGCATGTACGAAATGGGCAGAGCTAGGAATCCATGGTATGAGTACCTCGTACCTGTCCTCGTACAAGCGGTGATGGTGATGGCTTTCCCGGCCATCCCGCTCAGTGCTCCTCCCCATTCCTGGCCAGTGCTCCGTCCTGAGCAGCTGGGGCGCCTCAGACGGCAGGCAGCGCCGCCAAACCTAATCTTGCCGTCCATTCGTCCACAGCGTTGAACGGTGCCGGAATGGCCTGCTAGCGCAGCCTTGCTGTCTATAAGTGCTTCACATATCGAACGCAACTAGTGCACTACACCACCTCCCACAGACGACACAGAGTAGATCGCCTAGTCGTGCGAGTACGGCCAACCATTACACACATACATCTACACACTCTCGTCCTTCCACAGATCGAATACACGGATTATGTATAGCAGCCTATCCTGCTCTAGCTAGTGCCCTATGTCCCAACCCATACCCTCCGCGCTCTATGTGTACATGCATAAGAAATAGCGATAGAAAAAATAAAACACAAAACAACAGAAAACGACAGCCGCGGTTCTTTTACGCACCCTCCTACTTCGTTTTTCTGTCGTCGCTGGCAGTGTCTGCAGTCGTCCTATTCATCTATGAAGGGAAAACGGGGAGGCTGGAACAAGGAATAAAACGTAGTCCGTAGAGGACGTGAATGAAGGCCAACAAAATAACAGGCGTTGTGGCTGTATGAGCAGCGCTCAAGGTCTATGGTGAATAGAACAAGAAAGGAGAAAGGGGAAAGGAGAAAGGAGAAAGGAGAAAGGAGAAAGGAGAAAGGAGAAAGGAGAAAGGAGGAGAAAGGAGAAAGGAGAAAGGAGAAAGGAGAAAGGAGAAAGGAGAAAGGGAATGGGGAATGAAATAAGAAACAAGGATGGAGACTTCGTGTCGAAATACCAGACACAGGCGGACCTCCGCCAAGGCTCTATGCATGGACTGCCTGGAGGACCGTCAGGTTGCTGCTGTTGTTGCTGCTCTCGCGGCCGGGGTCGGCTTCGTGGACGTCCACCGTCGACGGCACGCTGACGTAGCCGTCCTCCTCGACGTCGTCCTCGGGCGTGGTCTCGATGCCCTTGCCTTTGGACTGTCCGGCTCCGGCTCCGGCCCCGGCCCCGGCTTCGGCTTCACCCGCACCGGCCTCGCTGGCCGCTTCGTCGTCGTCGTCCGAGAGCAGAGACGACGTGTGGCCGCCGGCGCTCGACTTGCTGGCCGCGCGCACGGTCGAGTACTTGCGGCGCAGCTGGCGGAAGCTGCGCGCCGTGGCCGTGCTGGCGCTGGCGGCCGATTCCCGGCGTTCTCGGTCTCGGCTGTGCTGCCGGAGACCAAAGTCGCTGCCAGCGCCACCCCGCGCCGCACCCTCGTCGCCCTCGTCCTCGGCTTCGGAGATCGACACGGCCGACTCGTCGGGGGGGTGCGCCGCGGCCAACGTGGGTGCTGGCGACACCGCTGAAGCCGTCGCCGTCGCTGTCGCTGTCGCTGTCGCTGTCGCTGTCGCTGTCGCTGTCGCCGTCGCCGTTGCCGTTGCCGTCGCCGTCGTCGGCGCCATGGTCGCCTGCTGCTGCGACTTTCTCCACAGCCGCTCGTCAGGCGGCAGAATCGACTGCAGGTCGCCGCCAAAGTTGATGACCGAGGCCTTCTTGCCATGCACCACAAACGAGCCGGTGCCGCGCTCCAGCACGTCCTGGTCGCGGCCGCCGTCGTCCGTCGTGGTCCCGATGCCGTTGAGCCCGGGGTGGCCATGGCTGCCGGCGGCGTCTTTGGCGCGTTTGCTGCGATGGTGCGACAGGTGGCCCGCGCCCTCTCTCAGCGTGCGCTGCAGGCTGCGGCGGATTTTGTTCTTGTCGCTGGCCTGCGACGTTTGCTGCGACAGCGGCGGCTGCTGTCCCTCGCTGGCTGCGGGAGCACCGGCGGATTCCTCCGGCACTGGCGTCTTGCCGTTTGGCGTCGGCAGCGTGTGCAGCAGACCCGTCTTTTGCAGCAGGTCCTGCTCGTCGGCGTCCACTTCGTTGGAGGAGCGCTCGTGGCGCTCTTCTGTCGTGGCCGGGGTCTGCGGCTTGTCTGTTTTGTCTGTTTTGTCCGTTTTGTCCGTTTTGTCTGCTTTTTCTGCTTTTTCTGCTTTTTCTGTTATTTCTGGCCGTTCTGGCCGTTCCAGCCGTTCTGGCACCGTGAGAGACGTGCGCGCCGCTCTTGGTGGTGTCGACAGAATCGACTGTCCGCCCGACGAGACCACGCTGGACACAGAGCCCTTGCGCAGACTGGCGTCCGCGCCGCCGGTCGACGCGACATCCGACGAGTGCCGCCGCCGATGGTGCGTGAAAACAGCCGTTGTGGCGCTGGTCGGGGCCGTCTGGAACACGTCGGACAGCGGCGACTCCGTGACCATCATCGGCGCCAGCGAGCCCGATCCAGAGCCCACGCTGGCTCCTGCCTGCGATCCACGGTGAGTGGCCGACCGAGGGCTCCTCTGCACGGCTGTGCCGGCCGAGCTGGCCCTGGACTCTTCGCGGCTGAGGGCTTGTGATGCCTCGGGCGCTCCGGATGCAGCCCCTGGTGCGCCTCTAGACGCTCCAGACTCTCCAGGCCCTTCAGACTCTCCAGACGCTCCAGGTCCTCCAGGTCCTCCAGGTCCTCCAGACCCTCGAGATCCTCCAGAAGCTTCCGCCCCTGTCCCCCCAGACGACACCACGCTTGTCGCCGAGGCCGAGGCCGCCGCCGCCGCCGCCGCACCGCTCTCGGCGTCCTTGGCCGACTCGTCCTCCTCGTCGAGGTCCATCAGCAGAATGTCGCGGTGGCAGGTGAGGCGCCACATCTCGACGCGCGTCCACTTGAGCTGGTTGGCCATGCGGGCGGCCGCCAGCAGCATCTGGTCGCGGGTCTTGGGCTGGATGGGCGCGAGGATCTGCAGGTGGCGCGAGTTGCGCAGCTGCTCCTCGAGCTTCTTCTGCTCGTCGGCCAGCTTCTCGTTGGCGTCGGCGACTTTCTGCCGCATAATGTCGCGCCGCGCCGCCAGGATGTCCTGGGCCATTTTCTGGTCGATGCGCGTGCGCGTGATGGTCACCTCGCCGCTCGGCGTCTGCACCGACTGGCTCTCCTCGGACCCCAGCCGCCGCATCGCCCGCCGGTTCTGGCCCTCGTACAGGCTGCCGACTACGCCGCGCATGCGCACGCCCGACGTGCGGAACGCGGCCGCATAGTTGAGCTTGGCCAGCCAGTCGTTCATCTCGTCTTCGTTGTCGGCCAGCAGCACCTCGTCGCGGCCGCCGTGGCACACGTACGTGAAGGCGTGCTTGTGCTTCTTGTACGACGCGTCCAGCAGCGCCACGGCGCCGTCGGTCGACATCAGCCCGTCCGGCTTGAACTCCTCCAGCGGCGGCTTGAAGATGATGGGGATGCCGTCGTGGCCGTGGCGGATGTGTGTGTCGTACTGGTGCATCAGGCCCTTGACCCAGGCCGTGTTGCGGAAGAAGTAGAGCTGGGCCCCCGTAAGGATGGCGCCCCACTCCTGCCACGGCGACCGCGTCTTCTTCTTCTTCGCGTCCTTGCGCCACAGCAGCCCGACCTTGGTGATCTTGATGTCCACGATGCCCGGGTGCGCCTCTTGCGGGTTGGTCGCCGTCTTCTCCGACATGAACGCGTCCGGCCGCGACCGCGCCGACACAATCTGCAGCACGCCGGTGCGGAAAAACGTCTTTTGCAGCTCCTTCATGTTGAGCGCCGGCGCCGTCCCCAGGTAGCTGTACGGGTCGTCCAGCTGCATCACGTCCTTGAGGCTCGGCCGCAGCACCTCCAGCTTGCCGTCCAGGATCAGCGTGTACGGGTCGATGGGCTCCTTGGCCGACTTGCGCGCCACGTCGGGGCTGCTGCCGTTGGGGAAGATCAGCTTGCGCTTGGCCTTGTGCGCCACGATGCGCTCGCCGTTGATGTCCAGGTCGTCCTCCACGTGGATGAAGGGCGTGTACGTGATGTTGTCGTAAAACACCTCCAGCACGTCGTCGAAGATGCCCTCGCCGCGCGTGTTCTTGAGGTAGTCCGTCTTCTGCATCTTGTGCTTGTTGTTCTTGTTGAACACGTCCGTGTGCAGGATCAGCAGAGAGAAGGCGATAAAGTACGCCTGGTCCGGCGTCGAGTAGATGCCCGGGTTGCACTCGTGGTACCGGTTGGCAAAGGCCTGCAGGCACCGGTCGATCTGCTGCGTCTCGCGCGGCAGCTCCGCCTCCATCAGCAGCGTGCGGATCGCCATGTCCATCGGGTCGCCAAAGAACTTGAACCCGCGCATATAGCTGCGCAGCACCGCCTGTGAGAACGCGTCGGTCGATTTGGACAGCGCGCTGGCGATCACGCTGCGGCTGACCACCTCTTCGAGCCGCGCCAAGTACTTAGCTGGCGTGTCGTCGTCGCGTCGTTCCGGGAGCACAATGGTGTCGCGCGGCAGCTGCAGCGAGTTGTTCTTGGACCCCACCGACGCCGGCGTGAGCGGCGTCAGCGAGCCGCCGCCGTGCTGGCTCGAGAGAGGCTCCGAGTTTTGCCGCAGCCGGCTCAGCCCCAGCAGATCGCCAAAGCTCTTCCGTCCGGTGGCCGAGGACCCGCCCAGGTTCGGCGGCATCAGCCGGTCGTCCCCCGATTCGCGGCCCACGGAGCTGAGCGTCGACGAGCGGCCTCTCAGATGCACCGGCGCTGCGCCTGCATTGGGGCCGCCCACGGAGCGCGTGGGAGACGACTGGCCCGAGTTGCGGGAGCTGGGCCGGAAAAAGGCCGTCGCCGGCGAGGAATTGGCTTTTTGGAACAGAGCACGAGCCGGGGACCGGGCCTGGCCGCCCGCAGCCAAGCTGGCAAAGGCACTGCCGAGCCCGGCCCCGCCGCGGTTGCGAGAAGCCGGGCGAGACGGGGTGGGCGTCAACAGCCGATCAGCAGGCGGCGAGCCGGCATCTGTCACAGAAACAGCGACATCAGCGCCGCCAGCACGCGAAGAGGACGTGGACATCCGAGACATGTCGGCATGGCCTCGATCGGCGACGGCCGGAGATCCCGTGTTGAGAGAAAGAGGAGGAAGCGTCGGCGCAGCAGTCTGGTTGGAGGGAGTGACGGGGCGGGCGCTGCCTTTCTGCGGAAGATGGGCAATGGGAAACAGCGGCGGAGGGTTCGCATTCTTGCGGCGACGTGGCAGGCGGAAGAATGTGGTGGTGGTATGCACAGTGTGGGTAGTCGTCGTGGTGCTGCCGTAGACGCGATCGCCGGAGCTGGCGTCGGAGCGCGAAGATTCCGAAAGCCGGTTCGTGGGCAGAGCCAATGCTGCTCCCGCCTCGTCGCCATACGCTGGGGGGATGTGATGCCGTGCCAGAGCAGGCTCGTCGAAAGAGACAGCGGGCATCCGGCCGGCCGAGGGCGAGCGAGCCACCATGGACTTGCGTCTAGCCCTTTTCAGCTGTGCTGCGGGTGCGGGTGCGGGTGCTACTGTCGCTGGAATGCTGTGGTTGCTATTGGTGTTGCCGTTGTGGGCGGGTCCCGAGAGGTCCTCGTCGTCGATGCGTGGGAGCTCGCCCGATCTGCGCGGCCGCATGGTGAGCTTGAGGTTGAGGCCGAGCAGAGGCGTCTTTTTCTGCGGCGGTTCGGGGCCAAACGTCGGAGCGGTCATGATGATCTCGGGGGCTGTGAGGTTAGAGACGACTCGTAGGCGTGCACGGATATGAATATGAGTGCACACAGGGAGAGATGGGGCACGGATAGGAATATGAATACATACGAGGAGGAACGGGAGGCACGACGTCGGCCTGGGCCTGCTGCCGGGCCCGTGCTGCCAGCTGGGAGTCGGAGGCGTTGCGGAAGCGCAGCAGTGAGAAGCGGCGGTGCTTGGGCGTCTGGTCCTGGATGGGGGGAGAATCGGGTCGGACGAGAAAGCCGCCGTCTGTTGATACCACGCCGCGGCTGGCAAAACTCGTGCGTCCGCTGTCGCTGGGCGGTGTCGCTGGCGGAGCTACAAAGGAGGAGGATGCCGTGCCGGTATTGGGCGCGAATGGGGGGTCGACAAAGGACCGCTGGTCGAGCGAGGACGAAGCTCGGCTGGCTGCATCGGCATCGGCGTCGACATGGGTTTCGGCATCCGCTTCGGGGTTGGCCAGGTCCGTTGTGCTGGGAATGGGCGGCGGACGGTCGTGGGGAAGCTTGGAGGAGGTGGATGGGTGGAAGAAGGAGGTGTGGCGGCGCATGTCGGACTCGCTAGCCATGACACCGCGGCGGCGAAGAAACGGCATCGTTGCTGGCAAAGGGGGCAGCTCGGATCAGCGATCAGCAGCACAGGCGACGGATAGGCGGTTAGGCCCTCATGGCCGTGGGCGACAGCAGCGGCAGGGGCGGTTTCAGCGGACAAGACGGCGCAGCTGAGAGATTGTCGCAGTCATGATGCAAGGAGGAGGGGAAGGTCGAAAAAAAAACAGAGGTCGAACACGAGTGGGCTGAGAGGGGGCGGCTGGCAAACGGTCGACACAAAAACGCGAATACGATGGGGTAGCAAGGAAATGGACGAGCAGTCGGGTAGAGGGCGAGGAGGATACGGGCGTCACGTCAGCCGGCCAGCGTCGAGGTCGTGTGCTGCCGTCTGATTGGGGACGGACGGGGGAGCAGAGGCGGGAAAATAGGGGAGTGATGACGAGGACAACGGATGATTCGGGGAGCTCAGGTTTTCCGTGCAGCAGCGCAACCAGCACACACGAGGAAAGAGCAGAGAGCGCACAGAAGAGTAGGCAGTGCTCCGTGCAGATGCGAGTGTCTGCAGCCAATCTCGTTTTCAGGGACCTCGTGGCGGCGGCTGGAGGGCGACGGGATGCGAAGAATCGAGAAGGCTGGGACAGAAAGCAAGAAAGTGGTGAAAGTGACATGCGGAGACGGAAGGAGGACGGCCAAGTCGAAAAAGACTGCGCGATAACAGGGGGCCAGGCGTGGCAGCAGGTGTGGCAGCAACCACGACGGCAATATAACTAGGTTCTAGTGGCCACCTCAGTCCTAAGATGGCAGCTCTGGGGGGCTGCTGGACAGGCGCTTTGGCCCCTGCGCAGCTAGGCGTTAGTGCGCCAGCGTCCTTCCGGGTCCTGCTAAAAAAGGCAGAACAAGAGCTGAAGGCGTGGCGGATGTGGGGGACATTGGCCAGCAAAAAGGGGGGAGGCGAGTCCCAGCAGAGAGGAACGGGTCTGGACTGGACGGATGCATCTATCGAATCGATTTTTCGCTCGCTGAACCATTCGGGCGCAGTGTGCTGCTGTGCACAATTCGTACGCACTCGGCTTGTGCAGTACGACTAGTACGGCACAGGCGTCGTATCTGCACGCCATACGCGGACTGCACACCATGCTGCACTTTTCAGGTTTTCATTTCGCCTTGGCTGATACTAACTCTCGTATTTGCCCAGTTACTAGGATCTGGATTCGTCCTCGCCCGAAGTAGCTCTGACCTGGCTTCTGTCTGCGAGTACGTCGTATACCTGGCGCCTGAATACCTCTGGCGGATGGACCTGGTTTGGGCACTGAATACTGGATACGCGGGCTGGCTATCGGAGGATCCGACCTCCACGTAATGGGTCTTGGCGAGCCATCTGTGGAAATCCGTGCAACACACGCACTTGCTAGTACTGCGTATCCGGACGTCCCGTGCTTGAACTCCGTCCCCGTACGCGTACATATACATATCTGCAGTCCTACAGTGTGCTCGTACTCGTACAATTCGTACGCAACCACGAGTTAGGCGGGCCTCGCCATGTCAGCATCACAGCTCGCGATCCAGACCACACTCGCCAGGAGCACCACGCAATGGGCCCGTTTTGTCCTTTTTGTCCATTTGCCTCGTTGCGTAAGATACGCATGGCCAATTGAGCTTAGAGATTTGCATGCGAAGCTACCCGCTAGTCTGGAGGCGCCGTTGGCCGACGCGGACGCCGTTTTGCCGTACATAGTTGGTTCGGTGCTTCATAGTGACAAAAAGCTCGCTAGTGCCACCGTCGAAGCGAGTGGTGGCCTCGCGTGCTCTGCATCTGAAACGGACGCTGGTGACATCTAGCTTGTATTCCTGTGTTCTTGTATTTTATGTCTTGTGTTTGTGAGTGTTGTGAGTTGTCTGGCTCTGTATAAGGTCTATCCATGTAATGCGCCGTTGCTAAATTGGCATCTCTGATCCGGAGGTCAACACCGTGATATCGCACAGGTCTCTCGCAAAGGAGATTTCAGAGAAAGAATAGCAGAACAAATAAAGAAAATAAAGGAAACAAAGACAAGACAGCAAACAAGCCGTCCAGGCAAGATCTGAACGCGTAGTTGGGTGGCATCATAGAAACGTTACTCTCATCGCATCTCTCAGAATCATCCTCTGATCATCCTCAGTTCATCCTCAGAATCGTCCTCAGAATCGTCCTCAGAATCATCCTTAGATCATCCTTAGATCATCCTCAGAATCGCCCTCAGAGTCGTCCTCACAGACCTTCCTCAGAATCATCCTCAAATCATCCTCAAATCATCCTCAGTTCATCCTCTCAAAACACCTCTCGCACACTACGACGCCGGCGTCTCAGCTTGCGCCAACAGCCGCGCCCGCCACCCGTTGCACACCTCCTCAAACCCGCCCACAATGTCCCGGCACGCTGCGCCGCACTCGCGCTGCTGCAGCCGCTCATCCCAGCGACCTCGCGCCAGCCACCGCTCTCCTTGCTCGCGCAGCTCCTCGTCGCGCCGCAAATCGGCCACCAGCTCTTTGGCCGAGCGCAGCCGCCGCGCGGCCGTCGTCGTCGTCTGCCGTGCCATGTGCAGCGTGTCCGACAAGTAGTTGAGCGTCGAGACGAGGTCGTTGGTCAGCGCGTGCAGAGCGCCGATCGACTGCAGCGCCGCCGCACTGGGCCGAGGCATCTGCTCGACGAGCGCCGTCAGCATCGGCATCAGACTGTCTTCTTCGTCGTCGCCGCCCTCGCTGCCGCCCTCGTCTGTATTCTGCTTGTTTTCGCTGTTCTCCTCCACCGTCCCCAGCCCGCTGCTTGGGCCGGTCGCCCCCCGGATCGTCTTGGCCCCCCCTCCTCGCAGAGACACCGGCGCACTGTTGTTGCGGATGTTGCCGGCGCTGACAAGACCCAGCGGCATGCCGGCCAGCGGCGAGAACAGCGGGAACGCCAGCGTGTGCAGCTGCCGTGTCTGGTGCGTGAGGTGTGTTGTCAAAGCGGAGTGTGTCGTGATTAACCTGAGATGTTAGTCTTTCTTCTTTCTTTCTTCTCTCTCTTTTCTTTCTTCTTCCTCTTTTCTTTCTTCTTCCTCTTTTCTTTCTTCTTCTCTTTTCTTTCTTCTTCCTCTTTTCTTTCTTCTTCTCTTTTCTCTTCTCTTCTCTTCTCTTCTCTCTTCTCTCTCCCGTTTCTTGCCCCTCCCCCCCCCGCATTCCTGCTCACTCACCTTGATGCCCCCCCCTCCACGCCCGATTGTGACCCCAGATCCCGCAGCTCCTCGGTCAGCCGCTTGCACACGCCGTCTGTCGGCCCGCCATTGTCTTCGGTTCCACGTCGTGCAAGCGACTCCACCAGAGCCAGTTTCGCCACTAGACTCGGTGGCATCCCCGGCGACTCGAGATCCGAGTCCGATCCGTACTCCGATCCGTCGTAGACACTGCCCGCTCGCTTGTGAGTGTGGCCCGCGTGTTGCCGGCTGCGTCCTCCTCCTCCTCCTCCACCGTGGCCTCCTGGGCCGCTGCTGGCTCCTGGCAGTGTGAGACTGGTATCCCGTCCTCGTCCCTTTTGGCCGCCACTGCTGCTCGCCGACGCCACATCCACACCGCTGTCCCGCGGCGCCGCCGCTGCGTCTCCGCTGCTGCCTGCTGCCTGCTCGTCTTCGGCCTCGTCTAGGCTGATGTCCGGCGCTGGCATGCTGCCCCGCCGGCCGCTGCCTCCGCCACTGTCACTGTCACTGTCGTCTCCGCCCTGTCTCTCCGCCTCCACCTGTGTTTGGTCGTAGTAATAGTCGTCTTCGTCTTCGTCCTCGCCGTCTGACAGCGCATCGGCCAGCTCGTCGGCCAGGTTGCCCAGTCCACCGCCGCCTCCACCACCAAGGCCGCCGCCGCCGCCTCCGCTGCTGAACATGTCGAGGCTGTCGCCCTGGCTGAAAGACGGGTGCGAGTGGTGGGACGGTGTGGCTGGATCGCGGGCCTGCGGCGACCCCGCGAAGTCCATCGTGGACTGCCGCGAGTGCCGGGGGGTGTTTGGTGATGACATGATGTTGGGCTGTGGGCTGCAGAAGAGAGCACACGCCGGCAGATGTGACGTGGGTGTATATGTGCGTCGTTGTCGATTCAGACTGGCACCGGAAAACAAAAAACGAAAAACAAAAAGAGGATCGCCTGGTCGAAGGTACCCGCAGCACAGAATCGCAGTGTTGTTTTGGGACGTGTTGTTGCTGCTGAGACAGAAACTATTTGAGCAAGGATGGCGACGGGCGTATTATTAAGGAATCGACGGGGCCTGATATAGGTCCAGGGGGCAGGAGAAGACAGGCAATAACGCTGGTGATATATGGCTTTTGTCGGTTTGTCGTGTTCGTCTTTGCATCGGTCGGGCTGGGACAACGGCAATATGAGAATTAAATAGAAACAAGAAACAAGAAACGAGCCAAAAAGGCCGTATAGCTGACGTGATCGGAATCGGCGGGAGCACAGGAGAATCCGGCAAGATGCGGTGGAGCGCGGTGCGACAAAAGCGCACAGGAGAAGTGGTGGTTCTCTTGGCTGTGCAGTCCGTTGCTCAATCTGGATGCAAGCAATTTGTGTTGTCGGTACGCGTTGCATCGGGGGTGGTACCTGAAACAAGAGACTTGGGCACTAACCGGTGCCTACCAGACCAGAGCCTGACACTGTTAGCGACGGTGTACCCCCGACTGCCACTATGTCGTCGCCTGGGAGGCTTCCCGATAGTGGGATTTAACGGCACGGGAGAGAGCCTGACGCCTGCCAGAGACCGCTGTTGAAGAGCGCCAAAACGGCGCCAGCACCTGGGTTAGCGGGGCATCTTGGGACACACGTGAAAGCCAGCACTATGTTACGAAGTTGGCATTAAACCACTAGCCACACTAAGCCAGGAGAAGAAATCCAGCGAAAATAGAGGCCGAAAAACCATTCAGCCAGACCACCGGCCAACCTGACGAACGGCGATCCGCGCAATCAGCTGCGTCGGCACCTCCACACGAGAGTTGCACGGCACTGCGCATCCTCGTATTCTGTTGGCAGGCTTGGCAGCGGCCGCTGGGAACCGACAGCGGACGACCGCCAGAGGCGAGGGACGGAAGCAAAAACAGACTCACCAGAGGCTGACCGCCGCCCAACATGGCCAACTTCCGCCGCTTCCAGCCCAGCGATCTCAACAAGCTGTCCAAGTGCAATCTCGACCCCTACACCGAGACCTACGAGCTCTCCTTCTACCTGCAGTACTACGCCAAGTGGCCTTCACTCTTCCAGGTGGCCGAGGACAGCCACGGCAACATCATTGGGTATAGTACGTGTCTCGGCGCCGCTTTCTGCCGTTCCTGCCCCGGTGCTCCCCTGCTGACACCACAGTCATGGGAAAGCTCGAGTCCTCGCCAGACATGTACAAGCACTCCGAGCACTACCTGCCGTGGCACGCGCACATCACAGCCATCACCATTGCCCCCGAGGCGCGGCGGCTGGGCATTGGCAAGCTGCTGTCGCAGCAGCTCGAAGAGGCGGCCGACGCCAACGACGCCTGGTTTGTCGACCTGTTTGTGCGCGTCACCAACACCAAGGCCATTGCCTTTTACAAGAGCATGGGCTACAGCGTCTTCCGCGTGGTCAAGGAGTACTACGGCGACCACTCGACCGACCCGACGCGGGACAGCGAGGACGCCTTCGACATGCGCAAGGCCATGAAGCGCGACACCAAGCGGCAGCACGTGCGCGACGACGGCGAAAAACACGACGTCGAGGCGTACGATGTGTGGTAGCTGCTGCTACGACGTGATGACCAGCTGTCGCATCCTGCGCGACACCTCGACCACGCAAGACCAGAAACACCGGACGGCGTTTATATAGACAATATACATCGCATAAATGTTAGAGATGCATGCTGGGCAGCTGGGCAGCCTCACAGGACGGAACCGTCGAGCACGGCACGCGCAAAAGCGGCCGACCGGTGGCCATGTCGACACAGATGCGACGCATCAGACGTACAGCCATGAACACAGTGCATCCCCGCAGCCAAAGAGCCGCTGCGGGGCTTCCAGCGCTAATGCACCCGCCCACCTGTCTCAGGCTATGGGCGCTGGGCACACATGACCTCACTGGGCGAGGTTGTGTGGGGTAGCGAAAGCTGGAAACAACGCACGGCATGGCCTCGCTCCCTGGCTCTTTTCTTGCCTCTTGTTACGCCTGGTGATTCTCCGTTCGCTCTTCATTTCATTCTCGTTTCTCCGCCGATTTGTGTACACATCCGTTGCTCGGAATACTTGCTGTGCCTATTCAGCGTTCCCAGCGGCCCGTTCTACCTTGTCTCTTTCTTGTCTGCCTCGCATCTGTTATTCGCGCCATTTTATGACGATCTCGGCTCGCTTCCGCACCTCTGTCTGAGCTTCTCGGAGCGTTCGCAGCCACACCCGCGCACAATGCAATTGAGGTCGCTGGTGGCAGCGCTAGCGGCTGCGGCTGTGGCGTCTGCCTCGACGCTCACTCCGCCGGTGCTGCCTCTGCTCGTCCGCAATCCCTATCTCAGCACGTGGCTGACGGGAGCGAGAGAGAGTCCGTGGGAGGAATGGCCCATATTCTGGACAGGCCATAGTGTAGGCCGCCCGTTGCCAGCACTCGGCGTCTATTGCGTATGCTAACAGCTTCCTAGGTTGGCTTCTCGGTTATGGCCTCCGTCCCCAAAACCGGCTCCGTCTACCCGCTGCTCGGACGTCCGCAAGACTCCCTCTCCCGATCCGACAAGAGATTCACCGTCTCACACCCTGAATACCTCGGCGCCACATTCGATGCGTCGACGACGAATCTGACATACCTCGTTCCCGGGCCGGCCTCTGCAGCCGGAGCTCCAACGGCCGCCGACTCCGTCGCCGTTGTCCTGTCGTTTCTGTCGCCCATCACTCCGACCTCGACCTTCCGGCAGTCCCTGCCGCTGGCCTACCTGACGGTGCACGTGGAAGGCGCCTTTGACGTGGACGTCTACATCGACGTGAACGGCGAATGGGTCAGCGGCGACCGCGGCAACCAGATCCGCTGGGAGCTCAGCGACTTCTCGGCGTCGGCCAGCGGCCCGGCGATCAAGACGTGGAAGATTGCACGGATGGAGCAGCAGCTGTTCACCGAGTTTGCCGACCGTGCGGAATGGGGCACGCTGTACTTTTCGGGGCCAGCGTCGGTGAAGCACGAGAGCGGCGTGTCGGCGCGGATCCGCAACCATTTTGCGCGCAACGGGTCGCTGCAAAACGCCGTCGACCCGGCCTTCCGGCGCATCATGGAGGAAGAGCCCATCTTTGCGTTTTCGCAGTCGTTCAAGCTGGGCGCCCGGGCCAAGGGGAGCCGCGGCGTCGTTTCGACGGACAGCGCGCTCTTTACGATTGGGCTGGTCCAGGATCCCGTGGTGCAGTACGCCTCGGCACGCGGCCTCACGCTGATGCGGCCGCTTTGGGCCAGCTTTTTCCCGGCCAGCACCGACGACCTGATCCGCTTCCACTACGGCGACTTTGCGACGGCGGCCAAACTGGCGCAGCAGTACGCCGACCAGCTGTCGGCTGACGCCTTTGCGTCCGGGTCCCGCGCGTACGAAGAAATCGCGTCGCTGTCGGCCCGCCAGGTGCTCGGAGCCACCGAGTTTGCCGGCACGCCCGACGACCCGCTGCTGTTCCTCAAGGAGATCTCGTCCAACGGCAACTGCCAGACGGTCGACGTGATCTTCCCGGCGTTCCCGTTTTTCCTGTACACAAACCCGCGCTGGCTCGCGTATCTGCTGGAGCCGCTGCTCGAGCACCAGCTGAGCGGCCAGTATCCCAACAACTACAGCATGCACGACCTCGGCTACCACTTCCCCAACCAGACCGGCCACGACGACGGCAACGACGAGTACATGCCCGTCGAGGAGTGCGGCAACATGCTGATCATGGGCCTGGCGCTGGCCAACGCCTTCAAGTACGGCACGACGCCGGCGTTTTCGGCGGGCCGTGACCATCAATCGCCATCGGCACGGCCGCCTCCCGCCGGCCTGGCCCTGCCTCTGAACGAGTCCCAGGCGCGCTTCATGGACGCGGACGGCATCGACCAGCCCTGGGGTGCGAGCACGGGCTCGTCGGGCGCCAAAGAGGCCAAGGCGTGGGTGGGCAAGTCGTATGCGCTGTGGACGAAGTGGACGGGCTACTTGGTGCGGGAATCGCTGGTGCCGCGGTCGCAGCTGTCGACGGACGACTTTGCCGGCTGGCTGGCGTACCAGACGAACCTGGCGCTCAAGGGCATCATCGGCATCCGCGCGATGAGCGAGCTGGCGGCGCTGGTGGGCGAGAAGAAGGACGCCGCGTACTACCGCAACATCTCGGACACCTACATCGCCAAATGGCAGGAGTACGGCATCGCGCGCGACGGCACGCACGCCAAGCTCGCCTACGACTGGTACGGCTCCTGGACCACGCTCTACAACCTGTTTGCCGACTCGCTGCTGTGTTTCCACGTGGGCGAGGCCCCCGTGGAGGACGCGCCCGAGCCGGAGGCAGACGCCCAAAAACCCAGCAAGCCCAAGCCCAGCAAACCCCAGCCGCCCTTCATCCCCGACCAGGTCTACAAGATGCAGAGCGACTGGTACCACTACGTGCTCCAGCGCTACGGCCTGCCCCTCGACAGCCGCCACCTCTACACCAAGAGCGACTGGGAGTTTTTCGCCGCCGCCGTCACCAGCAAGGCCACGCGCACCGAGATCCTCACCAGCGTCGCCCGCTGGCTCAACGAGACCGAGACCGACATGCCCTTTGCCGACCTCTACGAAACCGAGGGCCACGGCGGCTACCCCGGCGGCATCACCTTCAAGGCCCGCCCCGTCGTCGGCGGCCACTTTGCCTTCCTCGCTCTCGAGCGCGCCTGTGGCGGCAAAGCCGTCGAGGCGCTGGCGTTTTTGGATGCCGCGCCCGTCGCGGCAGGACTGGATGTGCAGGCGGCGCTGGATGCCGATCGCGCGCCGTACCTAGGCGCCCCAAGCACGCAGCAGGGCCGCCAAGACGCCGCCGAGGAGGTGGGCGAGCTCTGAGACGCCTGCGTCGAAATCTATGTACATTGCCATCTAGGATGCCGGGCCCATCTTTGTACTATTACCATTACCATTTACCACCTGCAGTAGCTTGTATATTATGCGCTAAGCCTGGAGCTCTAGTGACTTAGTGACTGTTTGTAGGGCACCTCGGCGCTACCTTTTTCCGAACGCGGCATAGGCTGCTTTCATCTACCATCTAGCCTCGTCGCCTGCTTCTTCAGCGACCTCCCTTTGCCTCATCCCATCCTCGACGACAAGCCACGCCACGACGGCACCGCCCAAGACGACCTTGTTTTCTCACTTTTACGGCTCCATATACAGCTTCTAGCGCGTCTTTCTGCCGACCCGGGGCGGACATTGCTGTTGTAGCGGCTTTGCCATCCTGCCCTATTTGCCCTTTTTGCTTTTTTTGCGACGGCACGCCCTTTGCGCCTCGTTTTCAGCTCCCGTCTCTCTCTGCTTTCTGCTCCTTGCACGCGGTTTTGACCACCATCTGAGCCATGACCAGTCTACTCACAGTGTTCCGGTAGCAGTTCTGGCTGCTGCCTTTTCCCTTTCTGTTTCGCTTCTCTCACTGGTCTTGCCGCGTTCGCGCCTTCGACCTCGCTCTTTTGACCACGTGCCGCATCGCAAGTCACCACCTCCTACGGTCTCGCCGTCCACCACCTCGCCATGGATCTCGCAAAGACGCTCGTCCGGTCGGTCGTCCGGTCGTTCTATGAGACCAAGCACATTTTGATCATCGACGCCCTGGTTATCCACTCGGCGTATGTGGTCTCTCGTTGGGGAACTTATCCTTGAGGCATGGAGGAGGAGCGCTGACATGGAGCCACCCACAGCTTGCCAGACGACGATCTGGCCTACCTCATCAGCATGAATATCAAGGATCTACACAAGATGTGCCAGAAGCTGAAAGAGGACCGGCTGCTAGCATCGTATGGAGCCCCCTTATGTACTGCGCGTTCTGTGCCTGTCCCTGGCTAACAAGCTTCTCTCTTCCCTCTTTTTCCGCTCTACAGACACGCCCGGTCAGAAGTACGCGAGGGCCAGCAGCGGCCCAATAACCGCACCTACTACTATATCGACTACCGCGAGACCATCGACGCCATCAAATGGCGCGTCTACCGCATCGACAAGGACCTGCAGGGCCCCGTGGTGCCGCCCAGCGAAAAGAAGGAGTTTTTCTGCGACCGCTGCAGCGCCGAATGGACGCAGATGGAGGTGCTGGACAACTCGAGTGCCGAGGGCTTCCGCTGCCACCGCTGCGGCTCTGTGCTGCGCCACGGCGACAGCAGCCAGTCGGGCGGCCACGAGAAGAGCACCCGCATGAACAACCAGTTCAAGTTCATCACCGACCTGCTGCCCAAAATCGACAGCGTCATTGTCCCCGAGAACAACTTTGAGATTGCCTTTAACAACAAGCGCGCCGTCGTCCGCGATGCCACCCACCAAACCGCCGTCCGCGTCGGCGTCGACGCCATGAACCGTCCGACCGCCGTCCGCGGTCTCGCCAACACCGGGCCCAGCACACTGTCTGTCTCCATCCAGGACGGCAGCGGCCCGACCGAAGAGGAACTGGCCGCCGTGCGGGCCCAGCGCGAGCGCGTCGCTCAGCAAAACGCCCTGCCCAGCTGGATGGCCAACAGCACTGTGACCGGCGAGGCCTTCAAGACCGACCAGCTCCCGGGCGGCGCCGCCAGCACCGACTCCGACGTCAAGGACCCGGCCATCACAGCCTCCACGGACTCGCACGCCGAAGCTGCCATCGACGACTACTTTTCGCGGCTCAAGAAACAGGCGGCCGAAGAAGCGCAGAAAAAAGCCGCGAACGCGGGCGACGACGACGACGACGACGACGACGACGACGACGACGACGATGAGGACGACGACGACGACGAGTTTGAGGACGTCGTGCAGACCGGCTCTGCGGTCGGCACGCCCTTGCTATCCCTCGTCACGCCGGCTGCCTCGACAGCCTTGGGCATAGGCAGTAACAGCGCGGTGCCCAAAGCGCCGTCGCCGCTGCGCAACGCCCACTCCCAGTCGAGCCTCAAGCGAGAAGCCACGTCAGACCCGCCCAGCCCGACCGCAGGCGCTTTCCGCGGCTCAGGGGCTTCGTCGGAGTCGCCCACTTCGGGATCCCGGTTCGCCAAGAAGGTGAAAATGGAAATGGAGGGTGTCGAAGAAGAAGGGGGGGTGGCAGGCGGCCATGCGGCCAGAGACGGCCCCCAACAGTCAGCCACCGCCGACGCTGAGAGCGACGAAGACGAGGACATTGAGTTCGAGGACGTCTAGAGCGGCGGGGCGGGAGAAGAAAAGCTGTACTCGTATACCTAAATAGCCATGACGGGCGTTCTTGTCCCCCCCAGACCGACCTCGCGCGGGGCCAAATTCGACAAGTCGTTTCCTACCCTGTGTGGCGGCTTATTCGCAGACAAGGCTGCCCACTAGCTGCCGCCCGCCGCTCAATCCAGTGCTCACCGTTGCATGCTGCAGAATGATCAGCAAGCCGTTCGGGGCGCCAGGGTCGTATTATTGATAAGCCCGCGGATTTGGATTGGCTTTTCGTGAGGGGTTGGATGGTCTCTATTTGCGCCCGGCTGCTGCATTGATTTGTTGCATGTCCACACCCTATAATGAGAGTCTGTGGTACCATAGAGCAGAAGCCGTGCAACGGCGAATCAGAACTCGGAGAGAATGGCGTTTCCCGCACACTGTGCCCGCAAAGAGCTACATCAGGCTAGGTGAATATGCAGAGTTCAGCGCACGGGTATGCAAAGGGAAGCTCGGGGCACTGATAGTCGTCATCTTACAAGAGCAGATAATAAGGCGACGCTATCAAGGCGACCGGGATGTTGAGCCTCCTACAATTCGTAATAGAGCTGGGGGGTCAGACAAGACGGTCTCGTCCACACTTAAATCCCAAAGCACCCCGGCGTAGTGATTTGCTCGAAGAACTGCAACGGCTTGGATGCGACGAGCCTGCTACCTACGGCAACGATGAGCATTTCACCTTTTGAAAAAGCCACCAAGGCTAGTGGATCGGGCGAAGGGGCTGGACGAGACAGCTCGCCGCCCGGAGAGAAAGATGTCGCTATGGAAAGAGTCACCTTTATGGAACCGGATGTCGCGCCCTCGGCCAAAAAAGAAACAGCTACAGACGCAAAATATACAGGAGCCTCTTCGTCAGCAAGCAAGGCAAGAAACACCCGATCCGGTCCAAAGAAAACATCGGGGAAAATTTCCGCGTCCATCCTCTCGACGATTCATGGGGCCTCCTCTCCAGTGCGGCGCCGAGAGCCCGCCCCCAAGGAGCCGACTCCGATGAAATCAACTCATTGGTTGAGGAAACTCGGGGAACTCGTGGCTGCCCCTAATGGCGAAAGGACGGAGGAACTCAAAAAACTTCTCTCGACGAAGGTTGATCTAAAGGGGCAGAGTGATGAAGACTTCTCCCAAGCGTTCCAGGAGCACGTCTTCACTGCTATCAAAATAAAAAAAAGTGCAGAGACAGGAGATGCCGAGAAAGGAGACGCACAGAAAGAGGACCAGAAAGGAGACGCACAGAGAGGAGATGCACGTAAGGGAAACGAACAGAAAAACATTGCAAAAATGCTTATCAACAGCAAGCACTTCAAAGGAGATTATCAGCCAGAGTCTGAACCGAACGCCCTTCAACTGGCAGTGATTTGCCGTCGATCTGACCTCATTTTGCTCCTGGCCGACAAATGCCCTGAAAAAATCGATGACAGCTCTTTCTATCGCTCTCCACTGCATATGGCAGTGGAAGATGAAAGCGAGGAGATTGTTGAGCTTTTGCTGGAAACCGGCGCCGATGTCGACGATGTCCAGAACCTTCAGCACTTGTCACCACTTCATGTCATTGCTGGAAAGGAGTATTCCAAGGCTTTTGAGAAAATCGCGACATTGCTATTGAACGCAGATGCAAAAATCAATGCTCGGGACGCTTGGGGTGAGTGACGTCCAGCTTTCTAGTGTTGCCTCCCATGCGTTTAGAAATATAGGGAGCATACCATTGACATTTTGCCCCCTCGACAGGCAACAGCCCACTCCACCTTGCTGTAAAGAAGGGCAATGAAGGCTTCATCAAGCTGCTGCTAGACGGTCAAGCGGATACCGAGTATCTCAATGTGGACAACCAGTTTCCCCAGGATTGCCTCCCCGAGGACACCGAGAACGAGAAGAAGATCCGAATCAACACCCTCTTCGAAGAGCATCGACTCAGGCGGACAGCTCCGAGGCACACCATCCCAAGAGCAGCACCACGCTGCTCAGATGACGAAAAACTAAGCGAGGAAGACGGCAACCCCAAGGTGCACAAAAAGCCTTGCGTGAACTTCTTCGCCTATATATTTTTCTTCTACAATGTGGACGGCGCGCAACGTCATCAACTTCGTCCAGTGGCTGTGCATCAGCTTCTGCATAGCGGAAACACAAAGATTCTGGATCAAATGCAGGAGAAATTTATCGACAGCATAGTGAAAGCAACAAGTGATAGTGAAGATCAGGAAGGCGGAGTGCTTGAGAGCGATGTGGACAGAAAGAGAGCTGACATACGGAGCAAAGTCTGGAAGTGGATTCACTTTCCTGCAACACAAGTAAGTCTCCCTAGGCGCCACACTATTTACTTGAGCAAAACAACTAATAGATGTCGATAGATGTCCTGGGTGACGGTATGTCTGCGAATATGCGTACATGTCCACCTTTTGTTTCACACCTAATCTTCTTCTAGGATCTCGTTTGGCTCCTTACTGGCACAAATGAGCCTTCTTCTCGCGGTGGCCCTTCAAGTTCCGGATCCAACAAAGAGACGCCCCAAACAAGAAAGGACGCCTTTGCATTTTTGGCGAAAAATGCCTCGGTACAAGAGGGCGCTAGGCAGAATACGTACTCGCGAGAGCCTCATGTAAGTGCCCAAGCCTGTGAGGTATTGAAGCCACAGTGTCGCTAAGAGGTTTCATTTGATAGGCCAGTGATCTAGCCAATGAGGCAGGGGGGAATCCGAGTACAGTCAGTGGCCTTCAGTCCCCCGAGGACATGCCGGTAAGGCCCCCATGCTCAACCTGAAAAGAAGAGAACTGTGTTGATTATTGGACAGAGGGTTGGAAAAGACAGCGGTTCTTCCATTCTAGAAATCCCCGGTCTACAAAGACGAGGAACATGGAGAAACAAGGCCAACTTTTCTGACGACAAGAAAATGTCCGTTGTGGTACGTTATCAAGCCAAACTTGTCGTAGTTGCATGCCACATGGACGCATGAACTGACCGGCATAGATACCATATATCGATATCGAAGCGATCCATTACATTGAGACGTTTCAGAACGTCAGCTCCGAGTCTGCGTCGAGCGAGTGGAGTATGCGGTTCAAAAACCGAGTTGAGCTAGACAGGCATTCGCTGCCGTACAAAGGGCTGAGGGGCCTTTATCGATCACCGACCTTAGACCGGACGCAATATGATTTGCTGAGAGACGAAGATCTCAAAAAGCGCGACCGAGACCAAGTGGTTAACAAGTGGTTTAGGGCTAGGGCTGTTGAACAGACAAGGCCCGAGGGGCCGAAGCGAGAAACAGGTAGGGTATTCAAACCCCGCGTGCGTGTTGTTATTAGAATACCATTGGATCCTAATCACTACTCTACTGCACATACAGTCCAGAGCAGCAGTGAAAATCAAATTATGGTGGCGCTCAAAGATACGGAAAAGTTGCTCGTCGTTCACCAGCTTTGGCTTTGGAAGCTTGACAGAGGTAAGCGATGTCATAGGCTCGCCCGAAATAGCCCAGAAATGCCGTTGGATCTGGAAGAAGGAAGCTCATACATTTCACAGACACAGTGATCACGGCATCTCCGGACAGATACTACCAGGACGACAAAGAAACGCTGTTCGAGACCATCCGTCGCAGCCTCGCCAGCTCCTTCACCGCCAATGAGCTGATTGAACATATCGTCTACCAATGCGTGACGTTCACCGAAGCGTACATGAATGCTGGGTTTGGGATTCACCTGCTCGATATCTACGAGCGATTCCTGGCCAAACTGGTACGTCACTGCCATGCAGGCGCCTGGAGGATCGATGTCTAATATGATTTCTTTGCCGCTGGGAACAGTCCAATGACGAGGCCAACTGCTTCCAGAACTTTCTGAACAAAAGAGGTGAGCGGTCGAAACTGGCGAGAGACATCGAAATCGAGATGAAGGCCATCCACGATGCCAAAGACATACGCGATGAGCTGCGTCTGGTGGGACGCGTATTCGAGCTGCAGCGCCATGTTGTTTTGCGATTTTCCGTCCTCTTCTGGTCGCCGCCAAACACGGCGTACCGCAAAGCCTTTTCCGACGACTGCGGCCTGGACAGCCTCATACTGCGAGGCCGGAGCATCAGTGACCACGCCGGAAAGCTTATCGAAGCGGTGCGTTTCCACAGCCTGTTTTTCTTTTCCCGCAGCCGGCACTGGGCTTCCACACGGGAGCAGCTCAGTGGCCCCTTTTTTGCTGAGTACTAAACTTTTGCGGCAGCTTGATTATCTTGTCCAGCTGAAGCAGTCACACATCTCGCTGCAAGAAGCAAAAACAGCAGGCAGGCTCAACAACTACATCTTGCTGTTCACGCTCGTGACAATTGTGTTTGTGCGTCGTCCTAACGCTCGCTATATCGCGGCCCAGCTGTTTCTCTTTCGTGCTCCAAACTGACATCTCCCTATAGACGCCCCTGTCGTTCATGACGAGCCTGTTTGCGATACCCTTTGACTACTTTACGGATTCCACTGGCAACCCAAGCATCTCTGGCTCTTGGGTGGGCTGGAGAATGTGTGAGTGGCACTCTTCCATGGACTTGTGTAGTGGCCGTGATTCTGACGACTCGGTGCACCGTTTTAGTGGTGGGGGAGTTCGTTGCCCTTGGCGTTGTGGGCGTTGTCAGCTACTTCTTGCTACGAGCGGAATCAGACGACGATCCAGTTGACAGTTCATCTTCGGCTCAGAAACCGACAGAAGCCAAAAGGCTGGACTCTCTCTGGTCTTTGCCAGTGAAGATATGGTCGGGCCCTGCGCCGCCGAGCTCTGTCACCTCCTTTTCCGATGATTCGTATCAAGATCTCAAGGACCCCAATCAAGAATCCGAGGGCCCCAACCAAGAGCCAGCGGGTCCTCATCAAGCGGCCGGGGATCCTAACGAAGAGCCCGAGCGCTTTGGCCGAAGCTACAATACGGGCAACGAACTTGCCGGAAAGACGCACTTGGTCCACAGAATCCGCCGCCTCTGGGGAAGAGAACCGCTGCGCGATGTGTCGGATGAGCCACAGCCGTAGCCTGGAGAACAGTGGAGAAAGGCAGTGTACAAGTGCAAGGGCCTCGTCTCATGTCAATACCCATACGGAGCAAAAGGATGATAGAAATTGATGCTTTATGACGGCCAGCTAGTCTGGTGCACTCCATTCGGCCAGCCGGCGTGCTTGATGTTCCCAGCCATCTAGTCCAGCGTCAAAGGGTTCGCCGCCAGGTACGCCTCCAGGGTCGTCAGGGTGCCCAGCGCCTGCTCGCTGCCCCAGGCCACCAAATTGGACGTGTCGGGCCCAAAGTAGCCAAACTCGCCGGCCGCCAAGAACATGCTGCTCAGGATCTCCTGCAGCGGCGGCGGCAGGCCGCTCTTGTACGCGTCCAGCGACACCTGCTCGTAGGTGACGGTCTTGCCGGTGGCCTGCGCGATGGCCTGCGCGGTCTGGTCGAGGCTGTAGAGGCTGCCGGCGGCGTACAGCTGCTTCCCTGCGTACTTGTCCGGGGCGGACAGGATGGCGCCGACATACTTGCCCGCGTCGTCGGTGGTGCTGATCAAGGGAATCAGCGCCGCGCCGGGGATGCTGGCCGTGAGGGTCCATGCGCCGGGCTGTTGGGCGGCGGGCTTCAGCGGCAGCATGACGGCGAAGCTGTGGAAGTTCTCCATGAAGAAGCCCGGCAGGAAAAAGGCGCTCTTGATGGGCAGGGTGCGGATGTACGTTTCGGCGCGCGCCTTGCCCAGCGCCGGCAGAAAGTGGTACTTGCCGCCGGTCAGGTCTTCGGCGGCCGGCAGCGAGCTGTAAATCAGGTAGTCGGCGCCCGCGGCCACGGCGGCGTCGGCGATGCGCTTGGCCTGCAGGAACTCGCCCTCGCCGGTTGGGGGGTCGAGCTCCGGCGTGGTCACGGCAAAGACGGAGTGGACGCCGGCGAGAGCGGCCGCAAGAGTTGCCGCGTCCTGGATGTCGGCGCGCACGACGTCGGCGCCGCGGGCCTGCAGCTGGACGGCGGCGTCGGAAGCGACATTGCGGGTGATGGCGCGGACGCGGAAGGCCTTGGAGAGCACCGGGTGGCCGAGGACGAATCTGGCGACAGAGCCGCCCTGGTGGCCGGTGGCCCCGAACACGGCGAGAATCTTGGACATGACGGGTCTTTTGCGTGGTTTTCTAGCTGTGGCGACGACAGGTTGGCTCCGTGATAATGTGGGAAGAGCGCTTAGAGAATGGCTGGACACGTCTATGAATCTCTCTCTGGAAGAGCATGGCCTCTTTTATATACCGAAAGGCATCACACGATGCAGCTCGGAGCCCAGGCATGGCGATGTCTCAACCGAACGGCCGCCGTCACGGACAGGCAAGGCTGGTGAACAAGGACTCGCATGTTCAGATGACAAATGAGGTTGTCGTCATGTATGCAGCTCAGCTGCTAGACCCAACAGACTGAATGAGATGCGAGGTTGAGATGCGAGATGTAAGATACATGGCAAGCGGTGGAATATCCAGCCGCGGCCCGGAGGCTATATTCACGCCTCGTAGTTCCATGAAGCGGCCATGTCCATGACGAGAGCTCGAATAAAACGACGCGAGACTTGGATATGAAGGACGAGGTTGACGACACATTTGTCAGCCGATTGCTATTTGCTTCCGCGTTGACAGCCTTATGACGTGAAATACTAGCGTTTCTAGCGTGTCAGTCGCCTAAATACGGAGTAGTAGAACAAGAAATGCAAGCAAGCAATGTGAATATTAAGCAGAAACTCTATCTCGGGCCATGCCCCGTGCCGCCTATGCAAATGTAATCGAGTAGCGTGTTCTCTGCTCTGGGCAGAGGCTGAGAGCCAAGCGTCAGCTGCCTGCCGCCCAGGTCTAATAGCCATTTTGTATATACAGAGACAACACAAGCATCCAACGCCGACCTATGCCCGGCCGCCCCTGAGCCCTCTTACAAATACACTATCCTGCCGCCCCGGCCTGTCCTTCTGTTTCTTGGTTTTTGATTCTTGGTTTTTGTTCCTTGTTTCTCGTTTCTTTTTTCTCTTCATCGCCTCTTTTCGTATATCCGTGTCCTGGCCGTGCATCCTGGGGAACGAGGGCTCGGATTTCTAAGCCCGGCCCGGAGGCCGAGGCGGAGCAAAAATGGGCGCCAGGGTCCCGGAAGCACAGCGGTTAATTCTTTCTCCGCGCGCGCGCCTTCTCCTCCTCCTCCTTGTCGAGCGCAGCCTCCTCGCGCTCGGCCGCCTCTTCGGCCGCGGCGGTCTCCTCGAGGTCCTCCTCGATGACCTCCTTCTCGGTGAGGTGGGCGGCGTTCTGCGTGGCCAGCTGGGCCGCAGGCGGCTCGCCGCCGCTCATCTGCCACTCCATGAGGCGGCTGAAGGCGCTGTAGGGATCGGCGCTGAGCCGGGAGTAGCTGCCGATCTCGGCGACGGAGCCGTGGTTGTTGAGCACGATGATCTGGTCGGAGCGCTTGATGGTCGACAGGCGGTGGGCAATGGAGATGGTGGTGCTGCGGCCCTTGAGCAGCTCGCCGAGGGCGGCGTTGACGAGGGTTTCGGACTCGGCGTCGAGGGCCGACGTGGCCTCGTCGAGGATCAGGATGTCGGGGTCCTTGATCAGCGCGCGCGCGATGGCGATGCGCTGCTTCTGGCCGCCGGACAGCTGGGCGCCGCGCGGCCCAACCGGCGTCTCGAGGCCCTCGGGGAAGTCGCTGATGAACTGGCAGTTGGCCTTCTTGGCGGCGGCAATGATGGCGTCGCGCGTCGCGCGCGGGCGGCCGTAGGAGATGTTCTCGGCAATGGTGCCCGAGAACAGCACCGGCTCCTGCGAGACCATGCCGATGCGGCGCCGCAGCGACTTGACGTTCATCGCGGCCACGTCGACGCCGTTGATGGTGATGGCGCCGCGCGTTGGCGCGTAGAACCGCAGCAGCAGGCTCGCCACCGTCGACTTGCCGCCGCCCGACGGGCCCACGATGCACACGTTGCTGCCCGAGGGGATCTCGAAGCTGAGCCCCTGGAAGATGTTGACGGCCGGCCGCGTCGGGTAGGCAAAGTCCACGTCGGCGAAGCGGATGGGGCCCTGGGCCGACGTCACGCGGGCGCCCACCGTCGGCTTGATGCCCGGCTCGCGGTCCATCAGCTCAAAGAGCCGCGTGGCCGCGCCCACGCCCTTCATCAGCTCCGAGTAGAAGCCGGACACGCCGAACAGACTGGACCCCGCAAAGGCCGTGTACATCATGAACGACGTGAGGTCGCCGACCGACATGGCCCCCGACCGCACCAGGTTGCCGCCCACCACCAGCAGCGCCAGGATCGTCATGTTGCCGAACCAGCCGTTGGCGCCAAAGTACGTCGCCGACACCAGCGCCTCGCGCCGGCCCAGCGCAAAGATCTTGCGCACCTGCTTGTTGTAGCGCGAGATCTCCTGCACCTCGCCGGCAAAGGCCTGGCTGGTCTTGATGTTGCCCAGCCGCTCCTCCGCGATCTTGGTCAGCGTGCCGAGATTGCGCTGGATGCGCCGCGCAATGGTGCGGATCACCCGCCCGTAGACCACCGCCCCGACCGCAATCGGCGGGAACATGATCACCAGGATCGACGTCAGCTGCGGGCTGAGCCACAGCATCGCCACCAGCCCCGCCGAGCCGCTGACAATCGCCCGCATGCCGTCCGACAGGTTGTGCGTGATGCTCTTCCCCACGACCACCGTGTCGGAGCTCAGCCGGGAAATCAGGTCGCCCACCCGGTTGGCATCGAAGAACTCGGCGTCCTGCGTGTACGTCCGGCGGTACAGCTGCGACCGCAGCCGTGCCACCACCCGCTCGCCGACGACGCGCAGGATGATGATGCGCAGGAAGCTGGAAAAGGCCCCGATCGTCAGCACCGCGCCGAACACCGCAAAAAACTGCGTCATCGTCAGGCCCAGCACCCGCACGTCCTCCACCGCGCCCTTCGTCGCCAGGTCCAGCAGCCGCCCGACCGAAAACGGAATCGACATCGACACCGCCGACGAGAACAGCAGAAACACAAACGCAATGCTCAGCCACCGAAACTCGGGCCGCGCAATCCGGATCAGCCGCCACACTTCGCCCAGCCCCGCCTTGTTCTGCGTCTTGCTGCTCTCCCGCGACAGCCGCGCCTCCAGGTTGACGTGCGTCGCCTGTGCCGCCTTCTCGCTGCGCTCAAACCCGTGCTTGCCCAGGTAGTCGTCCCGCGATGTGTCCCTCTCCGCTGCCGGCTCGGCGTCTGCGGATGTCTTCGCTGGCGCGGCCGCCGTGGTGTCTGTCTTGGCCGCCTGCAGCCGTGCCGGTGTTGATGACAAGTACCGAAGCATAGACGTAGCCCCGCCCGCTGCTGGAGAAGACGCTCCGCTCGGTCTTGTGTGCCAGAAGATATGGTGAAAGCTGCTGAAGCCCAGTCGGAGTCCGGTCTGGCTTCTGGACGGCGATGAGCCGCTGCTGCGCGCCGCGGAGGGTGCTGACGTGTGCGCTCTTCGGCTGGCCACCCTGCCGATCATAGAGGAGGTCGTCCTGGCCAGCCGGCCGGACGAAGAAGAGAGCGCCGGGAGACAGCCGGAGGACTCGGCCATGCGGGGGTTTCCGGTAAAAAACCGGCGACTTGGCAGCGCCGAAGGCTCTGTCCGCAGACCCGGAAGCAGTTCTGGACGCCTCGAATGGGCCCTGGAGACCGCCAATGACCGTCTGCTGGCGCCACTGCCCATACTGCTGCTCGGCCCGCTGCCATCGCTGCCCACGGCGCTCTTCCGGAGCCGCAGCGCAACTTGGCGCCGCATTGCTGCGGACACCATCGCGGAAGCAAACTGAAGCTGTGAGGCGAGCGCAACCGTGGCGTTTTTTGCTGTTGCAAAACCGCTTTGTCGGAGAGACTACGCAGCACTCGTTTCTGTCGCGCCTCGTGGGTTGGTGCGTGTGAGTGCTGGGCGCTGTGGTTGTGTTCCCCCGATATTCGGCTGAGGCGTGAAAGCGGGAAAAAGTTGAGAGACGCTGCAGGTAATCCCCGAATGACTAATACGCCCTTCAGCGCATCTGAACGCTGAACGGCGCGCGGCCCCTCCACATCTCGCCTAAGGCCGAGGCTACATCCGCTAAACCCACCTACCTCCGCTCGGCTGACAGCATGTTGAACGATTACGCAGTAAAACTGTTGGATTTTTAAGGCTCAAATGCGCCGGAGAAAATCTCTGCACTAGAACTAAATACAGGCGGAGTAACTCTGGTAAATCCGAGCACGTAACTAAATACACGTGATCCCAGTACTAAATATCAATACAGCAGGTGTCGGACCAGCTAACCGAAATCGAGCCAGAGCGATCGAACCGAACTCCTGTAATTGGATGCCACAGCCTTATTTCAAACGTTATGCCGGTTTATTGGAACTGTATTGTGCAAAGGCAGGCAGAAATATGGCCTTGGCTTGGCTCATTTGGCCATTTTGGCGCTTATTCCTCACCACGGGCCTCACAAGGCACAGAGATAGTTCGCGGGCCTTCCTAGACGACAACTGCATACATGAATGGGAGAAAGGACGAGTAGGGCAGCAGGATCAAATGCCTTGTTGAGAGTCCTCAAGATCTTTCTTCTCCTTTTCCAATGTGATCAGATCTTTTTCCGCATTTTCTATAGCCTCCTCCATCTCCTTAGACATGGCTTTGTCCCTTTCGAGAGCCTCCCGAATAGAGAGGCTGCTGTCTGTGATATGTCTCTTATCCACCGAATTTGATGCGCTCCTTGACATCAAGTCGCTCAACCCCTTCCCCAAACTGTCAACAAGGTTCGTTTTCTCTCCAAGTTTCTCATTAGCTGTCTCTATCCACTAGATCTCGGCCTCGATGGCCTCCTCCAGCTCTTTGATCTGCTGGAGGCGTGCGTCTATAATGGACATTGTCGCAATTTTCTCACTTAGCGAGTAGTGAAGGATTTCTTGGACAAACGCGAGTTAGTCAAGCTGGGTTCAAAGTGAAATCCACAAGAAAATGTCGTAGGGATTTATTGTTCTTCAAAACTTACAGTATGACTGAAGCGGGTAGTGAATGCGAACCTATACAGTTGGAGCTGCTCTTGAAAAAAAACAGTAGCGAGGGAAACGCGGCTTTTAACAATTATCTTCGGAGCATCTGTTAGATATTTTTACCTTCTTTCCTTTTTCCTAAGTTTGATATGCAGCCCTCCATCTGCCTATTATTGTTGGCTGCCCGGGTAGGCAGCAGTGCCACATTTCAATGTCGTGGTTGCCATTTTCGGCCACGATCAGGTGTGCCAGCGCATGTTTTAATGCGAAGACATCTAGCTTCCTTTTCTAGGAGCAACGAGAGCGAATGGGTTTGAATGGATGGTTGTTGGATTTGCTGCGTGCACAAGCAACCGGTCATCTCTGGCATGCTTGTAGCCCATTCCCGTCCAAGTCATTTCACATATTATGGTCTGTGTCCTTTTCTGCATTTTTGCGGTTTTCCCTACCTTCAATAGCGCTTTTGGCGTTTGCTGCCTCAAACGGCACAAATAATTCGCTGTTCTTTCCTGCATCTGTGCTGTTTTCCTTGTCCTGAACAGCACTTTCATCGTTCGCTGCTTTAGAAGGCACAAACAGCCCATTGTCCTTCAAGTATTGACAGTACCGTTTCGAGTATTGTGATCGAGCTTGCACATCGAGCGAGTACCTCCCTTTCTCGCCATCCCGCTCAAAAAACTGCTTGACGGCGGCGTCCAAGGATATAGTATTGCTATTTGAAAAGATGCCCCGCTCATAGAGCACCATAAATTTGCTATGGTGCCGTAGTAGAAATGCCAATTGGCATTCGACCGAGTCCATCGAGCAGTGATACCAGGCTGCCTTGAGCTTTTTGCAAGCTTCAGACCGCAAGTTCCACCTCTTGTATGCTAGGCCGAGCTCTGTAAGAGAAAGGTCAAAATAAGGTGTAGTCACATACTTCACCGGCCGACACCATATCCAAAAAGGCGGCATGAAAAACTGGCGCGGAACCGTGCTTGTCCACTCCCAGTCGATGATGCCTTGAATCTTCATCTCCTCGTCGACAATGATGTTCGACCAACGAAGATCCGGGTGAGCCAGAACAAACGGGCCATGGTTTTTCGCGGGGCGGATGTTGCCGAAAATGTGGCCCTTGATATCGTGGAATGCAAACACCTCTTTCTGTATGCGCTCTATCGGGGAGTTAGTCTCCGGGTCCTCATCGGGCAGCTGGTACGAGCGGTACAAGAGCCGGTACTGAAAGAAGGCGTAATCCATCGCCGAGTGGAACTTGGCTGTGGGAACGGGGTCGGCTTCCAGCTCAACTTGAAGTGTGTTGTGCTGCATGGACAGCGACGGCCCTAAGACGACGAGGCCGTTCGCATCAAGCGTCAAGGAGCCGATGGCGTTAAATTCCTGCTGGTATAGCTCTGCGTAGATGTCAAGGAGCTGTGACAGCAAAGCCCTTCGTCCATTGGCATCGCGTCGTGCATACTTGGCCATGTTAAGCGACTCGCCAGCGACAAAATCGATGATGAGGAAGGCCAGACCAGCCTCGTTCTTCTCGTCGTCAAACGCATGCACGTGCGGCACCGGAATGCTTGTGTGCTTTTCCAAACAGCTAGGGCCGCAGGTCAGCTTTGCGGATTCGTGACAGGGGCAACCAAAAACCAGGTGTGTGCGTCTCAAACATACCGCATCGTGGCGACTTCGCTCTGCACTTTCTCACAGACGTGGTAGACGGCAGGGACAATCGGGATTCTCACGACCCATCTCGTCCCGTCACTCGGAAACTCGACAAAAAAGCACACATTAAAGCTCCCGTTCTGCGGCTCCTGGAACATCCGGCACGGCTGTGCGTTTCTATGCTTCGAAGCCATGGAGCAGATCGCATCGTGATCGATGTTGGCAATAAACGCCGCATCCTTTGCCTCCCTTTGCTGCGCCGTCGTTGGCGGGAACGGAAAGTCCTCTTTTCCTGCAGCAGGCATTGTCCCACCCAGAATGCCTTTTCAAAGAAAGCCAATGTGGGAAAGCCAATGCCAGAGCACAAGAACGCCGCTGCGGCTATGTAGCAGTGTTTGGGTTTTGGTTGGCTGCCTGATCACGTGGTGCTGCCTTGCAGCAAAATATACGGTTGTTCTTGGTGATCTACGGAGCACTGTGAAAACAACGATTTCATCCATACCGAGCAAAACTAAGTGCTTACAATGATGGAAAAAACAAGATGGTAAAAGTATAAAAAAAACACCGCAAACTCTCACAACTCCTCCCGGCGCAATAAACGTCAGATAACCTGTTAATACATAAAAAAGAGACAACAGCACCGGCCTATTCCCATTCCTGCCCTCTTCTCAAATAGCCTAGTTGTCGTTCCTGAGAGCCTCGGCGACATCTGCATCGATACCGTCATCCAGGTTCGGCACGCCGTCGTCCGCGTCTACCCTCCGCCGCTTGTTTGCTCCGTTTGTCGACACAGGGATGGCCTGTGAAGCTAGGTGTGATAGGATTTCAATCCCTGAAGCTGAGGATATTGAGGCTGGCAGCGCTTGTGGTGCCAGACTGCTTCCATTTCCGTTTCCATTCCCGCTGCCGGCTCCATTCGTAGGTGCTGTGCTGCTATCGCGACGGCCCTCACCGATCGGTAGTCCTTGAACCGGCACATCGTCGTTCGCGAACGCCTCTGGAATGTCTGGCTCGTCCGGCTCCATGGCTGGCGGCGTTAGAGCCTCCATTTCCGGCCTCGGCGGTTCCTGGAGGGCGCTGCCACTGGGTCCTGATGGACCATCAAGGCCATTGAGGCCCTTGAGAATGCGGTCTTCCACGTCCCGCTTTCGCGCGTCCACCTCGATCTTGCGGTGCGCGAGCTCCTCCAGCTTCTTCATATCGGCATCTAGGGCGCCTTGGCAGTCTGCTTGCAAAACAGCAAGAGCGCTCTTAAGATCTGTGCGAGCCTTGATCAGCTGTGCCACGGCCTGCTCGGCGTCGGACATGGCCTTGAGCAGCCCGTTCAGTCGAGCCGCGTAGACTGGTAGAGCGGGGAGTGGCCCGTTTATGGCTTTGTCAAAGTCGGAATCGGCTTTGCTGACGCTACCCTGTGTAGAGATGAGCATCTTGGACACGCCTTGCTGCGGAGCCACCAACGGTGCTAGTTCTGGAGGGAATGCTGTCTGGTTGTTGGAACTGCCGAAGATCGAGCCGCCGAGACCTGTCTTTTGCGACCCTCTGGCCTTATCTAGTTCTAGCAGGATAGAACATTTTAGCATCTATTCGGAACGGAAGCGGTAAAGCCCCAAGGAAACACATACCTCCAATTCTGGTCTCGACGGCAGCTTGAATCGGCGCCTCGAAGATCGCTCTGTCGTGCCACACCTCCACTACTCGTCGCAGTTTCGCCTGTACCTCGGATGGTGCGCCCTTGTATGCAGACGCAATGGCCTCGGCGATCACGGGCGCAAAAGCCAGCACAAAGTCATCTTTATGTCGAGCTTTGGACTGCTGCGTAACCTCTGTAGAGAGCCAGCATGTCAGTGTTTGCCCACAGATTGTTCTTGGTCGATCGCCATCGGAGCCGTTGCTCTTACCGTTGGCTAGGTAGACTAGATTCAGTCTTTTCGGGCTTGGAGAGTCCTTCAGTCGCTGGAACCACAACTGGACCGTCTTCTCGGCGTGACGTCTATTTTGTTCATCACACGATGCGTTAGCCTATGTATCCCCTCGATTTCGCGCTTTCCACCAAGCTTGCGTACCTATGAAACATGATCCATTGTGCCGCTGTCGCGATGCTGTCGTGTGTCTCGTTAAGGGCAGAAAGCTTGGCCAAAACGGCGTCGTCTGTGTATGCCATGTTGACACGTGCGACTTTCGAAATGCTGACTATATGTGTATGTAGGAGGAGCGATGAGAGATCATGTAGCAAAACTGAGAGTGCTGCGAAGACAAAACGGAGGACAAATGAGTCAAGGGCATCCAATGTTGTCGTCAAGTATATGCGCTGAAAGTGGGCTGGAGGGGAGGGCTAGATACACATGTGTGTGTGTATCCTATGTATGTGTGACTCCGAGGAGGCGGTTTTGACTGTCCAGTCCGAAATGGCTACAAACGAGGAGGGGGCGGACGAGAATGACGGGAGGAAACGCAACTAAAGTTGTTCTGGAAGAGGAACCGTGGCGCTGTAACTTTGAATGGGTCGTCGCTATGGCATTACGACACCAGAGGCGGGGGCTGGGATTGTACACATAAAAAGAGCTATGGACGATGAATAGCCCCGTAGTAGGTGCGTAGGGAAGCGCGATAAACTTTGCCAGAGGCAATGATGTTTTGCAGAACCTGTGTTGTTGTGTCGCAAAGAAAGTAGAAATCGGCACAGCTTTGGCAGCTAACTTCAAGGCAGAGCTCGCTCACAGAGACGCTAAGTCATATGCAAGCTAACGATCGAGCCTGGTCATAGCGCTTCCAACATGGCTTTATTGCATAATAATGCAACTACTGAGGTATGCCTGGCCTGTAAAGCGTAATTGGCCACCGCCCGGAAGCATCGCTTTGTGGACAGCGAGTTGCCTTGCGAGACAACAACTGCCTGTATCTGACGAAGTCGAGTTGTGCACGCAAAAAACACAGACAACCCACAACTTTCTCTTCGCGTTTATTGCATCACTCCCTTTTGGCGCCGCAGACCATACTGTCGGCTTCACCCCTTCGAATTGCCCACTTTGATACGCAACTCTCCTCATCGCTGCACTCCCCCTTTTTCTATAAACAACCATGGCGGACCGATTTCCATCACTGGAGGACTTCGATTCTGGCGGTAGGCATCAAAACGTCCCTTTTGCAATAGCCCCTATAGGGTGATGCTAACATGAGTTTCTTTGCGCTGCAGCCCAGACAGACATCAAGGATGCATCGCTAGAGCCGACGGCGGACGACTTCCTGGCGCGGGAGCGTGCTATTCTGGGCGATGATGCCAACCAGTTCACGACGCCTGGCGATGCGGCCGCATTTTCCGGCGACGACAACCTGCTGGGCGGCGAGTCCGCAGAGACGGCGCAGTTCGAGAGCAACTTTCCGGATCTGGCTGGACAGAACCAGGTGTGTGGGATTGCCCGGGTCTTCTTTGCGTGATGTGTGTCTGACGATGTTCTTACCATGATAACAGGCTGCCGCCAGCAGCATCACGGGCCCGTCGCTGGACTTCAAGTCGGGCTACACGACGGTGGAGGACGAGGAGGAGCCCGAGGTGATCAAGGCGTGGCGGGAGAAGCGCAACGAGCAGAACGCAAAGCGGGCGGAGCAGTTTGGCCAGCAGCGGTCGGAGACGGTGGCCGAGGCGCAGCGCAACATTGACGACTTTTACGACAACTACAACAACAAGAAGGATAAGGTGATTGCGCAGACGCGCAAGGACGCAGAGCAGTTCCTCAACGGGCGTGACGACGTGACGTCGGGCGGCACCAGCTGGGAGCGGATTGCCAAGATTGTCGACATTTCGGGCAAGGGCAGCAAGGGCGGCGCATCTGGCTCGGGCAAGGAACGTTTCCGGGAGCTCCTGATGAGCCTGCGCAAGGACGAGAAGGCGCCGGGCGCTGAGGGCTACTAGGAAACAGCTTTCAAGAGTGTGGAAACGTGCCCCCAGAGCGGCAGTGCCTGGAAGCATTTTGCTGTTGTGCCGGCCACGGCCACGGCAAAAAAGCCGAGCAAGAACAAGGAAAACAGCAAAGCCGACCAGCGTCTTCCCGTGACGGAGGAGCACGGCCCCTTCACTGATGTATTGAACCTTCTTCGGGCCTTCTGATCCCTGTCTTTTTCTCTTTTGCATCCCCTTTTGGCTGGCCCCGATGATAGAAGGGACAGAGCCCTCCCCGCAAAAAGACATAACATGGCGCTGGGATGGATATGGGCCATAATAACTTGCGAGCGGTGATGGTGCAAGATTTGTGTATATTTAGTTTAGAAGAGTTCAAGGGGAATCTGGGATTTAATGGTGCTCTCTACACGTATTCCAAGCAGGGTGCAAGTGTCACAACACGCAACTATAGCCTCACTCTTATGACTAGAAAATGAATTTTTGTTAAGCCAGAGCCACAAACGGCAGCACATTTGCATGTCGAACTGGACCGTGCTACTTCTTCACGACAGACTCAATCTATTAGAGATCCTATATGATGTATACATGGGACGCCGGTCCCCTATCTCTATGCTGTTCATCACGGCCTCCCCACGGGATTTGTCCACTTAAAAGAAGCTGTTGTAGCCCAGGATCTTGCGGCCCATGCCGTAGGAGCCGGCTACACGAACACTGTTAGCACAATGCCATCGAAACACACACAGAGACAAAGCACACTCACCCAGGGCGGATCCGTAGAGCAGGAACAGGTACGGAGTCAGGAGGAAGCGGCTGCGGGGATTCTATTGTTGGTCGAGCGGTTAGCGACAACATTCGGCCATCCATTTCACACGCCATTTGGTATCGTCGGTGGGCGCATCTGCAACAGTGGACGGCACATCACTCACGATCTTCCAGATACGGGTGTGGCCACGGTAAGCAGCCTGGTAGGTGCGCTGCAGCTCAGGCACCTTGTTGCGAGCGTTGATGAGGCTAGAGACCGAAGAAGACGCATTAGCAAGCATTCAGTACCATCGGCACCGCCAGAATAGCCCCGGCCCCGACCGTCCTGTCACCAATGTCCCCTTTGCGCAATTGCATCGACAATCATCAATCGGAAGACATCGGCCGGGGTCGACGGGAAGCGGTCGGGCGAGGCGGGAAAAAAACGCAAAATAACAATGGCTTCGAGAGAGTCGCGCAACTTACCCCATTGTGGCGGGGGTTTGTGTTGAGAGGGGAGTGGTGTCGGTGAAGCAGCGAAAAAAGGCGTCGTCGTTGACCGTTGGGGTTGTTTGCGTGGATTCGTGAGGGACGGCAAGCGGGTGGTTCGATGCAGTAGGCAAAGCTTTTGACCTGACCGAGGGCGAAGGGGTGGTGTCGGAAAATAGTGTGTTCCGATTGGCTGGAGGGGTGGGCGGCCCATCTGAATGACTAAGCCGTCATATGAATATCTCTGCTCCCAAAAACGGCACCAAATCGGGACGCCAAAAACGGCGATTCTCGCCAACAACAGCAGCAGCGCATTGATTTTCCGGTCGAATTTCTGAACCGACCAAGCTGGTTGTTCAGAGGTCTTCAATGGACTGGATTGCACGGGCTGTTGGCATGGTAGCTTGTATGCAGGCGGACGGTCTGCCAGCATTGCCGGGCCGATAGCAATGCGAGTGGCTTCCTTGGGGTCGAGGCTGTTGCGCTCCTCCGGGTCTTCGGCCTCTCTCTATCTTTGCGAACGACTGCAAAGCGGGCCAGCGAGGCCGGCAGGATGCCGTTTCTGTGGCAACGGCTCACTGCGACGACACCAGAGCTCATCGGCGGCCGCATCTGCCTTCCTAGGCGCGCCCGGAAGCAGCGACGATGTCGAGGGGAACCACGGATCGGGTCGCGGTGACGAGCCTGGGGCGCCGGCTGCGCTCTCTTCGCCGACAGCAGCCCCTATGAGCCATTTGAAGCGCCGTGGGCACCTCAAGCCAGCCCCGATTCCATCGACGAGCGACGCAACGGAGGGGGCGTTGGGGTCGGTGTCGCTGTGGAGCGGCGGTCACGGCAACCACACCGTGGTGCATGCACAGCACTATGGCAAGTGGCGCGAGCTGCTGTTTGACTACGAGCGGCTCATGTTCGAGTCGGGCCTGCTGGCGCTGCCGCCGTCGGCGCAGGCAACGCCGCGGTGCGTGGACCTGGCGGAGAACGCGGGCGACGTGGCGCTGTGGAGTGCGATTTTCAACTTTGCGCAGCGCCGGGGCGGCGGCGAGGGGGCGCTGCTTGTGTGGCGCGAGATATTCCAGCGCAAGCAGCTGTACCAGACGGAGGGGCTTGTGGCGCGGTCGTTTTGGGAGGCGGTGCTGGCGGCGGCGCTGGAGGACGACGTGTTTCTGGAGAGCACGTGGGCGTATGCCGAATGGATGCGCGACCAGCACAAGACGCTGTGGCCGCAGTTCTACCGGACGATCGTGTCGCACTGGCTCGAGAACGGCCTGTACCAGCGGGCGGTGCTGTGGCACATGCGGCTGAGCCCGCACTTTGGCTTGACGAGGCGGGACTTTTTCGGGCTGCTCAAGGACTTTGTCACCGACGCGGACGCCGCGCTGCAGGAGGCGCTGGGGGCGATCTACGCGACGAGCCACCACCGCATGCTCTACGACACGATGGTGCCGCTGCTGTGGTCGCAGGGCCACTCGGCGCTGGCGCGCGCATGGCGGGAGAGGCTGCAGCGGCACGGCGACCAGCCGGAGTCGGCGGCGTCGCGGCCGTTCCTGCAGCACGTGGCGGGCTACTACCCCGAGATCGAGCTGTCGGCGCAGGAGCAGGCCATTCTCGGCGGCAGGGCAGAGGCGGCGGAGGCGGCGGGCGCGGTGGACAAAAGGGCCGCAGCGCACGTGCCGCAGAGCATGTATCATCTGGTCAACCGGGTGCACGGCGAGGCGTTTGGGATCCAGGAAAAGGCGTTCAACGACAAGCTCGGGGCCAAGTGGTTCGCCAGCAGCTGGCTGTCGCTGGACACGGCCATCAACCTGGTGTACGGGCTCGGGATCAGCGAGATCGGGCCGCTGTCGCTGCAGTCGATTGCGCTGCGCGAGCGGTCGGCGGCCGGGGTGGTGCGGCGGCTGGAGCAGCTGCAGCAGCACCAGATCGGCCTGGGCGCGTCCAACTACGCCAAGGCGGTGTACCACTTGGCCCAGCGCGGCGACCAGGCCACGCTCGACGAGCTGCTGCACTCGACGCTGCACCCCGACGTGTTCGACGACGTGGTGCTGCAGCGCTACGTGCTCGGCGCCGCCTCGTTCACGGGCGACTGGAAAACACACCGGCTGCTGCTCGCCGTGCGCCTCGCCGTCTCGGAGCACGCCCTGGCCGCCACGGCGAACCGGCTGCTGCTGCTGTGCCTCGACCGCCGCCGCAAGCCCGTGGTGCTCAAGCTGATGGACGAGCTGGCCGCGCGCGGCGTCGAGCTGCTGCCGGCGACCTGCGACGCGCTCTCGCAGCTGACGCTCGCCGAAGTGCCGCGGCAGTTCAGCCCGCAGGCCGTGCCGGACATTGACTTTCACGCAGCCGTGTGCCGGCGGCTCGCGGCTCTGCGGCAGCCCGTGGCCACCGAGGCCTGGCAGAACATCCTGTATCTGCTCGGGCGCCAGGGACGGCTGGCGGACCTGGAGCGGCTGGCCCTCGATATTGTGCAGTACTATGCGTCTATTCACGCGGGGGGTCCGGCCTCTTCCTCTTCCTCTTCTTCCTCCTCCTCCGCCTCCTCCTCTTCTTCCTCCTCTTCTCCCCCCTCTACCACACCGCCATCGGACACCCGCGCGGCGTTCAAAGTGCACGTCTCGGACGTGCCCAGCGTCGTGCGCGGCGAGGCCGCGTCCAGCAAAGCCAACGCCTCGGAGATTGGCTACCGGCTGCTGCCGCGCGACCTGCCGCTCCACCACCCGCTGCACCCGCTGAGCCTCATCTTCAACGAGGCCCTCGTCGAGTCGATTGTGCGCTGGCACTTCCACCGCAAGATGGCCTACCGGCAGAAAGAGGGCCACACCCGCCCGCGAGAACGCCGCCAGCCCCGGGATTTTGCCATGGCCGGCGGCATTCGGCTGCTTGCGATGCTCCGGAGCCGCGGCGTCGCCATTTCGGCCGCCACCGTCCGCTCCGAGGCGCTGGTGTGTCTGGCCGCCGTGTTTGGGCCGCCGGCCATGGCCACGCGGTACTGGCAGCCGGCGCGGTCCATGAACCAGCTGTCGGTCGGCGAAGTCAAGGCGCTGTGCGATGAAGCATGGGGACGCGGGACCGAGAACGGCGACCGGCCGCTGCTGCCGGCCGCCCACGTCCTGGAGACGGCCCTTGATGCGATCCGCCCAGTGGCCGAGACGTTTGGGCAGCGGATTACGCGGCACGGCGACAAGCTGAAGCTGTCGCGCGATGCCTTTCTGGACGCCGTGTCGCGGCAGACATGAGCGATGTATGCCCTGCAGATACCACGGATGTCGGAAAGTACGACAACAGAGATGTACAAATGACGGAAAGTTCGATAATAGGGATGTACAAAATGACGGAAATGTACAACATGTACAACATGTACAACATGTACGAATGTACAAAATTATAGAAACGTAACATAGACGAGGTGCCCCAAGGAGCACCACACAGCTATAAGCAGTGTACACCAATATATAATGATCCATTCTCTAGAACGAGGCCGCTTTTTCCGAATCTGAAGAACAAAAACGATAGTATACAGTAGGTAGCTGAACATGACAAACAGGCAGAGAAAGACGAAAGACGAAAGAGGAAAAACGAAAAACGAATGCGAATGCTGGCCAGAGGAGATGGCACAAAGCGTGGGTAGACGGCACCGCGGGCCACTTTCAAGTCCGCCGGCGCTATAACAGGGACCGGATCAGACGCACGGCCTGGGCAGCGGCTTCGCCCGTGCTGGCTCCGTCGACCGGGTCCTCGTTGGCGTCGCCGAGTCCGTTGGTATTTCCACCGTCTTTCGGGGGTGTGGTGTTGGCTCCGCCGCCTCCGCCGCCGCCGCCGCCGTGCTTCTTCGGCTTGATGATCACCAGGATGATCAGCCCCACGACAATCAGCATCAGCAGCAGAATGATCTTGCGCTTCGTGGTCTTGCGCTGGTAGCCCGAGGCGACGTTGAGCTCGCGGTCGGCGGCCTTGACGTCGGTGGCCATGCGCTCGACGTTGTAGTCGATGCGGTCGAGCATGGTGCCCTGGTCGATGACCATGGTCTGCAGGTCGCGGAAGAGGTCGGCGAGGTCGATGATGCCCTGCGCAATGTCCTCGATTTCGCGCTCGCGCTGGGAGATCATGGTGTTGTTGGCGCTCGTGGCCCGCAGCTGCTGCTGTTTCTGCTGTTTCTGCTGCGACGTCGAGGCCTCCTGCAGCGCCCACTGCGAAAAGGAGCGGTCGTTGTCGGACTCCAGCAGCGACGGGTCGGCCGCAAAGTTGCTCGCGGTGCCGGGGAGAGGGCCGCTCAAGCCTTTGAGTTCTGGCCGGACGTTAGCACGAGGCGATGTCTGGGAGGGGATATCGTCGTGACGGGACCAAGGGGTCAAGGGATCTCATCCTGAGGGGATCAAGAATATCATCACCGGGGCGATGGCTTACTCTTCAGATACGCGCTCTGCTTCTTGCGAAAGTGCGCGCTGGCCTCCTGCACGCGCGCCGCCAGCGACGTCTGCACGTTTTTCGCCATGGTCTCGTCGGCGCGCGACAGGCTGCCGGCGCTGCGGCCGTCGCCCAGCATCTGCTCGATGCGCTGGATGCAGCGGTGGCACTCGTGGAAGCCGCGCGTGACGGCCTGTGTCAGCCGGTCGATCTCGCCTTCTTCGGCTCGTTTGGCCGCCGCGTCCTCGTTGAACCCCGGCAACACGTGCTTCTGGTGCAGCCGCTCCAGCTGCTGGCTCTGCCGGGCAATGTCCCCCAGGATCTCCGTCACCTCGTCCGACACGTCCGCCCACCGCGGCGGCAGCAGATCCATCTCGATCACCGCGTCGCCCCCGCCTGCCCCGGCCACGGATCCGTCGTCGCCGGTGTCGTGAAACGGGTCCGCCGACAACAAGCCCCGCCGGTCTTCGTCCATCGCCGATCCGCCGCCCGCCGCCGCGCTGCTGCTGAGCCCGCCATAGTAGCGCGTCTTCTTGGTCGGGTGGTGCGCGTACGACTGCCGGTAGGATATGTAGCTGTGGGGGTTAGACGCCATCCCGCATGCTGCGCACAGGACAAGGGAGGAGGACAAGCCTACAGGTTCGTGCGGTCTCGCCACATGGCGGACGCCTAGGCGGCACGGCTGCCGCCAGCCGCTCCCTGTGCAGCGTGCACAAAGACAGACGAGGCAGTGCGCGCGGGGCAATGGGGCGCTGGGCCTGCGCGTGGCCAGATGCAAGCGTGCGGGCGACTGTCGCAAGGAACGGCACAAAGGCGATGCTAGCTTCGAGAGCTGCAGATGTGCCCCCTGGAAGCCTCGGTTTTCCCTGCTGCGCGCCGGCCGCTGTTCGGTGCTGCGTCGATGTCGCGTCTATCGAGGTCTTGTTGGCGGCTGGTGTGCGTTGCCGCTGGAGCTGGATTCGTGACGTGGTGTGGTCGGCGGTGATGTCGTCGTTGTCGTCGTCGTCGAGTAGTTCGTGGCTGACGCAAACCAGCGAATCCGGACAGCGTGGACAGCACCGAATTGGGGACCGTCACTGCGGCTGAGCTAACGGCGGTAGCACCTGCTATAGTGCCTTGCGTCAGAGGTCGCACAGTACATACGTGTGTGTTGTCTCGGTGTTATGCATCTAAAAGCTATACTCCTTTAGGCGTGCATCCGCCAGGCAGACGCCAAAACCAGGTCGCCTATCCTCCCCTAACTTCGTGTGTACGAGTTCCCTGCAGATACCTGCACACCTGCCATCAGGCGCTACCAGCCGCAAACCGCCCCTCAAGGCGCACTTTCCAGTAGTTGTAGAACCATGGTCCAGCGGGTCCCCCTGTTTGGTCTGTTCCTCCAAGGACAAGCAAGTTGGCTGCCCCGCTTCGCAAGCTCCCTCCTTGCCCTCTATGCACTCGTATGCTGCGTACTTACCCCCCCTTTCCCCTTTCCGTTTGCTCCCACCCCTCGTACACCACAGCGTGCAGTGCGCCTTAGGAAACTTTTTCCTCCTAGCACAACAATACGACACACCCCGTCCGCCCATATTTAGCACATAACTATAGTATATATAACTGCCCACTACGCAGACAGTAGTCTCCCGGCCAAGGCTTTGCGAGCTTGCCTTTTTGTTGTCTCCCTCTCTCCTACCTACCTGTCTGACCGTTTCTCCGCCTTTGTCATATTTTCTGCTCTCAACCCACCCCCCTCTGTTCTCTTTGCCTTGTCCCCCTTCGCGTCGACAACGTTTCCTCCGACTTTTGTTTACTTTCTCCCACACATCCAACATGGTTCGTGTGCTCCCTGTTGTGTGCTCGTTGCTGGCTCGCCGGCCTGCTTGATCTGCGGGTGCTGCGGTCGCCTGCCCCGGCGACCATCTCCGCCTCTCGCGGTCGCTGTGCTTTTCCCGCCTCCTCCCATTGCCCGCCCTTGTCGCTAACGCGCTGCCTAGGCTGATACCCTTACCGAAGAGCAAGTCTCCGAGTTCAAGGAGGCGTTCTCCCTGTTCGTATGTGCAGCCTTCTCCGTCTCCCGCTTCCCAAGACAGGAAACTGCCTGCTAACTCAACCCCCGCCGCGCTCAACAGGACAAGGATGGCGATGGTTCGTGAACTCTCTCTCTCTCTCTCTCTCTTCTCGATCAGCAGCGTGATACCGTTCCTCGATTCTAAACGTCCCCATATTACCCCTCGCCAAAGGACCCGTTTGCTGACGCGTGCGACTATGCACAGGACAAATCACCACCAAGGAGCTCGGCACTGTCATGCGCTCGCTAGGTCAGAACCCCTCGGACTCTGAGCTGCAGGACATGATCAACGAGGTCGATGCCGACAACAACGGCACCATTGACTTCCCTGGTACGTGGGCAACAAAAAACACAAAGTGGCGGTGACGGAGAGACTAGACGAAGACAACCCAAGCTAATGCCCGCCTGCACTCAGAGTTCCTCACCATGATGGCGCGCAAGATGAAGGACACCGACTCAGAAGAAGAGATCCGGGAGGCATTCAAGGTCTTTGACCGTGACAACAACGGCTTCATCTCGGCTGCCGAGCTGCGCCACGTCATGACCTCCATCGGCGAGAAGCTGACCGACGATGAGGTCGACGAGATGATCCGCGAGGCTGACCAGGACGGCGATGGCCGCATTGACTGTGAGTTCTGTCCCCCTGACTCTCCACGTTCTCATCACCGCTTCCGTCTCGTGTCTCTTTTCTCTCTTCTCCCGTCCTGGCTGGACCCATGCTAACATCGCAGACAACGAGTTTGTGCAGCTGATGATGCAGAAATAAACGTGCCCAGGCGAGGACGCTTGGTGCATGTGATGAGAGAGCAGGTTGAACGGCCGCTGGCCCTCCTGCTCGTGGCTTGAGCTTTCTCTCTCTCTCTCTCTACTTTTTGTCTTATATGGACGGTGTGGCTGTCGCTCTTTGTCGAATGACGCACACACACACATACACACTTGATAACTCTGATATCGTGCTTGTTGTTGGTGATTAAGGGCTGTCTTGGGCCGCTTCTGTTGTCTACCATGAGAAACACGATTTTGGCAACTTTGCCTCTCTGATGTCTGACCTCTTTGTCTTCATTTTTGCCCTCTCGTGCTGTGCACCCTCGATGGAGCCGCTTCTTCATCTGGCCGAGATCCTCGTCCGCCCAATCCATACCATCACATCCAACTCTCGTCACACCGAGACGCCATCTCGATCTACGAGAATATCTCCCCTCCCCAACCGGCTCCAACGCCAAAGGGACCCTCCCCCAGCTGGCAACTGGGTCCCAGAACGACCCAGACGCCCCAACAAGGCCCCAGCATGGCAAGTAGTCCGCTCAGCGTTGGACCCGGGTAGGGTTGAGGGACAGGAACAAGCTGCAGGTCGAGTGTGGCAGTGCTCTTTAGCGCTGTTTCTTGCCCATACTCGCACCGAACCTGGCGGAACCTGGCGGTTCTTACACTCTTTCTGTGCTGCGACTACCGTCACTGCAGCCTTATAAAGCTGCAGAATGGAGAGGGAAACGGCCCCGTTTTCTCCTTTGCCATACGTGGACACGCACACACAGACACGAATGCCCCGAACAGCCCTACCCGAATCCCCGGAAAGGTGGGAGCCGGGGCGGCGATTACCCGCTAACGGACGATTGTGTGGTTCTTCCGTATTCGTACATACTACGATTCCCAAGTAGCACGGCGTCTAATACGAACGCATGCAAAACACCCAAAAAAGACACTCAGAAAAACATCGTGATGCGCGTCCTGTTTTGGGCATACGATGTAAGGAGGGGGGAAATGACCCCGCCTTCCCTTTTCCTTCCTTCGGCTGCCCCTCATTGGGGCCTAACTGACTCGACTGGGCACGGCCAGCACGTGCTGACGCTTTTTTATTACTGGCTGGCCATCGATTAATGCCGGCTGCATAGATTGCATGTATGGAAGCACATCTGGCTAAGCGCCTTGGCTGCTCTGTGGCTGACCTCCGACTTGCAGCATCTCTGCCCCGAGTGTAGGCTCTGGATAACTGAACACAGACAAGACGGAATACCTCAGTATAGCATCCTGGATTGGATATTCCATTTCTTTGTTTCTAGATCTGAAGCGGTTTCCGCTTCTACATAATTCGACTGCCATGTCCAAATGGCAGAACCCCCCTCTTATAATCGCTGCCAGCACTTGATATACCCAGGTGTGAAGCATATAGGCCTCTTCAGTCTCTCGGCCACTCTCTTTCACAATTGGGTTGTGTCTACTTTGGCGGAAATGATATGGATGCAGAACAGCCATGTTGCAATGATACTACACAAACACAACACGACGCTCATAACGAGCTGTAGTTGCAGCTGTCCGCCGGGCTGTCCACCTGAGGCCGCCACATCCACATTGACAAGCGAACAAAGCTCGCGCCTTTTCGTGACGATGGAACTCTAGTTCCATCCTCTTTTGAGTCATCCGACTGTCGTGTTATGTTTCGAAGCCACACTCGAGCGGGGAAGACGCGGCCAGTTCGCGGCCATGTGGACAGTGTGATGAGTGAAGAGCCAATGAACTAGGAGAGCGCGATCCTTCAAGTGTGGCTGTTCGCCGTCGCCTTCTCGTCTTGCATCCACAACTATCTAGTTCCCAGCAGACCATTGGTGGTAGCCCTAGCTGGAGTGGAAACGCTGGAAGCCTACAGTTGTGCCTTGCGCATTTCAGACCAAGTACGCCAGCGTTGTTGCAATGTGGCTGTTGGAATTTGATTCGGATTTTTCGTAACTACTGGCAAGGCTCACAATATCTGCAGACTTATTTTCTATTTCGGACAGTAGCTCTCGGTCTCTTGTTGCTTGTTGGATCACCATACAACATAAGCCATGTAGGGCTGGCATGAGTATCTAACAATATACCCGAGTGCGCAATTTTGGATTTCATCAGAGCGAACACGTATCCTACAACTCTGACTAGTATGCTTCAGTCGGGATCACAGAACAAGGTCCCCTCCCCTGCCCCCTACGGAGCTAGCTGTGTTGTCACGATGCTTCGGGCGCTGCCACCCCCAACATAGCCCTTAATTTCGAGAAGAACAAAGAAATATGCCCTGCGTGTGATATGTAGTTCAGAACTAGAACGAACCAGGAAACGTTCCAGTATCGAGGAACCAATAGGAGAGTGATATGGTAACTCAACAAAATCATCACGTTCGCTATACGAACGTGGAGTCACTCCGTTTCCGCAGAAGGGGTCTTCCTAAGCTCTGTTAGGGAAGTGTTGAGTAATGAACGGAGCAGCCAGGGAACGGTTTCATAACATGATAGGACGAGAGTGTTTGAACCTGTGGCCCTGCGACCGGTTGGCGGCCGGCTAAGCGTGACAGGGCTCCTAGCTGTATTGAGCTCAGCCTTGCGCTAGCTATACTCTACAAGATACTCTGTGACGACGACAAGTATATAAATCCAGGGTCACAGTATGCTGGTGAGTGGTTGTGTTTCGCAAACCACCAGAGCTTACTTTTTCAACTTCCACACAACCAACATGAGCACACATTCTTTCACCGTTGCATCTTCGCAACTGGCCCAAGTGGCGCTTATGGCAATTCTGATTTGCACTCTAAAAGTGGCTCGTTATTCAGTCCCTTTGAAGAAACTTTTTTCAGCTCTTGCGTTTATCATGAGCTCCCTCTTGTGCTTTATCCTTTTGATAGTCCTGGTGGTGGCCGTGGGGGACGAAGTGTCTGAATATTTCAAGCACTATGGAGCCATTCACGTTGGTCTTCGACTTGAGAGGATCCCAGACGCGCAGTCATACAATCATACGTCACAGGTAAAGCGGACTCGCTTCCATGTGGGGAATGACGGTGCGTCCATGGCCTCGGGAAGTGTCTCGTCAGAGCTTCCTCTCTATACTACGGCCACAGATTTCTCTGCACACAGCTTTTGGCACGGAGACGGAGAATACGACACGGCAGCACCACGGCCGCCAAACGAACAGGCCACAGACTTGGAATTTTATAATGGCCGTGGCAAGCAGGAGGAGATATTCTGCCAGTCCTACAACAGCGGCTGCCCCGTGCAAGCACAGCTCTTCTTACACGCGGTGGACGCGGTGCCAGTGCGAACGTGGTGCGTTACGTGGGACGCAGAGCTGCCGGACGCTCTGATTTTTGGCCACTTGACGCGGCCCGAAAGCACGATTGTTCCTACGGAGGGTGGGGAGGCTGTCGTGGAGGGCTGGGCCGCGGGGCTTGCGGATTTGATGGGCCAGCTTGAGCCAGCGGATGACCAGGCGCCCGGGGATTTCGATGACGCTATGTTGTCGCTAGACCAGTACATGCACCACGCCATAGTCAAGGCGGGCGGCGGCTCTCGTTCTCAGGCGGGAGAGGCAAATGATTTGCCTTTGGCTCCCGCTCTGTACGATCTGTATGGAGAGGAGGATGTGCTGGTGGTCTGGCTGGGCGACGTCGAGGATGTGATATACCAACATGTGGGATTGGTGGTGGGACGGGTCAAGCCGGACACGCCAAATGGAGAGGCTCGGGACGTGTATTATCGGTATGGGGTGTATATGTGGACGGAGAAGGGGGGGATGGCCTTGTCTAGGGACGGGAATGGGGCAAAATGGGGGAGAACGACTATGGTGGTGATGTGAGTGAATGTGAGTGGCAATGATGGGATTGGGAGACATACTTGCAGTGGCTCGGTCATTGAACGAGTAACGCACCAACGTGTCTACTCCGTAGATAGATATAGATAGATATAGATAGATATACTACTTTTCGCATTTCTCGCTCCCGCTCGTTTTCAGTGGCTTTTAGCAATTCATACCAAAATGGGCCGTTAAAGAAGGCGAGAGTCTTTGCGATATGCGGCCCGGGGCGTTTGTGGGCCGCTCATTGAGTTCTGGCGTATTCTAACGGCCATTCGTAGATGGAAGAGTTTTATCCGGGACAGCACCGTTTGCAATTCGTCTTCTGTCAACAATGGATGACGATTCCATAAACGTGGTGTTTGGAAATGGTGCGATTTCTGTTCGCTTGCGCAGCCGCACCGAGACATCTCCACTAATGGCTAGTGGCTACTTCGTAGATAAACAAATTGACAGCCCCACTGAATGGGCACGACTATGCAGATAGAGAGGAGATATGCAGTTAGCGCGGTGCCAGGTGCGACCTAGACATCCCCTAAATGGCAGGGGCTTTGAGGGAAGAGCAAGAAATTGGCAGGATGATCCAAATGTTAATTTCCTTGCCTCTCCAGAGCATCTCGACACCAGGGCATTGCTATCGGTTGCAGACAAAGGCACATTGGGCAGCGTTTGCCGGCTATTTTTTTCGAGGACGACTGGCGCGGGTTTCGAGACATGACGAATTGATTACGGCGATTTTTTGGGTACGGCAAACGGATTGACAAATACTGGATAGAACAGAGGACGAAGACGAAGACAACGCATTACATTCCCATGTATTTGTCGCGGCGGACGCGGCTGCTGCTGCCGGCGGGACTGGTGCTGGTGCTCTTTGCGTGGCTGTATGTGCGGCACGACCCGTGGCTTATCGAGCGGTACAGGCCTCGGCCGGTGTCCAGCCAGCCGCGGCCACCGACAGCAGGATCCGAGGCTGGGGGCGGCAGCCACGGCCACGGCCACAGCAGCAGCAGCGATGGCAAGGGCGAGCAGGGCGAGGTGCGGCTGGCCAAGCTGCCGGACCGGTACCCGGTGACGCGGTTTAAGCCGCTGCCGAACCGGCTGCCGGAGGGCGGCGTGCCGGCGATCCAGAACACGACGGAGCCGGAGGAGAGCGACGCGGCGCGGCAGGTGCGGCGGGGGCGGCTGGCGGCGGTCAAGGCGACGTTTGAGCACAACTGGGCGGCGTACAAGCAGCACGCATGGGGCGCGGACGAGGTGCAGCCGGTGTCGGGGGGGGCGCGGACGGACGGGGAGCGGCTGGGGGGCTTCGGGGCGACGCTGGTGGACAGTCTGGACACGCTGTGGATCATGGGGCTGGAGGACGAGTTCCGGGCGGCGGCGGCGGCGGCGGCGGCGATCGACTTTGGGGCGCCGGCGGGCGCGCGGGTGCACGTGTTTGAGACGACGACGCGGTACCTGGGGGGCCTTTTGGCGGCGTACGAGGTGAGCGGGGCGCAGCACCCGGAGCTGCTGCGGCAGGCGGTGCGGCTGGGCGAGCGGCTGCTGGGGGCGTTTGACACGCCGAACCGCATGCCGCTGGGGCGCTGGGACTGGCGGGCGTACGCGGCGGGGGCGCTGCAGCGGTCGGCGCCGGCGGCGATGGCGGCGGCGGAGTTCGGGTCGCTGTCGCTGGAGTTTACCAAGCTGACGCAGCTGACGGGCGACGCGCGCTTCTACGACGTGATTGCGCGGGTCAACGACGTGCTGGCGGACCACCAGCGGCGCACGCAGGTGCCGGGGCTGTTCCCGAGGGCGGTGGACGCGGCGACGCCGGCCTTTGACGCGGACGGCCACTTTGGGCTCGGCGCCGGCAGCGGCCTGCTGTACGCGCAGCTGCCGAAGCAGTGGCTGCTGCTGGGCGGCGCGCTGGAGCAGCCGCGGGCCATGTACCGCTACTTTCTGGGCACGGCCAAGCGCGTGCTGCTGCGCCGCGTGCTCAACGCCGGGAACCTGCGCCTCGTGTTCCCCGTCGAGGCCGAGGTGGTCGACGACGCCCTCCAGGGCCGCATCCCCGTGGCCGCCGCCCGCGCGCAGCACCAGACGTGCTTTGTCGGCGGCATGGTCGGCCTGGCCGCGCGCGCCTTCCGCACCGGCGACGGCCGCACGCCCAACGACGACCTCGACCTCGCCGCGCAGCTCACCGACACCTGCGTGTGGGCCTACAACGTGACCGCCTCCGGCGTCGGCCCCGAGCGCTTCACCTTTGCCCCGTGCGGGCCCGTCAGCGACGCGCAGAACGGCTTCCGCTGCTCGTACTCCGAGGGCAACTGGCGCGGCCAGCTGACGAGCTACTGGACGGCCAAGGCGAAGGCCGCCGGCCAGACGCTGGACGAGGCGTCGGCCGCCGCCGCGGGCCTGGACCAGCCGGCCGACGACCCCATCGCGCGCCTCATGCAGGGCGGCCGCCTCGCCGCGGGCATGGTGGACGTGGAGGACCCGCGCTACCTGCTGCGCCCCGAGGCCATCGAGTCCGTCTTCATCATGTGGCGGCTGACCGGCAACAGCGCCTGGCAGGAAAAGGCCTGGCACATGTTCCAGAGCGTGGCCCGGCACACCGGCGCCGCCCCCGACTCGCCGGCCGCCGTGGCCGGGACCCAGGTGGCGGCGGCCGGGCTCGAGGACGTCACCGTGGTGGCGCCGTCGCCCGCCGCCGATGCGGGCAGCGCTGGCAGCGCCCAGGCGTCCGGCGTCATCGACCGCATGGAGAGCTTCTTCTTGGCTGAGACGCTCAAGTACTTTTATCTCGTGTTTGCCGACTGGGACGTCATCAGCTTGGACGAATGGGTGCTCAACATGGCGGCGCACCCGCTGCGGCGCGCGGACGCCATGAAGGAGTAGACGGGTGGGCGAAGGCGGTGGCGGCGGAGGTGTATAGATGGCTTGGTCTGCTGGTTTGGTTGTTCGTTACTGATTATGTTGTATGCTTGTATCACGTACTAGAGGACGGCGTTTAGAATCCATTGCTATTGACATGTTTAGCTTTCCTTGCCCGCCTTTCCTACTCTTCCTCCAGTTCGTCATGTACTCGTAGATAATTGTTTGCCTGTGGCCTGTTTGTTCTGTTTCCATTATCACGTACTGGAGGCGGCGTAGAATCCATTGCCTATTTACACGCTTATGTACATTCCTCTCCCCTTCTCTTCCCTATTCTTCTACCCCCTCCTCCACCCTCCCCCCCTCTTCCACCCGCGCAATCAGCTCATCGTGCACCCGCAGGTTCTCCGCGCCGCCCAGCGCCCGCGCCACCATGGCCTCGTGGCGCTCCTGCACCAGCTGCCGCAGCGCGTGCACCAAAAACCCAGCGGCCACGTCCACGGACCACGCGTCCGGCAGCAGCCCCAGCACCTCGAGCACGTCGAACCACGCCCCGAACCGCCCCAGCAGCGCGCCCGTCTGCTCCACGCGGTCGCTGACGTCTTCGATGGCCAGGAACTCGACCAGCAGCGCGCGGAACAGCTTCGTCTGCACGTCGGCCGTCGGCGGAAGGCTCTCGCGGCGTTTGGGCTCAGCCGCAGCTTGGGTCCGGCTTTGGGTCCGGCTTCCGGCGTAGAGGCTCGCACCGCCTCGTAGACAGTAGGCCACCGCCGTGTCGTAGTCCCCCAGCCCGTGCACCAGCAGCCGCAGTGCGTCCTCGTGGCGATGCTCGCGGCCGTGGAGGATGATGGTCTCGGGCACGAGCAGGTCCTGCGTGTCTTGTCCGCCTCCGGCTGCGCCGGCTGCTCCGGCCGCCCCGGTCTCCACAGACAGCCCCTCCAGCCGCTCGCGGATCGCCGCCACGTCGTACGGATGCGGCCCGCCCAGCAGCTCCAGCAGCCGCAGCCGGCTCTGCGCCACCTTGTCGCCCGGCAGCGAGTTGTCCGCGAGGAAGTGGTGGAAGGTCGGCTTCGGCGGCCGGAGGGCCCGGTAGGCTTCGTACGACGCCACCACTGCGGCGCGCGCATCCGCCTGCGTCTGCAGCGCGCCCGCCACCACGTCCACGTAGTACGTGATGAGCTCGTCGACATACTGCGCGTGGCCCTTGGCAAACACGAGGTGCTCCAGGTACGCCTTGACGGCCCCGGGCGCCTCTTTTCGCAGCAGCGGCACCACCTGCGCCGGCACAAACGCAGGCGCCCGCGCCCGGTCGTCGGTAAACACCTGCACGCCGAGCGCCGCGTTGCGGTTCGCCAGCCACAGCCCGTACTCCTGCACCAGCGCCTGGCTGCTCAGCTTGGCCAGGTACTCGCGCATGCGCTGTTCGCCGTCGGGCAGTTCCGAGAGTTCGGGCCCCGCATCTTGGCCGTCTTCGCTCTCGATGATCCGCCGCCACGTCGCCAGCACTTCGGCCGACATCTTGCGGCTCTGGTACAGCCGGCTGAGCACAAAGAGGCGGTGGTGGCCTTCCAGCAGCGCCACCGCTCGATCGAAGCAGTCCACGCCCTTGTCCACCACGTCGTACAGGTCGGCCCGCGCAGAGCCGTTTTTGGCCGGCACCACCACCCCGCGACTGGCCGCTGCTCCCGCTGCCGCGCCCGGCTTCACCTGGTCCAGCTCCAGCAACACCACCAGCAGCGCCGCGTCGACCGTCCGGAACACGTCCTGCTCGTCGGCCACGCTGCCGAACCCCTTTTTGCGCCGCCACGCCAGCAGGAACCGCCGCAGAAACTGGAGGACGCGTCGACTCAGGCTGGATATAGACATGATGGATAGCCTCGCCTCCTCGGAGTCGCCCTTCCCTGCTCTGTCACTCAGAAACCGGTCCACCGTCACCTTCATCCCCCCAAAGATCCAGATGCCGCGCCGGCTCTCGATGATCTCGTTGCGCAGGCACGGCACCAGCGCCAGGATCACCCGGGGATCCAGCCCGCTCTCCAGCAGCACTTCTTCTAGTGCCCTGAGCTCGCCGTCTGAGGGCCCAGCGTCGTCCGATGGCGATGTCGATGCCGCTGAGGAGGACGACGGCGCTGATGTCAATAGACTCATAAAGAGCAGCGCACCGGCGCGCTGCCGGATGAAGCTAAACGTCACAAACTCGACCTCCGTGCGAGCTTCACGTCCACGGAACGAGGCCAGCGTCGCAAACAGCTGCCGCCGCTCCTCCAGTGTCGTCGGCACTATTTTGCCGTCCGCCGCCGCCGCCCAGCCCGCCTCCAGCTGCGCCTCCAGCTGCAGCACCAGCGGATTGCGCATCGCCCACCAGATCCGGTCGCCCGACCACACGGCAATGCGCCCGCTCGTCTTGGCTAGGCGTGCTGCGAAGCCCTCTTCCGCCTTGTTGCGGCTAGCCTCCTCGGGATCTGCTGGCAGCGGTTTGGTGCCGGTGTTGACTTCCTCCTTCTCATCCTCTCTCTTCTCCTTCTCCTCCTTCCCTCCCGCCTCTCCCCCCCTTTCCACCACAAACCGCCGCTGCCGCAGCTTCTCGACCACGTCACGCACCAGCGTTTCGTGGCTGCCCAACAGCGACCAGATGCCCACAGGCGCTGTGGCCCCGTCTGGTGTTTCAAGCCACCACTTGCCCGCCTCGTCTTCGCCCACATTAACGTCCCACCGCTGGATTTCGAGGCCGTACTGCACCCCGTCCGCCGTGTCTCTGGACATCGATGCCAGCACGTACCCGTCTTCCTCTTCCTCGCCCGGCAACGACCGCGACGACGAAGAAAGATCCGCCGTCGCAATGTTGCTGCTGCTGCTGCTGCCGCCGTCGGCCACAATGTCCGTTGGGTACCGCGCAAACTCCAGCGTGGGCCGTGTCGGGTCGCCGTCGAGGTTGACAAACATGCCAATGCCAGCGTCGGCTGGCCCGGTGCCCGTCACCAGCAAGAACTCGTCCGGCGTGGGCGACACAATCAGCGGCTTGAGAGACGGCCGGGTTGTCGCTATTGAGGCCGCAATATGTGCTGCTGCGTGATCAGCGCCGGAGGGCTCCTCCTCGGACGTTCGCCCAATCGGCCCGCCCAGGCTGGTGCTGCGCTGATGGGCGCTTCCGGCGATCGCGGCCGCTGGGGGGGGCAGGGCCGACGACGAGCTCCGAGACAGTCCGCCCTCGTCCGAGGCCCGCAGATTCTGCACCTGGCCGGCCGCTGCTCCGGGCGGCGTCTGGTCGAGCGACGAGATGCTCATGAGCGGGATCTTGAGCTGGTGCTCAATGTGCACGAGCGCATAGCTGCGCGCATCGGCCACACACGCAATGGCCTCGCGGCGCGCCGACCGCACGCTGGCCGCAAAGTCAATGTTCTTGACGGCCCGGGCCTCGTCGCCGATGCGCACCATCTGCAGCCGCCGGTTGAGCGAGAGCAGCAGATTCACGCGTGGCGGTGCCCCCGACGCCCCCGTCGCTGTCTCGTCCTGCAAATCGACCCCGCCAACCCACGCACAGTTCTTGACTTCGCCGAACACGGGGCTCAGCTCCGGGAGCGAGTAGAACGTCGCCGTCCGGTTGCACAGCACGCACGCTTTGCCCACCGGCGGCAGCAGCACAATCTGCTGCACGCCGGGGCGGCCAGGCCGGCCGGCCGTCGCGGACGGCATGCTCGCCGACTCCGTAAACGGCGGCTTCAGCCGCGACGCGAGAATAAACGTCCCGGAGCTGTTGGTCTCGTCGGCCGGGTCCGGCGGGATTTGCACGAAATGCAGCAGCTCCGACGCGGAGGTGCCGACATAGAGGTTGCCATCTGCGGGAGGGGGTGAGCGGAGAACAGACGTGGCAGAGTCACGAAAGAGCACGACAAGAAAAGACGAGAACGCAAGAACAGAACACAAGAATACAGGACAACCCACCATAATAATCCACACAGTTGATCCGGATGTCCTCGTCCGTCCCGTCCGCCGACAGCGGCACGTTCTCCAGCAGCGACCGCAGCACAAACGGCCCCGGCTCCAGGGCCGCCTCCGCCATTGCGGGTGTGTGTGTGGGCGTGTGTGTGTGTCTTGTGCCAACACGCGTGTCTCTCACAAGGCTGAGAACTGAGGCCGATTCCTCACCGGCGAGCCATGAGAAAAGGGAGTGTGTGAGTGTGTGTGATAGGTGGATAGAGGACGCTTGCGTGTCAATTGTATCGGTTTCGATGCCGCTGTGCGGTACTGTCGTGGCGCGTGGTGGTGCTGGGTGCGGCGTCGACCAGCCCGTGGACGTTGCGGTTGTGAATGCGATGCGGCTTGGCGATGCGGCTTTGTCGGATGACTTACGTATGTGCTGGAGCTGCGTGAGCTGTGCGAAGCACGCTGCCTGCAGGAAGGAGCCCAGTGGCGCCTTCCCCAGGTGGCTTGCAGCGGAGCTCTCCCCGTGGCCAGTGGCCGGGACCCACTTCCAAGCGCTGAGAGAGCTGCGCGCAGGGCGGCCAAGAATAGCCTTTTTCTGTTGTGGCATACGTAGTGTTGTCATTTTGACTGCATCTCCTATTTCCAGCGTCTAACACCACCTCGACCTTCACGCCACGCCTTTCTCTCCACCATCGCGGCCATTGCGCGACACTCGTCTGGCACTGCCTGTTGCTCTGCTCTGTGACTCTGTATTGTCTGTCCGAAGCCGTTTTGCTCCAGCTTCCGTCTCTGCCTTTCGCCTTTCCTCTTCGCTGTCCTCCCTTCTCGCCTCGTCTTCGCCTCAGCTCTTCGCATCCTGCGTCGCCCTCCTCGCGCACAGCTGAGCATGGCCGACTCAACTGTGGCGAGCGCCCCGTTGCCGGCCGCCAGCGCTGCCGCCGCCCCCGAGGCCGGCAACAAGTTCCAGAGCGCCATCCTGGCCTGGCGAAGTAGGTGCCTGTAGCTCTTTGGCGTCTGTTTCTTCGCACGCTAACCCGCCAGACATCGATCTCACCTCGCTCGTGTCCAACCTTGACAACACGGCGTCCGAGATCGTCACATACCAGCGAGACTCCACCATTCAGCGCAAAGACCTAGCCCAGAAGACCAAGGACTTCCGCAAGCTCGACGACACCGGCAAGCTCTCGGAAATCAAGGGCCTGTTGAAGGGTATGTATCTCTTCTTCCCCTCCTCCTCCTCCTCTGCTAACCAACAGCCTACCAAACCTTCATCGACCTGCTCACAAACCACTCCAAGTCCATCAACTCTGCCTTCATACAAACGTACAATGGGCTCTCCGAAGCCCCCGACCCCTACCCGCTGCTCGAGGCGTCTGTCGACTCCATGCTCGTCGCCGAAGACACGCTGCCCAAGCTGACGGAGGAGAATGGCCACCTACAAGCCTCTGTCGCCAAGCTCACCACCCAGCTCGACGACACCGAGACCCGCCTACAGACCGAGCGCACCGCGCGCAAGCAGCTCGAAGACACCCTCGAGACCAAAGTCCGCGAAGTCGAGCAGTCCTGGACCGCCGTCGTCGAGGAGAAGAAGGAGAACTGGGAGGCCAAGGAAAAGGCCTTTGAAGACAAGATCGAGAACCAGGACCGCCTGCTCAGCGAAATCAAGGCCAGCTACGAGGTCAACCAGCGTCTGGGTCGCGCCGAAGATGCCTCGGCCGAGGACGACGCCCGCCGGCCCTATGTGACCAGCGCCGAGCTGGAGATGGTCAACGCAGACCTCGAGCGCACCAGTGCACGCCTAGCTGATGTCGAAGCACGCAACGAGCAGCTGCTAACCGAGCTGGCCCAGGCCAAGTCCGCTGTGCCGGCCCAGGCTGCCTCGCTGGAGGACGACCCGGGCTACATGCGCATGCGGTCCGAGAACTCGTCGCTGATGCGCAAGCTAGATGCCGGGCGTGTCGAAAAAGAGGGCCTCAAGCGCGACTTAGACTCTCGACTGCGCGGCCTGCAGCGCGAAGCTAGTTTGCTGCGTGAAGAGCGCGACGCTCTCAAGACCAAGGTGCAGAAATGGAGCGACTACGAAGACGTCAAGCAGGAGCTGGAGGTGCTGAAGAGCATCGAGTTTTCGACGGGCGACGACGACGACGCCCACGAGGAGGGAGGCAGTAAAAACAGCAACGGCAACGGCAGCGGCAGCAACGGCGGCAACAGCGGCGGCAGCGGCGATTCGCTGGAGCAGCTGCTACTGGCACGCAACAAGAAGCTTGGTGACGAGCTGACCATTCTGCGCGTCTCGCACCAGGACCTGCAGGCCCGGTTGAGCACGCTCGAAGACGAGTTGTCGCAGCGCAACGCCGATGTCGAGCGCCTGCAGACGCTGACCGAGAAGCTCGAAAACGACCTGGCCACCGTCGAGGCCGAGGCGCCGAATGCCTTCCCCTCAGGTGCCTCGGTGGCCGGGACCTACGTCAGCAGATACGCGCCGACTGTCGGCGGGGGAGGAGGCGGTGGTGGGCGCAAGGGCGGCGGACGCTCGACGTCGCCCACGTCGTCCATCATCAGCGGCTTCAACCCGCGGTTTGCGTCGGAGGGCAGTCTTGTGGGCGGCGAGGGTGGCGAGCGCGGCGTCGGCGGCGGCTCTGGCATTCTGCCCATGATCACGGCCCAGCGCGACCGCTTCAAGAAGCGCATTGCACAGCTCGAGCAGGAGCTCGCCAACGAGCGCCGCTCCATCTCGCAGCTGCGCCAGGAAATCGCGGCTCTGCAAAAGGACAACCTGCAGCTGTACGAAAAGACGCGCTACGTGTCGAGCTACAACCGCGGCGGCGCCACCACGGGCTCCTCGGCCGGCATGTCGACCACGACGACGACGGCTGCGGCCTACAACAGTCACGGCTATGACGCGAACCCCAACCCGTCCTCGGTGTCCGTCGGCGGCGCCCCCATCGCCCTCGACCGCTACCGCAAGGCCTACGAGAGCAACATCTCGCCCTTTGCGGCGTTCCGCGGCCGCGAATCCGCGCGTGCCTACCGCCGGCTCTCGCTGCCCGAACGCATCGTCTACTCCGTCACGCGCATGGTGCTCTCGAGCCGCACCAGCCGCAACCTGTTTGCCGCCTACTGCGTCGCCCTGCACGTTGTCGTCTTTCTGTCGCTCTACTGGCTCAGCAGTATGGACGTCGAGCGGCACGCCAGCAACTTTGGCCACAATGCGGCCATGGCGGCAGCAGCAGCAGCGGGAGGAGGAGGCGGAGGAGGAGGGGGCGTAGCGGACGGCGGCGGCGGTCTCACGGGCGGCGGCGAGGCAGCAGCCGCAGCCGGAGACAGTTCACACGGCGAGTGGAAAGAAGAGGGCTTCAGCCACTGAGTGCGTAGGACGTACTCGGGCTTGCTTCTCTTCTGCTCTTTTTCTATCATTTCTTCTACGTCTCAGGGTCTACGGTGTTCATGGTTTTGGCTAGCCCTCGTGTTTGGTCTTGGTTTTCTCTCTGCGGTTCACTGCTTTTCGCTGTCCCTCGCCCTCTGTCTCCCCCTCCCGTCGGCGCTTCGCTTCACCCTTTTCTTATCGACTTATGCTGTTTTATTTCCCATCTACGTGTACGGAATCTAGGGGCAGGGACACCACTGTGTACGGAGCATGAGAGCTGGTTGGCGGGCAGTAAATGAGCGTGTGTGAAAACATGAATGCGTGTGTGTGTGAGTGTGTGTTGCGTGTTCAAGATTGCACTGTGAGTAGGAGAGGTTTCTTATCGATATTGCCCACCGCGGCGTAGCCAACCAGCATGCACAGACCCGTATGCGACTTCCTGGCATCTGGTGGTAAGCGCTGTGGTCAGCCGCCGGCCCGCAAAGGCGACCCAGGCGGGTCTTTTTGGGCCGAACGAGTGTATACGGAGCCAGATACGTGGACAAAGCCTACGAGTAAGCCGGTTTTTGTCTCGGTTTTTGTTCGACGAGGTCTTGGACTCTTGGGCTCTTGGGCTCTTGGGCTCTTGGATTTCTCGAACGCCCTGGAGACTTGGTGGCGTGGACGTCTTGGAGTCTTGGTAGGCGTTACGCTCGGCAAACCGGTTACTCTACGAGAATACGAACAGCAAGGGGGACAAAGCATCCAAGGCACTAGAGCTGGCGGGACGGCAGGCCGGGAAACGGCACAATCTGACACCCAAAACCAACAACACCAACACTGCTCGTAAATGACAACGGCCGTCAGCATAGCATGTAACCGTACCAACAGCTTCCCACGAACAGCCTGTGCCTCCCGGGAGAGAAGCTTTCCGGGGAGGAAGCCAGGACGGCACGGCCAAACACACCGAGGGCACAGTATCGAGTGCTAAATTAAAGTTCAATATAGAGAAGAGAGGGGCGGTAGACGCGCTGCCATTAGATTGCCTGTATCGACGGCGTACGTGTCTTAGACGGCAAGCGTTCACCTGATAGCCCAAGCAGCTTCTCCGTAGTCCATGCAAGTACGAGTACGACGCAATAGACGCCGGTGAGGGTCCTGGGCGAGTCCAAAATGGGAAAATAGGCAATGAGGCAATGGGCCAATGCCGAGTCCGGGTGGCCAGGGTGTGGCGTTCCAAGCGACTCCGAACAAGACGGAAGCGCTGCCACGGGCGCATGCCCAGTGCTCGTAAGTACTAGTATGAGCAGCTACGACTGCACTATCTACAAGCAGAGGACGCATACACTCACTCGCAAGCTCGGGACGGGGAGGCTGTGCTCTTCATCCCCGCGTCCACACCGTTGGAGGCAGCAAAAGAGCGGATGCGGGTGCTCGTAGGATGGCGCGTGGACATAAGCCTGTCCATATTAATAATAGCAGCGTTGGCTATGGGGTCGCTTAGGGGGCATTGGACGTGCCCTTTTTTATCTCTGTCTGATTTTGCACGAGAGACGAGGGCCGTACTCGTACATGGGGACGGCCGCTGGCAGTCTGGGGAACGGGACAGGGCCAAAACAGCCATGGCCGGAGTGTCTTGGGGAAAACGTGTTCTTGTAGTCGTGTGTGCTCGTGGTCGTGTGCATTGTCGATCTGCCGCTACATCGTTCACCAAGTCCACACGGAATACTCGTTCACACAACATCCCTCAGCTGTCTCAGCTGCTTCCTCAATCAGGAAACAGTTGTGCTCATCGATTCGAGAACCGCCAATCATTGCCCAAGCGCCGCGTAGCCGGGAGTCTGGTCTCTGCGGATTGTTTGGTTGTCGTGAACAGGCCGGCGTCGTCGGTCGTAGGCGTGGTACCATTGCAGTCGGAGAAGCCAAGACGCAACGGCGAGAACAAAAAAAGAACAACGGACCCATTTCAGCTGCAGGCCGCGACAGCCAATCAACCCAGATGGAGGAGCTGGACCCACCTGAGCGGCCGCCGCTGGTTGGCCGCAGGCGGTTCGAGCACTACGACTTCTGCCAGTACGAGGATACATAGGTAGTCGGCGAGTGACATGCCCGACTGTGGCCGCCTCGCACACCGCCAAGTACCGCGGCCAATCAGAGCCACGGCGCTCGCCCGAAAGGGAAAGGCGCTGATATATTTTGAGCACGGGCACGTGCAGCTCCGCTGCAGGAAGGCGGCCCTGAAAGAAGGCCGCTGTAATAGCCGCCGGCGCTAAAATAACAGCAGGCGATTCGATCCAGCCTCCGTTTTGGGCTTTCATCCACAGTCCTGACTCCGTCGTCGACGGCGCGCTCGTACGGAGTGAGACAGACAGCGTGGTCGACGGAGCCGTTGCGCCTGGAAGACCGTTTGGCACATGTTCCTGAGACAGGTCAGATGTCTCTGGCACCAAACGTGTGTTCGATGCTATCCATAAGCAAAAAGGGCAGTTCGGAGCTCCGACGGCCAGCGCTGTCGTCCCAACTCTTTCTGCCTTTCTGCACGTGAGATGTGTACTTGTACGCGCTGTGTTGGGCCCGGACATGCCAAGTCCACGGCGGCCCTGTGGTTGTGTGGGAGCCTGGGTTTCGGTGCACCCACCATGATGACCGATACGGCCCCTCCAAACAGGGGTTTCGAGGGCACCGGTGATCCTGGAACCAGTGGACAGAACGAGCAGTTCTCCAGGTACGAGAGTCGGACGGACGCAAGCGAACGCGGCACACCACAGCAAGTGTAAGAGAGTAGACGGGCGCGGTTGACTCATCAACGGCGGATACCACAGATCCGTTTCAAAGTGGTGTTTCCGGTTGGCTCTTCCGCCACTTTTGCCGATGTATACACGCACAGACATTTGATGGACGAGTACGTCCCTGACTGCTGTAAACGGCTCAGAGCCCATACTCCGTCCTGCTCCGTATCTCCTCGTCCTGGTTGCTCAGCGCAGATGTGTCGACAGGGATCCTACCCCCCTCTTCCCCCCCAGTCGATCGTAGCGGCGCATCCAACCAGACCCCAGCAGCCATTTTGCGCGCTGCCATTCGCTGCGTCTGCTTCCACTGGCATTAGCTAATGTCCTGATCTCGTCATCCGTTTTGCCCGCTGGGCGGAAAGCTGCGCTGCAGCCGCCCTTCCAGCCTCTCTTCTTTTGCTCCCTTCCATCCAGCGGGTCCCCTTGCAGCCTATCCGGTGCTAATCGAGGTGGGCTCCTAGCTGCCCAAACGGCAATGGCAATGGCAAATAGCAAATAGCAAATGGACAGCCACCCTCCACCCCTGCTGGCCGCTTAAACGGCCACCGCTACGACCCATCTTCTATTCCATGATGCAGTGCCGCCTGGAATCTGCGAGGGAGCGCTGGGCCCAGAGGACCTCGCTAGAGCCCATGCGGGTTAGGCCTCTATTAATTGCTGCAAGCTTAATATAGCACAAGCAATAAATCATAATAATAACGGAACACTCACACGCGCCTTTCACGAGGCTCTTCTTGGTACGTACCAGCGAGAGTATAATAAGAAACGACCGCCCTTTGTGGCCCATCCAGAGACGAGACCAGTTCAGTTCCTTACTTCCAAAATCATATATCATCCAGAGCAAAAGACAAACCGCTGGTCTGTTTTCTGTCTCTCTTTTCTTTTGTGTTTCCTTTTTCCTTTTCTTTTCTCGGGTGTTTTCCTCTGTTCGATTTTCGTCTACTCTCTCATCGTCGGGCTGGTTCCGTTTGCTGCTCATCCTCCTGCTCCTCTTGGAT
>LLKO01000009.1:785935-886328 GCA_001513895.1 Graphilbum fragrans
CCTCCGCCGGCACAATGCGTACTACCTCCCTCTTCCTGGCCGCTCTGGCTGCCGTGGCCGTCTCAGCCTCCCCAAGCTACCCGGACCTGAAGATGAACAGCGCTCTCCCCAGCGACGTGCAAACCCTCTCTCAGTACTTTAACATGCTGGCCAAGAAGGTGTCCGCGTCCCGTCAAATGTCCTCGTCGCCCATCTGCGACGTTGCCAACGCGAAGCTGCCAGAAAGCTGTGAGTGGTGTCCCACGCCCGTCGAGTGTCCTTTCCTCTCCTCCCCCCCCCCCGCTAACATCTCGCCGCAGCCGTCTCTCCTGCTCTGCCTCCCCCGTCCGCCGGCCTTGTCCTCAAGCACGTCGCCATCGGCCGCGGTACCCAGAACTACACCTGTGCCACCGGCAACGACACGGCGGCACCCGTGGCCGTCGGCGCCGTGGCCACGCTCTTCAACGCCACCTGCATCGCCGCCACCTACCCGGAGCTGCTCAACCTGCTGCCCAGCGTCGTCCTGCCCTTCAACCTGTCCGACAACGCCATTGGCGACTTTGCCGCCCGCCTCTTCCCGTCCAACCTCGCCGTCTCGGGCCACCACTTCTTCACCACCACCACCACCCCCTTCTTCAACCTCGACACCCCCACCCAGAAGCTCGGCCAGGCCCCCTGCGCCAAGAACGCCACCCAGGGCGCGCCCGCCACCGTGGCCACCGCCGCCGGCACCAACCGCGGCCAGCTGGGCGAGCCGGCCGTGGCCTGGCTCAAGCTGCTCACCAAGCCCGGCGACGCCACGACCGGCGGCCTGCGCGAGGTCTACCGCATGCAGACAGCCGGCGGCAGCCCGCCAGCCACGTGCGCCGGCCAGCCCGAAGCCTTTGAGGTGCAATATGCGGCACAGTAAGTTGTTCCCTAACCCTGACTTTTCTCGTATCTCGGAGGCCGCGTCGCATCTAACACACGCCAGGTACTGGTTCTACGAGTCGTCATGAGATGGAACGGTGCTGGGGGGCGAAGGGTAGGGTCTGCCTAGACGTATGGGGTGTATATAATGGTACGGGTGCTGGATATACCTGGTCATGACAGCATGGCAATCGTTTGTGCGCATGGCTGTTGTTTCTTTTTGGCTGTTTTTCTTTTGTCTTCTTTCTTTTGAGGGTCTCTGAGACTTTGTGTCTCTGTCGGTTTTGTTTTCTTTTGGCTTGATGTAAACGTGGTGTCCTGGTTGCGCAGAGACCGCGATGGATCGGAGGAAGCAAATGTTTTGCTTAATGCAAGGATACAGAGGGCGTGCGTTTTGTGAATATACCGGCGTTGACGGGGATGTGTCTTTCTGTGACGCGTCAGCTGCACCCACGCCGACAAATGTAGAAATAGACAAAAGGCTTTGGAATTTTTATAATGTACTGCTATTCTGGCTCTCATCCGTCTTGCCGGCTGTGGAAGCGGCACTTCCACCCAACGGCCCTTGTTGTATCGCTGTCGCTCTCGCTGGCGCCCCCCTCCTCTCTCTCCGTCGTCCATTATATGCCTCCCCTCGGCACGATCATGACGGCTCTGTCCAGTTCACCTGCTCCGTCAGCACGCCAGCCGACGGGTGTGTGTAGGAAATCCGCAACCGCAGGCGAAGAGGCTGCACACGATGTTAGCATATGGCGACTCTCGGTCCACCAGATTTGACACACAGCACTTACCCCATTCAGGCCCACCACCCGCATGAGCTGCGTGGCATCCTGGCCCGGCGCCAGCTCTGCCGAAGATATCGCGAGCAGCTGCAGCTTCTGCGACTTGGGCACGGCCGCCTGCAGGCCCACGCCGGATACCGGCACACTGCCGTGGTTGCGGAACCGCGCCGTCGCCTGCACAGCGCCTTCGGCATTGCGTTGGGTGGCTATGGTCACCTCGAGGCCGTTGTTGTTGTAGCAGGGGAAGCCCGTAGGCGCCGCGGCGGCCGGAGCTGGCGGAGGAGGCGTAGACGCGGAGGAGGAGAAGAGATCGACGGGGAGGGCACTGCCAGCACCGCTCGCTGCCGGAGGAGGAGTTGCCGCCGCTCCCGTCGAGCCGAAGAGACCCATGATGTCGGCCACGCTGGACTGCTGCGGAGTGGCTGCTGCGGGAGCCGGCGAAGACGAGGACGAGATGGACGCACCGCCGCCGCTGAGAATGTCGGCCAGCAGATCGGCGTTGTTGGTTTGCAGGCCGTTGGCCGGCGAGAGGGGGGCGGGCGCGCTGTCGCCCATCAGATCCAGCAGCAGGTCCTGCTCCGTCTGCTTGACCACCTTGGGCTTGCGGCCGGCGGCTTTGGTGGTCTTTTTCGTGGCCGTGGCCTCGCCGAGCACCCGTGACGACTCCTGGATCTGCGGCGGCGGCATCTTCTCCAGAACGCCGCGGCGGATCTCCGCATAGCCAAACAGGTTGATGTACTCGACCGCCCGCTGCTGCACCTCGACGTCGAGGCTGGTCTCGTGGGCCTGCAGCAGGCGGCGCACCCGCTCGATCTGCTCGTGCTCCGAGAGGCGTGCGGTCAGCTTGACCAGGGCCGTCACAATGTACTCCGTGGTCACCTGCGTGGCGAAGTTGCTATTGAGGATGGTCAAGAACAGATCCACCACGTCGGCCTCCTTGACCACCTGCACCAGCTCCTCCTCCTCGTACTGGCCGCCGCGCAGCAGCGCATCGCCGTATTCGCCAATGCACCAGGCCGCGGCCTGCGTCAGGCTCTCCTGCGTGATGTCCTTCTTGAGGTTGGCATACAGCTTCTGCACCGCGTACGTCTGCAGCTCCGCCGTCGTGGCAATCAGGCGCACGAAAGACGACAGGATCGGCTCCTTGACGTAGTTGCCAGCCAGCGACAGCACGCGCAGCATCGTGTCGACGTGCCAGCGCTTGTTGGGCGCAAACTTGTCCGCCGCAATGCCGATCTGGCTGGTCATCGTCGGCTTGAACTCGTTGTCGGCCACTTCGAGGAACGCCAGCAGCTCGCGGATCAGCACCCGCACGTTGCTCTCGTTGATCAACGTGAAGCTGAGCTCCAGCGCCCGCCGCCGGATGCTGATGTCCGGGTCGCGCAGGCAGTCGAGGATCGTGTTCCGGTGCCGCTGCACCGCATTCGGCTCCAGCGCCACCACCTTGATCAGCGTGTTCAGCGCCACGTAGCGGATGTTGTTGTCGCGGTTCGCCAGGAACTTGCCCAGAATGTTCACGCCCAGCACCCGCAGCCCCGAGTCGGCCTCGATGTCCAGGATCGTGCGCACTGCCTCGTACAGGATCGAGTTGCCCACGTTCTTCGACGAGTCCGTGTTGGTCGCCACCTGCGCCAGAATGTCGTTGATCTGCTCGCTCGTCTGCGGGTCGCCGCGCGCCAGAACGCGCAGCAGCCGCAGCACCTTGACCTGCAGGAACGGGTCCGTGATGCCCGTAACATCGTGCTCCGGCGAGTATCCCGACGATGCGAGGCCCTTGAGCGTGCGCACCAGAGCCGGCACAAATTGCCGCATCTTCTCGATGATGGCCTCCTCCTCGCCGGTCTCCTCGTCTTCCTCCGCCTCGCACAGACTTGTGACCAGAGTCAGGCCGCAGAGGAGCACGCCGTGGTTGCGGTCCGACAGCAGCTGCGTGGCCTTTTCGATGAAGTGCTCCTGCAGGTCCGGCACTTTGCGGCATATCCGCATCGCACACAGCGCTGCCTTCCGCCTTATGTATGGGTTGGCTGTCGACACTAGGTTCTCGATCTCGGCGAACAGGTCTCGCGACATCTCCACCGACGCAATGTTGCCTAGTGTGCAGAGGGCGAGTCCGACGACATACTGGTTCGAGTGCGAAAGGTCACTGCAGAGAGGAAAGTTAGTAATGCTGGGGGGAAGCTAGGAAAGAGGAAAGGGGGAGAGGAAGGGGAAGAGGAAGGGAAAGGGAAGGGGAAGGGGGAGATGCGACAGTAAACAAACAGGACGCACTTTTTCAACGAGTTCGTCACAAGTGTGAGCACCTCCTGGTTTTCGTCTAGCAGCAAACTCGTCGCCAGGTGTCCCAGCCGCTTGTCTGCAAACCGCGGTGAGGCCAGCAGCTTCAGACACTCAATCTGCCCAAAGTGTGTCCGCTCGCCGAGCGTGAAGAGGTACAGTAGCTTGGCCACATTGTTTCGCCTGCACCCGGTTGTCAGCATTGGAACCGGCCCGAAAACTCAGGTGACGGGCTCCTCCCCGCCGCGGCAGCCCATACCTGACGCTGTGGTCGGCGCTTTCTTCGCGGAAGCTCGCTCGAATGGCCGCGCTCTCTTTCTGGATTACGGCTCGCTCGTCGGCAATCGTCTTGGCGGCACGCACATTTCGTATGAATTGCTTGACTGTGTAGATGCGAGTCAGTTAGAGCTTGCCCACGTCCTGCATCCATGCCCCAAAATTGGGTTCTCCAAGAAAATCCTTACGTGATGCCATTCTCGTCAGCTAGAAATCGGAAGAGCCCAGTTTGGGGCGCTTCGATGACGGAACCGAACAGCTGCGGAAAATCGCCGGCAAAATGAAGGAATCCAAAAATGGCCCAGCGCCTCTGTCGTGTCGCGGATTCCTGTTGTCGTGGGGAGCAAAGGTCGTGGTAGGGAAAACGGCGGGAGCCTAGATCGAGGTCGCCGTCATGAACGGGGGCTTTTTGGATCTGAGCACCTGTGTCCTTGCTACATCGGCGGGCTGTGAGTGGCCTTGGGCCCGTTGACAGGGCGGGGCAATGGTTAATCCACGCCGCCCCGCCCAACCAGACCTCTCAGGGGGGTTTCAGCCAGGCCAGCCAGCCAAACTGATAGCCCAAGCAGCTCCCCACTATATATGCTTTTATGCACCAAAACAGAAAAAGTTGTGCAGCGGCAACTTACCTCGAATCTACGAGTGGCACGGAGCCATCGTCGACCTTTGCCAACCACCCAACCCAACAGAGCACACGACAAGATGCCGAAAGCAGAAGTTGGTTCCGTGAAGCACCTGAACAAGCAGATGAAGGCCAGAGGCCTGACTCGTATGTATTCTCTCTACCTTCCCGTTCTCTTTCCTCTTTGCGCATCCATGATACGATATTCGCCGCTGCCGATGACGATGTGCTGACACTTCTTCCCATCCAGGCTTGCGATGGTACTGCCAGGTGTGCGAGCGCGCCATGCGCGACGAGAACGCCTTCAAGCAGCACACCCTCAGCGAGAGCCACGTGCGCAACATGCTGGCCGTCGGCTCCGATCCGCGCAAGGTCATCAACGAATACTCGGACCAGTTCCTCAAGGACTTTGTCCAGCTGCTGCGCACCGGCCACGGCGAGAAACAGGTCCAGATCAACCAGTTTTACCAGGAGTACATTGCCCGCCGCGACCACACCCACATGAACGCCACCCGCTGGTCGTCGCTGACCGAGCTGGCCAAGTACCTCGGTCGCGAGAGCATCTGCCGCGTCGAGGAGAACGAAAAGGGCATCTTCATCTCGTGGATCGACACGTCGCCCGAAGCGCTGCGGCGGCAAGAGGCACTGCGGCGCAAGGAGGCGCAAGACCGCGGCGACGAGGAGTGGGAACGCCGCATCCTCAAGGCGCAAATCGACCGGGCTGAACGGGCCGTGGCCGAGAAGCGAAAGAGACCCGGCGGCGACAGCGACGAAGGCGAGCAGGAAGGCGACGGCAATGGGGGCTCCGACGAGGAGCAGGAACCATCGGCTGGTGCAGCAATTCAAGTGTCGTTTGGGTTTGCCAAGGCCGACGCTCCGGCGCCGGCATCGACCACCGACAAAGCGGCTGTCGAGAAGGACGCCGCCGCTGACGCCAAATCAACACCTGGAGACGGCAAGCCTACTCCTGGAACAACCACCGCAGCCTCGCCAGCAGCTGCCCCAGCAGTTTCACTCAAGTTTGGGGCGCCCGCCAAGCCTCAAGCGAAGAACGTGTTCGCCGCAGCGAAGAAGAAGAATGCGTTCTCTGGCACCGGCACCAGCAAAAAAATCGAAGTACCGAAGAAGATGAGCGAAGCTGAGCGCATTATGAAGGAGGAGATGGAGCGGAAACGGTCGCGTGATTTCTCTGGCTCTGGCGGCAGAGGTCCCATGGGCGGGCAGAACAAGCGGCCTCGGTTCTAGATCGTGCTTATATCGTATGTCCTTTGTGATTTGGGAATGGCGTTCGGAAGAGGAAATGTCTGGAGACGGAGATGTTGGGCACTGGGTTTGGAGCTGCCAAAACGGCACACAGGAGACAGGCGTTGCTATCATGTAGTTACTGGCACTTAACGTAAGGGAACTTGGCATATTATATCTGTTCGCATATCTAAAAAATACTAGGCTTCTTTTTTTTCCGCGGCCCTCCCTTCACCAGGTCGCCTATGCTTCCGTGTCCGCATAGCAAGCTAAATAAAACGCCAGAATCTACCTTCCCTTTTCTTGTCATGTCGCAGCAACGCCTCCCAAACGCCCGAATAAATACGTCGCCCAATGTGATAGATAGACCGACAACGCTGCACGAAACGCGCCCTCTCAACTACACCGAACTCATTCGGCATCAGCTGCGCTTCCGTCACGGCTAAGAGTAAAACACGTTAGCAGGGAGAGCCCTCGGACCGAAACTCGGCAGAGCACACTCACGGTATATATTGAATCCTATGCTCCTCCTCGATCTGCGTGCGCACGTCGTCGGGCAGCTGGCCGGACACCTTGATCGCGTAGACGCCGCGCACGTAGCCGTCGAGCCGCTGCCAGCGCGCTACCCACGACTTGCCCGGGTTGGCAAGCGTGATGAGGCCCTCGAAGACCTGGCTGGTGCATGCGTCGATCTGCTCGGGGGAGCCTGCGAGGTGCAGAAACTCTTCGCAGTTGGGGCAGCCTTCTTCACGGAAGCGCTGCGACTATTAGTGTCTGTCTTCGTGCGTCTTACTCCCTCTTCCCCTCTCTCTCCCATTCCCTCTCTCTTTCTCTCTTGCCCCCTCTCTGTGACCCATGTTCCTGTGTACACATACCTGGAAGGTCATCACGATAGAGCAGACCATGCAGGCTCGCAGGTAGCGCTGCTGCCCCGGTGCAACGTAGTTGTCCGACATATTGCTGGCGATGAATGTAAGCAGCTCTTCGAAGAACAGACGCGGAGCCCGAGACACGTGGGATAGGGCGGCTGTGGGAAGGACACGAGGTGTTCGGTGCAGGCGAGTGAGAGAAAAGAGGCTAGGTTCTCGATTTGCCTGTGGCCTTTGACCAGCAACTAACGATGCGCGCAAGGTCCGCTTTAGGCTAGACCCACTTTTCATAGCAGCTACGGATACATGCATATAGGAGCTCCTAATATGCTAGTATTGAAGTTCTCGTGCAAAAGCCTGTCTACATCTATAGCTTTTCACGATACATCCCAAGCTGGAAGACTCAGCATTCCGCATTCAGCATCTGGCATTCATCATGCCCATGGCTACAGACAGCGAGCCACAGGACGCCACCATGGCGGACGTGTCCATCGTCTCGTCCATTGACGCAGCCACCGCCAACAACAAGGACAAGGCTCGCGGCAAGTCGCGCGAGCTCTTTAGCTGCACCATTAGCAGGCCGCCCTTTGCCTATGCGCAGGTCGAAGTGGTGAAGACACAGACGCTGGTGGGCTCTGGACCGACGGCGCTGGACGCCATCCAGGCGCGCTCGTACTGCGACGCCGCCCTCAAGCAATTCCTCGGGGCGACGGGTGCTGCGATGCCCCTGGACATGCTCAAGATCGAGGGCAACCAGTTCTGGGTGCGATTGCCGAGCGAAGACCTGGGCCTGTTTGCTGGTGCTCTGGCTGCCTGGTGTCCCCTTGGGAGGGACGGCAGCGCGACGGCTCTGAGGCTGCGGGCCTCGGGCAACTGGCTGGGCAGCCTGATTGGCGGCGACGAGCTGCCGTCTTTGTGGACAGGGACACCCTGATCCTGCAAGACGTTGCCCATCCTTCTATTTTAATTTATTTATTGGCTATTTTGTCATCATCATATCTGGGCCGAGCTACGTCACAAAAAAACCTGTGATATCGACAGGCAGGGCTCTGGCAGCCTTGCCTTGCTTCACCTTTTTTTCCGCGCTGAAAGAAGGGGTATGCCATGACAACGACGACCACAAGAACGCAAAAGAAAGATGACGGCAATGACGCGCAGAGACTAAAGATACCGACCACTGAATCCCAGGAAGTGAATCAGACGCAAGACGCAAGACGCAAAAATACGAGCCCTGCTCCCTGACTCCACACGTCGATGATACCCGAGAAGAATCCAAGCTTGCTCCCTGGACCCAAAAAAGCAATGCTATTTGCCAATACCGACACGGAAGACAGCAGAGATACCCACCCTAGTGCATATGCTGTTTCTAGCCTGCAGGAAGGCCTGATCGTCCTGCCAACGCGCCCGCCGAGCCAGGTCTTTCTCCCACGACTGTCTATACTAATGACGACATCATGGAGTTGTTCGCGTATGCCTATCCCGTTAGTTTTGGCCAGCGAAGAAAGAGGAAAAGACCAACTCACCATGGGCCGAATGTTGGGGTGCGGAACGGCGTCAAACTGGTTGAACTGCAACTTGTAGTCGGAGCCGATGTTGATATACGCGCCGCGGTTTTCTGTCATGTCGCAGTACTTGGGCGCCGAGAACACTAGAGCATGTTAGTGACGAGGCAGGGGATAGGTTGGTTACGAGGTAGAAATAGGGCATAGAACAGCAAAGAACATCCGTGGCGGAGAACACATACCCGTGATGCACTTTCCGTTGTGCTCCTCTTCATAGCCGTCCATGCGCACTTCGTGGCTGCGGATAATGGCCTCGAGGCCGTTCTTCTCGCAGAAGCGAGCCGTGACGTCGGGGCCGAACTGCATGCCGACACCACGCTTGCTGGGGCCGCGGCCAGGCTCGGTTTGGGGATCGGTCCACAGCATCTCCATCATGAGGCCGGCCTGGCCGGGCTGGCGCTGCTTGTGGCGGTCGAGCTTGCGGATGTCGTCGAGGGTGACGTTGTCGTCGGAGAAGAGGCCGCCGTGGAGGACGAAGAACTTTTCGCCGATCAGGGTGGCAAGCGGAAGGGCCGAGAAGCTCTCGGAGAAGAGACGGAACATACTGCGGTGCGTGTTAGTCTATGGAGTCTGTTTGCCTTTGTTTTTGCTTTCCGTTTTCGTCCGTTTTCGCGGACAACAACCTACCGCTCGTTGTACTTGGCTTTGCACTCGCCCTCGAAGCCGTAGGCACGGTTCATGTCGTCGGTCTCGTGGTTGCCGCGGTTGAGGAAGAAGGCGTTGGGCCGCAGCCACTTATTGGCGTAGAGGAGGAAGGCGATCTCGGTAGACCAGGAGCCGCGGTCGACAAAGTCACCGTTGAACAGGTACCAATGTTCGTCCGTGGGCTGGCCGTTGAGGCGGAACAGCTCCATCAAATCAAAATACTGGCCGTGGGTGTCGCCGCACACGGTCAGCGTGGTGCCCTCGGGCACGGTGACCTCCACCATGGTGGCCTCTTCACGGACGATCTTGGTCACGGCCAGGATGATCTGGTAGGCGTATTTCTTGGGCAGCTTTTTGCCGTCCTTGAAGCGCTGCGTCATGTCATCGATGAACTCCTGCGTCATGTGGTCGCCGAGCTTGACGCCGTCATAGTCGGCTTCCAAGGCCATCGACTCGACGTCAAGGCCCTCGGCGGCCGACGGCGCATCGCCGACCTCGATGGCCGCAAAGAACTTGATCTGGCGCACGACTTTTTGGCAGTCGGCGAGCTTCAGCTTGGCGTCGCGGTTGGCCGGGTCGAGCTTGACGCAAGCCCGGAAGTCTTGCAGGGCATCTTCAGGGCGGAGGATGGCCGCAGAAGCCAGGGCTCTGCGGTAGTATGCCTATTGTCGGTGTGAGTAATTTTGGGCGGTTTTTGGTTGACGTGGCTAACGCTGTCCTCGAGCTCTCTTCTGCGACAGCTCTCAACATGCGCATTTTCACGCCCCACGCGACCACATACCTTGACGAAGTTTGGGTTCAGTTCTATCGCCTTGGTAGCGTCTGCAATGGCATAGCCAAAGGCTTCTGTCTTGAGGTAGGCCTGGAGGATGCATGGTTAGAAAAAGCTGTTTTTGCACGCGAATCTTTCCACCCCCAAAGAACAAGAAAACAGCAAATGAAGAGGGCACCAACCTGAGCCCGATTGGCCCAGAACGTAGGCTCAGACTCGTCTAGTTCGACCGCCTTGGAGTAGAAGTTTATAGCTGTTGGCCAGTCGTGCTTCAGAAAGGCCTGGTTTCCCTGATTCTTGAGCGTAACCGCTCTCTCTTTATCGGTAGCCATTGTGTCGAGGGAGAGAAAGTTGGGCGGGGAGAGAGACTTCTTGTGACGATCGCGCGACGGCAGAGAGTGAATTCTAGGCGGGCTGTCACGGACGTCTAGGTACTTCTACGGCCGCGAGCCGGGGGGCGAGGCTCGGTTTATAAAAAGGCGTCGAGCTGGGTATCGGCCGGGGCGTGAGGAGGCAAACGTTTCCGAACGAAGCCTAGGGAACGTTCTGAAAAGACCTGCCCGGAGCTCGGATTGGTGCATAGCCATGTGACTCTTGCCCGCAAAGGAGCGGCTGTGACAGGCTGCCCCACCCTGGGCGCTAGGCGGTAATCCGAGCCAAATATCTAATCTGCAAACGAGCTTCCAGGCAACCTCAACAGGCACGATATTTATTGGCAGTTCGCCACGATACACCACCAGCGCCCAACGGCACAAGATGAGCGACAACGAGAACAGCAGTACGGCGCTGGTGCGCAAGCGCGCGGACATGGAGTTGATGCCGCCGCCGCCACCGCCGAAGCGGATCCAGCGACCCAAAACGGTGCTTGACGAAGACGCCTATTCAGACGGACTGTCGAAAATCATTGCACGAGACTTTTTCCCGGGCCTGCTGGAGTCGGAGGCGCAAAGCGAGTACCTCAACGCGCTGGAGTCGCATGATCGAGCGTGGATTGCCAGCGCGGGGCGGCGGCTGCGCGAGGTGATGACGCCGGGACGACAGAAGCGAGGATCGTCGAGCACGGCATCCATATTACGGGCCGACAGCGAAGCACCGCCGGGCGGCGAAACACCGCGAACGTATGCGGGCGATACGCCGGTGTCTGTGCGGTCCTTTGGCACGGCAGCCAGCAGCAGCGGCGGTGGCGCGGACAAGAAAGAGGTGGTGGACACCAACCGGAGCCTCGGGTCCTTCCAGGCGAAATACACCAGCGAAGACAACGAGAGCTTCTACAAGCTGCTCGACCGGCAAAACGAAACACGCGCCGCCAAACATGCGTGGCTCTGGAACGGTAACAAGCTGCCGTCGAAGATGCAGATCAAGCAAAAAGAGGTGGAGAAGCGGCTGATCGAGGCGCGCGGAGGCGGCCGTCTTCTCGACGACGGGCAGCGCAAGGACCGGCTGGCGATCCAGAGCCGCGGCGACGAGGACCGGCCGGCAGCACCGGATTCGTGGAAGTTTGCCCCCAAGAACAGCCTCATGTTCCACCCGGACAGCGTCGACGACACGCTGGAGACGGTGTCGCAGCGCGCCGAAGCAGCCTCGCGTGCCGAGCCCAAATCGATTGTCTACGAAAACACGCGGCTGCCGGGGACAACGCTGCTGGCGGCATCATCACAACAACAGCAAAAACAGCCAAGCGGCAGAGCCTCGACGGCGCCGTCGTCACCGACGCTCTCGGCTGTGCGGGATGCGATAGCCGGGCGACCACGGAGGGCGGACCGGGATTCCATGGCCGGATCGACGGCCACAGGAGGCGAAACGCCCAGGGTCAACGGCTACGCCTATGTCGACGACGAGGACGACGCGGACGAAGGCGGCAACAACAACGAGCCAGAGCCGGTCATCGAGTTTGGGCGCGCCGACGCGTCGCCAAATCCGTTCCAGCTCCAGGCGCAGAGCAAACGCGAGGGCCTGCACCACCGCATGGTGGAGCGCATTGCGCACTCCAAACGGACGTCGGCGAGGGTGGGGCTGACCGGCCGCATAGCCGACTCTCCGCGGACGGCGACGACGCCGTTTCCGCAGACGCCAGGAAGTGTGCGTGGCAGTTTGACACCGGCCGGGCAGCGGCTGCTGAGTCGCATCGGAGCCGTTCGCAAGCCGGACGTCGTGGCGGCGTTCAACAGCAAGAAGCCGAGCGGGTCGCGGCACGGCAGCGCGAGTGGCAGCGGAAGCAGCAGCCACGGCAAAGGCAGCCGGCGAGCGAGGCTGCGAGAGCAGAGACAGCACTTTCGTTGAATGGCGTGCTGAGTTGAGAAGATACAGCTTCGTGATTTTGGCTAGAAATGAGTGGGAACAAGGACATGGCAATGGGACAGGCGACCAGAGGTTCGAACTGGCTGGTGCGAGAAGAGAGAGATACCCAAGGCGCTTTATATTATTAGCATGGCAGAATACATTATGAATGGAATGAAATGAATACGGAGTACGGCATACACAGAATAGCTTCTCGATCGTCCATCGATCTGTGTTGGAGCTATTGGCGGAGCCCCACTTTATCTAGCCTTGGTAGAGTGAAATTTCCAGAGCTACCAGAGCTCCGGGATTTCTCGATTCTCGCCTGCGTAGCTCGACGGCGAACCAGCAACAACGCGCTTCCCGTGCCTAGGATACGATGGCGGCCATGGCCTAGAGAGCTGTCGAATGCCACGACTATATTTGCACGAGTATCCTTGCCTGCGACTTGGTGCCGTCGGCCATGGGGTTATTAGATTTAGCGGCCGATTTGGCTGCCGTCGTCAAAGCGTCTCGATCCGTCGCGACAAAGCACGCAGCGCTGCGGACACGACAGGTGGCTGGGTCTCTGGCAGAATCGAGCAGTGCGGAGCGGCGGAGTCCCCAGACTGACAGCAGTGAGCCTGTGGCGGAAACGGCGGAAACAGGCCATGCCCCAGCCGCAGCTACCCCGGACCCCATCAATCCCACATCAACCACAGAAGAACACGCCGGCAAAACGGCAAGCAGTCTAGCCAAAGACGAACCAACTGCCAAGGGGCTGCCGGCCGAAGACGAGCCGACGCTGCCGACGTTGGGAATACGCTCCGCCGCGCGGCCCAACTACAGACCGGGCGTGCTGCGCCCGGGGCTGAAAGCGCGCGCCACCGCGCTCGAGGCGAAGAACAAGGGCCAGTGGCAGCCACATCCACTGGACCCAAGATACCAGAAGCTGCGGACGCCGCCGCCGTCGCCAGGTACAGATCTGCCGGTGGCAGCTTTGGGGGGCCACGGCGCATCCAAGATCGCCACGGCCATCCAGCCAGACGTCTTTCGGGAATCCCGAGCACCCGTAATAGAAGAAGCCGTGTCTGCGCCCAAGACGGCGACTAGCGAAGGGCCGGTGCCAGAGAAGCCAGAGCCTGTTGATGAGAAGCGGGAATCGGAACATGTGGCGGTCGAAGAGACAGTGCAAGCCGAAAGCGAGCCTTCCTCAGCACCAAGTCCACCACCCACTCCAGCACCGACAGCACAGCCAGAGGCAGCCCGGCGGCACGAGCTGCGGGAGTCCCGGGTGCCGTCGTCGCGGCTGGGGCGCATTTGGAACTACGGCGGGCTGGCGGCGGGGATGCTGGGCGGTGCCGTGACCGAAACGATCAGCCGCAGTTTTGGCGGGGGGGGCAGCACAGGAAGCAGCGGATCCGTAATGCTGAGCGCCGGCAACATGGAGCGGCTGGTGGCCAAGCTGTCGCGGATGCGCGGGGCGGCGCTCAAGCTGGGGCAGATGATGAGCATCCAGGACACCAAGATGCTGCCGGCGGAGCTGCAAGAGGTGCTGCAGCGGGTGCAAGACCGGGCGGACTATATGCCGGCGTGGCAGCGCGACCGGGTGCTGGCGGCGAATTTGGGCGGCGGCGACTGGCGCGACCTGTTCAGCGAGTTCGGGGAGACGCCGATCGCGGCGGCGTCCATTGGCCAGGTGCACCGGGCGCGGCTGCGGGCGACGGGCGCGGAGGTGGCGGTCAAGATCCAGTTTCCGGGGGTGGCGGACTCGATCCACTCGGACCTCGACAACCTGAGCCTGCTGCTGACGGCGACGCGCATGCTGCCGCGCGGGCTGTACTTGGACAAGACCATTGCCAATGCGCGCACGGAGCTGGCGTGGGAGTGCGACTACGAGCGCGAGGCGGCGTGCGTGGAGCGGTTCCGGGCGCTGCTGGCGGAGGGGGGGGATCTGGCGGAGGAGGGGGACCTGGCGGAGGACCCGGCTTCGGCGGCGGCATCCCACGGGGACGGGACCGGCGGACCGCGGCTGGGCTCCGGCGGCGCGTTTGCCGTGCCCCGCGTGTTCCGCGAGGCCAGCGGCCAGCAGGTGCTGACCATGTCGTTCATGGAGGGCGAGGCGGTGACGCGGGCGGCGGCGGCGGGCTTGAGCCAGGCCCAGCGCGACTGGATCGGCACGCAGATTCTGCGCCTCTGCCTGCTGGAAATCACGCGCTTCCGCTTCATGCAGACGGACCCCAACTGGACCAACTTCCTGTACCAGCCACGCACCGGCCGGCTGGCGCTGCTCGACTTTGGCGCCTCCCGCGAGTACCCGGCCCCCTTTATTGCGCAATACGTGCAGCTGCTGCAGGCCGCCGCCGCCTCGGACCTCGACGCCGTCGCCGCCTCTTCGCGCCGCCTCGGCTACCTCACGGGCCACGAGAGCCGCGCCATGCTCGAGGCGCACACCCAGTCCGTCATGACGCTGGCCGAGCCGTTCCGCGCCGACGCCCCCCCCGTCTACGACTTCCACGACCAGACCATCACAGACCGCGTGCGCTCGTTTATCCCGGTCATGGTGCGCGAGCGCCTGACGCCGCCGCCCGAGGAGACCTACAGCCTGCACCGCAAGCTCAGCGGCGCGTTTCTGCTGTGCGCGCGCCTGGGCAGCCGCGTGCCGTGCCGCGCGCTGTTTGCGACGAGCGTGCAGGCGATGGAGGCGGAGGCGGAGGCGTAAATAGCATTGTACGATAGATGTGATAGATGCGATAGATGCACGATATTGATGTCTCCTGTCTGATATGGCCTTGATGTGGCCGGATGTGTCTCTGTCTGACGGTGTTCTGATCTGATTGTGATGCTGTTCTGGCCATCCTATCTGACATCGTTTCCCTATAGAACCCTGCTTCCACGACCGAGGCATCTGCCCAACCTACTCCGTGACCGTAGCATCTGCCGAATCTACTTCCACGGCCGAGGCATCTGCGAGCCTACTTCCACGACCGAGGCATCTGCCGCCGCTCCCGCGACGCCAGCTTCTTGCGCCGCTTGTCGATGGCGCGGTCGACCTGCTGCTCCGTCATGCCGGCAAACCGCTCCTTGAGCTCCTGCTTCTTCTGCTCCGACTTCTTGAGGAAGTAGGGGTTCTTGCCCTGCTTCACCAGCTCCCGCTCCTGCTGCCGCTGGCCCTCCACCCGCGCAATCGCCTTCTCCTCGCTCTCAAACGCCTGCAGGTGGCCCCGCACCACCTGCAGCTTGCGCCGCAGCTCGCTGGCCTCGGCCTCGGCCGTCTCCAGCCGCTCTGCGTGGTGCTGCCGCGCGCGCGCGTCGTTGTGCAGCCTGTCCAGCTTGGCCAGTTTTTTCTGCGCGTCCTTCATCGCCGCCTCCACGGGGCCCAGCTGCTCCTGCAGCCGCTTGATCTCGTCGCGGTCCTGGTCTTTTTCAAAGGCGTAGTCGCGCACCCGCCGTCTGCGGTCGTCGAGCGTCAGCGGGTTCTTGGCCAGGTACACCGCGCTCAGATCCGCCCGAGGCCGCTGGCTGCCGGCGCCAGCCGCCACGCTGCCGATCCGCTTCTGCGTCCACGCGTGCACAAACTTGGTCGCCGACTTGATCGGCATCGCCACCGGCGCGTCCTTGTGGAAGCTGCGAGGCGCCGCCAGCGGTGCCCGCTTCTGGTCGCGCCCCGACGCCTCCTCGGTCTTTGCGGTCCTTGCGGTCTTTGCCGCCGCCGCTGCCGCTGTCGGCCGGACTCGTCTCGCAGGCTCGGCCTCGCCTGCCGGCTCATCCTGCGCCTTGCTGCGCTTCCTCTTTTCCATCAGCCGGATGCGCTCGCCAAAGGTGCGTTCTGCCGCCGGCTTCGACGCCTTGCGACTCCTGGACTCATCCTCGTCCTCGTCGATGTCGTCTTCATCCTCCTCGTCCTCGTCCTCGTCCTGCTCGTCTCTCCTTGAGATGATTTTCTGAGAGTAAATCAGCGGCTGATAGCCTGTATCAATACTAGTGCTTCGCCTACCTTGGAATGTGTGCTGCGTATTGGTATGTAGTCTTCTTGCTCCGACTCTTCTCTCTCATCGTCGTCCTCCACTTCGATCAGCCTCCGCGATGGGAATTGCCGGTGGGGTTTGCGAGCCCCCTGGGGCCCAGCATGCCCCAGCTTCCGTCTCTTTTCCTCTACCGCCATGTTGCGCACCGGGTATCACTTTGTGCAGCTCCTGGGTTCGTCAGAAACTTTGCGAAGCCTCTCCTCAGCAGACTCGATGCGAGAGTGGATGGAGAGTCGATAAATGGAGTGCAGCTCTCGCTTGCTGCGTTCCAAACAATGAGTGCTTCTGCTGTAAACTTCCGGCTTTGAGCTACTGTGAAATCATAGGTGTGAGCTCATCAAGGGCCGTGAGGAAAAATGGTCGTCGTGAACATGACGTTCCCAAAAAAAATCATCCTGGTCGCTTTTTTAGGTAAGCAACCGCTAGGCGTGTATTCCGTCTTTAAGGTGTGCGCTAGCAGCACAGGTGTGCGCTCTGATTGGCTGCTACACTTCACTCCTGGTTGCTACAAATCCCAATCCATATTCACTAAAACTTTGACTTCTCGCACTGGCTGGTGCCCAGCCGCGTCCTACAACCTCATCATAGGCCGCCCGCATGGAGCGATGAAATTGTACATTTACTCTTTCTCCTGTACCACCACGGCCCACAGCATGATGGGCATATGAGCGAGAACGGTTGTTCTCGTGCCAAAACTTGTCAATGAAAACTTGGAACGCCTTACGATTTGATGTATTGTCGGCGTTTTAGGTCTTTTCCTCGCTCTTCCCCCGCCAGATATCTTCACTTTGCCAACAACGGCTGCCCCCCACATACACAGGCATTGTGGCATATACCTCACATCGGCAAGCACTCCTACCATAGCACATTGTCTGGTGGCCAGAACACTCCTGCGCAGACCAAAATGGCAGAAACAGCTACAATACCAGCGCAAGTGTTCACTGGCGCTGTCGTTCACTTGGAGCCTGCGACTCCTACTGCCGCTATAGCAGAGGCCGCCAAGACTACGTCAAATGGCGTGGACGGCCCTATAGAGCCAACGGAGGGAGCATCAGAGGCTGCGGGTCAGCCTCCCCGAGGACGCAGCTGCGAGAAGGCTCCCAGCCTCGAGAAGGGGACGAAGTCGTCCCGGTCTCGGCTGCGGAAGAAGGAGAAGCGGCAGGCAGCCCAAAAACAGACGGAAGCAGCTGTCAGTGTTGCAAGTGCAGAGGCAGGCGCTCCAGAAAACAAGGCTGAGGCTTCAGAGGTCGCAGAGACGCCTTCACAGAGCAGGGGCCCAACGCGAAAGAGGGGGAAGAAAAAGAGCAAGAAGCGCGACGACAAGGCAGCCGCCACGCCGTCCGCTGCCGCCGCCGAAAAAGACACGGCTCCTCCGAGCAAGGCCGAGCCAGCGGCCAAGAGCGGCCAGCCGGCGCAAACCGGCCGGGCCGACAAAGACGAGGCTGGCCGGCCGGACGTGCAGCCGCCCTCGGCCGCGTCCGGCGGCGTGCCCGAGCCGACGGCGGCCTACCTGGCACAGGCGTCGCAGCTGCCCCTGGCGCCGCGCCGCACGACGCCGCAGCCGCTGCTTGTCGTCATTGACCTCAACGGCACGCTGCTGTACCGCCCGAGCCGGCGGCTGGCGCCGCGCAAAATCGTGGCGCGGCCGCACGCGGCGCAGTTTCTGGCGTACTGCGTGGACACGTTCTGGGTGGTCGTGTGGTCGTCAGCGCGCCCGGACAACGTCGAGGCCATGTGCCGGCAGCTGCTGTCGCCGGAGCAGCGCCGGCGCACCGTGGCCGTCTGGGGGCGCGACCGCTTCGGGCTGACGGTGGAGGACTACGACAGCCGCGTGCAGTGCTACAAGCGGCTGTCGCAGCTGTGGGCAGACGAGGAGATTGCGCGCGCGCATCCCAACTTCCCGGCCAGCCAGGATCAGCTTCCGCTTCCGCTTCCGCTTCCGCACGCAGGCTCGCCGCGGCCGCTCTGGTCCCAGGCCAATACCGTGCTGGTTGACGACTCGCTGGAAAAGGCGCGCAGCGAACCCTTCAACCTGCTGGCCATCCCCGAGTTCACCGGCACCAGCGGCGACGAGCAGCCCGCCATTCTGCCGCAGGTCCACGACTACGTCAACGAGCTGTGTTTCCGCGACGACGTCAGCGCCTACATGCGGGCGCATCCGTTCCGTGCTCTGGGAGCAAACGGCAGTGCGGCTGCATAAACCCCGCAGAAAGCTTCATGTTTGCGTGCAAAGCCAGAACTAGTGGTTGGATGGGGTGTTGTAAGAATGGAGGAGGGCCTGGGCAGGCCAAGGGGACATGGATGATACCGCAGCATAGAAACAAGAGCCTGGCGAAAGAGATAGCTCGGAGTGGGATGCTGTAAAGCCTTTTATTCATTTGCCCCTGTTCATACGCGTATCACATAAACTAAACCAAAACTACCCAGCAATAGGTCTATGCGCACGAGATGGAGTGGTACCTATCCTGCACAATCCACTAGCATACACACAAAACATGCATGTTCGTTATTTCTTTATCTTTTTTGTCCCGGTTCTACCTCCGTTGATGACTAGATCTCCCGTTTTCGGTTGGTTTCTGTTGGTTTCTGTCTGTTTTCTGTCCCCCGAAAGGTGGACCAAAAAGAAGCAAAAAGAAACAAGACACAAAAGCAGATCGCATCAGCCGTCAGAGCCCCGTTTTCCATATCAAAAGAAGGGCCCGCAAAAAAAGAACACCCCCGCCTGCACCACCTCTCTCTTGTCTCCCCGAGTTCACCGGTTACCCTCATGCATTATGCACATTCACAGTTCACATTCACAGTCATCAAGCCCCCACGCCGTCGTCGCCGACGCCGTGCTGCGCTTATTTGAACACCTTGCCGTCGGCGTGAACGTACGTCTTGCCGTCGACGGTCACCGGGCGGTCCCACGACCACTGGGCCTCGACGTACTCCTTGTCCTCAGCCTTGGTGGGGTCCAGCTTGGTGAAGGTGTAGCTCTCGTAGTCGGGAGCCACATCGAACACCGGCAGGTAGTCGTCGCCGCGGATGACAAACGCACCCTCAATCACCGAGTTGTTGTTCTCGCCGAACACCGACGCGCAGCCGAACAGGTACTTGCGCGAGCCCTCCAGACGGTTGTTGAAGCCGCCAATCAGGTTGTTGGACATGAACGTCAAGGTCAGCTCGTCGTTGTACTTGTACGCAACCTTCCAGATCGAGTACTCGTCGAACTTAACGTTCTCCCAGAACCACTTCAGCGCAGCCGGGGTGTCGTTGTTCGAGTAGAACCGCTTCCAGTCGTCCAGAGCGAAGGTGGCACGCGGCAGAGCCTCAAGAGGGTGCTTCTTCTTCTCGACCGGAGCGGCCTCCTCCTCATCATCGTCCTTCTTGGCTGACTTGGCCGCTGCAGCCGCCTTGGGAGCAGCCTCCTTCTTCGGCGCCTCGGGCTTCTTGGGCGGCTGGTTGACCAGGGTGGTCTTCTCCAGCAGCTCCAGCTTGGGCGCAACAGACGAGTAGATGGGCTGGTTGTGGACAGTCAGGAACCAACGCGTGACGTTGGGGAACTTGGCCTGCCACTCCTTGTCGAAGAGGAACTGGAAGCCGCGGGCGGTCACCGAGGCAGCGAACAGGTCGGCCAGGGTGATGCGTTCGCCCACCAGGAAGGTGTTGTTCAGCAGGTGCTCCTCGGCAATGGTGTAGGCCAGAGTCACGGCCTTAATCGCGTCATCGACAGCCTTCTTGTTGTATGGCGCGTTGCCCAGAAGGGGGCCGTACCAGGCGCTCAGCTTCGGCAGCACCTCCATGTTGAAAAAGGAAGCCCACTTCAGGATGGAAGCGTAGCTGGCACGTGTTAGGCTGTGTACACAAAAAAGGGTGCATAAAGCACAAGGTAGACATAAAAACTTACTCCTGCTTGGTCTTGCCGAGAAGGGTGGTCTTCTCGTTCTGGGAAGCCACTGTATTGCAAAGGCTATGGTTAGCATGGGTTTCGCCACCGAGAGTGCGTTGCACATAAGAACCCGAGCAAAGTAAAAAAAGAAAAGCAAACATCAGATGTTGGATCAAATCAACACAGGTTATTCAGACAGGGATAACTGTTTATAATATGTCCGTCTCATCACTTGGGAAAGCACCAAAAAAAGGTTCTCGCACGCCTCCAGTCGAAGCAAAATACAAGCCAAAAACAAACGAAGAGCAAAACAGAGAGCAGCAGTCTTCGGGAACAGCACTCACGATAGATGCCAATGGCAATGCACTCCGACAGGACGAAGCCATCAGAGCCAACGAAGGTCGGGACCTTGGCCTGGCCGTTCAGCTTGCGGTACTCAGCGGTAGCTTTCGCCGGAACGGTCTCGACAATCTCGAGCTCGAGGTTGTTGGCCTTGGCAATAGCCAGGATGCCCGTCGAGCGGGGGTTGACCTAGAGTGCCAGAGGTCAGCGGGCGATGCCGTTTGAAAAAAAAGGAGACAAGACGTGTCCTGATGCATCTTCCCCTTTTAGATCGAGGAGGTCGATCGAGATTCACACCCGTTTGTGCTGAAAAAGGACTGGTGTGTGAAAATGGTGCCGCGAATGACTTACCGGGTATGTGTAAAGCTTTCCGAAAGCCATCGCGAATGTGTTGTGAGACAGGCTACAGGAATGTGGGCAGAAAGAGGTGGTGATGGAAGAAGAGAGGGGTTGGAGGAAGGAGATGAAAAATGGGAGAGGACAGTTTTTTTACCTAGTGTAGGAAAAAGTTTTGGGTGACTTACCTTTTTTTTGGGGCGGAGGGGCAGAGGGGCAGCCACCTACCTCTCTGGCAATCTAAAACAGCCAGAAAAAATTGAGTGCGGGTGTGCTGGCAGCGGACTTGGTTGTTAGAGGAACCAAATGAGAGAACGTGCACCGCCTAGCGTGGGTGGGCCCAAAGCTGTCATTTCACGTGACTTCCGGCGCTCGATGAATTTTTGGTCAGGCTAAGCGGGCATCGCGAAGCTCTTTTACCAGCATCTCGAACGTCCCAGCTCGATTCGACATCACGAGGCGATTCGGAACTTCACGCCTCTCGCGACCAGCTCCCAAGTAGGCTGAACGACGACGCTGCCAATTGCTGCATGGCCGGCGTATAGCGCGGGCTGTCACTGTCGGTCTTTGTCGTCCGACATTCCTTTTTTTCTGCCACTCGAAAACGGGCCTTTCGACCTTCCTTTCCCCCTCCAAGATGGCGAGCGTGCGGTCCACCTTTATCTCCCGGGCATTCGCCTGCCAGCGGCCATGGGCCCAGCTGGAGAGGTCATTCTCTCTGATGCGGTTGAGCAGCACGCCTAACGGCCACTCCCAAACCCTCTCCCACACTCACAACACCAGCCGCATATTGGCCACCCAGATGCGGAGGAATTCGACATTGACGCCACAAGATAGCGAGCTGGATCTAGCGCTGGCCGGCTCCAGCTCGATCCTATCCTCCATAGAAGCCGCCGGCCACGGCTCTGCTGCCGAACCACCAACGCCCGCGGACAGCCACGGCGGACTGTCCGGCTTTGCGCGCGCCATTCCCGCTTCAGCGTCTTATTTCGCGCGCCATCCGCGCTTCAGCGACAGCTTCCTGCGCCTGCAGGAGCTCATCCGCAAGTACGGCCACCTGCCCGTGCTGCCGTCGGACCAGATCGAGCGCGTGGCCTGGCGCAGCCTGCGCGACTACCGCATGGGCCACGGCGAGCAGGTCAAGGCGCCTCAGTACAAGCGCTGCATCGCCATTGTCAAGCATCTGCACAAGATCCATCCGTCCGTGCGCCCCCCCGTCGTTGAGGACCTCATCGCCGAGTTCCGCCGCGAGATCAACCCCTACGACAACGTGGCCAAGCCCATCCCCATCGACCGCTTCGGCCGTGCGCTTGGCGTCGGCCGCCGCAAAACATCGGTGGCGCGCGCCTGGGTTGTCGAGGGCACCGGCGAGGTCATGGTCAACGGCAAGAGCCTGAGCGCTGCCTTTGGCCGCGTCCACGACCGCGAGAGCGCCACTTGGGCGCTGCGCTCGACGGAGCGCATGGACAAGTACAACGTGTGGGCCCTCGTCGACGGCGGCGGCACCACCGGCCAGGCCGAAGCGCTCACAATGGCCGTGGCCAAGGGCCTCGTGGCCCACGAGCCGGCCCTGAAGACCGCGCTGCGGAAGGGTATGTACATGCTGCGTTGTTCCTTGCTGTTTCTGCTGCCAGCCGCGGGTCTCGCCTCGGCATGTCCAGGGCCGCCATGGCCTCTCTGTCATATTCTTCCATTCTCCCCCTCCCGTGCAAAACACGCTGGCTCGTCGACATAGTTCAACCTCGCTAACAACCCTAGCTGGATGTATCTCGCGTGACCCGAGAATGGTGGAGCGCAAGAAGCACGGCCATTTGAAAGCCAGAAAGAGCCCGACTTGGGTCAAGAGATAGACGTCCGTGTGGCGGCCGCGCCGGAGGCCTCTCCTCGCGATCGCGGGAGACCGGCAAGAAGAAGCGGCGGCTCGGCATCGTGTGCTGCTTGTGTGTTCTGCATGCGTCCAGCTCGGTGTGTGGCCGCTAATGCTACAACCTTGTCGTGTCCTTACATATATGTCTGCAATGTATGGGTGTTATGTAGTGTACGATTGCTGTTAAAACAGCAGGCCAAGCGTCTCGAACAAAGAGAACAAATTACTCAAAACTTACCTGCCAAAAGAGGCTGTGCGAAGCCAGAACGTGAACATAGACACCACCACCGGCGACAGGCGGCAGGTCGCAGCATTTCCCCCAAGGGGGAAACGCGGACAGGAGCCTCCAAGGAAGCCCTAAAACACCGCCGCAACAGGGGACAACCCTGTCTACATGTGCCTTGAAGTGCCGTCTGTCAGGACCATCGGTCATGCCGTTCTTCCGCCTTCATCAGGCGTTCTCCCGCCTTCTCCATGCGTTCGTTTCTATGTTCCCTGCATACTGCCAATTTGCTTGACCGGACAGCAACATGGCTGTTTCGACAGTCCGGCTCGTCATCTGCACAGCGGCCGAGCCGTTCGTCGGCGTCTCCGTGTCCCTATTCCCTGTAGTTACAACAAATCAATAAAGCCTAGAAGGGTAACGGAGCCCAGCACATGCCCGAGCACAGTTCAGTTCTCTTGTTCCATCCCGCCATGAACTCGCCGATTCACCGATCCCAGTTGAGCCACCTCTCACCTATATTATGCCTCAGGAGAGATGGATGATTGTCTCGTGCTCATACGCGTGCGTTTTGGTATGTAGCGAGACTGTCCAGGATCCAGCATCGAGCACCGGGAAAATGAACTGAGTAAAGAGTCAGACGTGGGTAAAATACAGGGCTAGATAACAGGGAAATTGTTTGAAGGGAACTCTGAAGTGTGTTTCCAGAGCAGACATCTAGTGATCTCTAGCGCAAGACGCAAAATCAAAAGATGGGATGGCTGGAATGAGCAGGACTGGTGAGCACTCAAGCATCCTGCTCCAAGAACAGAAGAAAAAGGCATAGCAAGCACGTACGAGTTTTATTTGTATTCATTTACTAAATAGGTTCGCATAGCTAGGGCAGGTCTGTGTGGCAAAGGGGTGTGCTACGAAGCTAGAGATGGTTAAACGACTATTTCGGTAAGATTCATATGATGCCTCTTCATCACTCACACGCCCAACATGTGACAATAAACTTCTACGATATTTTAGAGCTAGATCTACTCCTTGCTCTCTTTGAACTGTCTGTGCAATTGTACTTCTCCCTTTGCTCAGAGAAATGTAAGACTCCATGGTTGGTCAACTGACATAGTTAGCGAATCACTGAAAGTTCCCATGCTACTCTCGACGTCAGTCTCCCTTGTGTAGCAGGCCGGAGTCGGACCGGGGGGCGAGCTCTGTGCTCCTATAATGTGCACACCCTATCTACCAATATGTATAGATGAAGGGGGAGTGTTGCTGGGAAAGTGAGTTCCCGGTAAGAGCATTCGTTATCGTTATATTCATTTTCGTCAACGCATGAACAAATCGATGTCGAGGATAATGAGCTTATTCCCAAGAGAGAAAGACTTGATAGACGTTAAATGCATTTTCATAGGACAAGGATGTAGGAGTTATGCTATAGGTACGTTAACATAAATACAATTTGTGTCGGTATGTATCTGCTTATATGTTTTAGCGGCTTGAAAATACGACGCGTTTATCATGTTTACCCAGCCCATCATCGTCGACATGACGGATCTCGTTGATATCGAACGAGAGTCCGAGTGTGCTGCTGATATCGATTTCTGCCCCCCTCCCACTGCACTCCCGCAGCGCTCCTTTTGCCGAACCAGCAGATAATATAGCCGATGTGTTTTGAACAAGGACCAGGTCTTGAGATAAACAACGCCATCCTGCCGGGCCATGTCATCCCACGATCTTGTTTTCTGAAATCCGCTGGTGTCATACCCTAGCAGGATCTGTGGTATAGAGACGTTTACAATGGGGAAGCAATAGCATCTATGCACTAGCCTGCCTATCTTATTCGCTCTTATATGTTGGTAAAAGAGCAGGGAATTTCTCTCTCTATCCACCGCTCTGGTATGGCCAAGTAGGCTATAGGCACCACCGAGCCCGGCTCTTGGATGAGGTGACTGAGACGAGACGGTCCAGACGTCAGCTGAATCATGCGTAAGGAAAACACAAACATAAAAAAACAGAGCGCCTGGCAGAGGAGGTACATGTAAAGCAAAAATCAACAGAACACCAGCGCCGGTTGCTCCCGCAGGACTCGAATTAAGGTTGCTGGCGAGAACGGAGCAGCCCGAGACAGAGAGAGTGAGAAAATGGTGCAACAAACAGGGCTGCTGTTTTCGCGGTCGATAGTCAACGATGGCCATAACTGCGATGCTATCTCTCTCTTTTTTCTTATTTTGTTACTGTGGCGATTCGGTGGGAAAGACGCCGGCCTTGGCTTTGCTGAGGCGTTTCAACCCAAAAGCTTAACCAGAGCTTTCCTTTGGATGGACAGGCAGGGCCGCTCAATACCGGCTTGTAAGTGGGCTATCCGCGTATTGGTATAGTTGCATACTCGGGAGCGGCGCCGACCCGCAGCAGAGAATACGCAGAGAAGAAAATCCCCAAAGAAAAAGGGATGAAGGAGATGGACGAGTGACACGCGCATGCGGCTGTCAACCATGGCTCACAGCAGACGGAGTTCCATGGCGCAGGATCTAAGCATGGACGGATCCTAGCGTTTCATGTGTCCAGCAGCCGATCCGGCGCGAGGGCCGAAGGCAACAACGGAAAAAATAAGACAAAATAAACTTACGACGAAGGAACAATAAATATATCGGCGGGGACGCTGTGATAAGAAAGGGCATTTCAGCCGATTTTGGCCAGGCCTTTGCGGCAAGCCACCGCAAGTGTTTCTTGATTCTTCCCTCTTATGGTTCGTGCGCTCCGTTGCTATGCTAACCAAGGAGGCTCGGGCTTTGTCTATGGCGCAGGGTGCCGGTTGTTGCTTATTCGCGGTGGCGATGGATGGCATGGGGGAATATGTGTGGACGAGCAATTTTGAACGTGTCGATAGAATATCGGTCGATGCTTCTGGCTGAAAATATCGCCGGTGGACTGCTGTCTGTCAACCGGGGAAAGAGCGAACATGAAACCTCAACCTTCCTAATCTGGCCATGTATTTGGGGGGTCGTGGCTTTTACTTTATTTTCGTGGCTGGTGTGTGAGATTTGTTTGTCTGGTGCCGTAGGGCCACAAAAATGACCAGTAAAGCGGGAAGCCCCCTCTCTTTTTTTCACAGTACGAAGTCGCCATAGAAGCCACAAGGCATTCTTTTGGGTCGCCAGTACGACGCCGTCGTGCATGTGTAACACGTTTGTTTAGGCCCGTGTGTCCGGAGGCTGCAGTGTCCGATGAACATCTTCTTTGGATGATCGGCAGTGATGTGTGCGTGATGAGGCTGAGATCGACATCGCACACTGCACACGTCTAGGATGCATGTGAAAAGGGCATATGACCCAGAGACGGTGAAGGGCGAACAGTTCCAGGCCTAGCGTGTGTCAGGAGCAGCAGCCAACTTATGTCATCGCATATGGCTCGAGGCTGAAAGAAGGCATTGTACGATGACAAAATAGGCAAAGAAAGCCAGCAAATGAACCGGTGTATTCGTTCAAGTCGGCGCCGCCTTGTTTGTGGCGCTGAAGCACTGAGAGGAGAACCGAGCACCTGAATGGATCTCTCGGGGAGAAATCAGTGAAATCGTGCACCACATCTATCTCGAGAGTGAATCTACGAATTCAAGGGCCTAGTAAAGCACTGGTCGAAGTAGTAGATGACTAAAAGCACATGCATATTCAACCCTTGCACACGTGGGCAGTCTCTCTGGAGCCGGCAGTCGTCCTAGCCGCTAATGTGGCCAATGTCGAATTTGCCCCGAGAAGCAAGGGCTGCTTTGGGCCACGGGTGGACAGGAAGCATGTAACCATAGAAAACCAGCAGCCCCCACCCACCAACAACTACCGTGCACTAGGCCATCTCATGCCCAATACGGAAACTCAGGAGCCTGTACGCTGTACGAAGCAGAACCAGCAAGTCGGTTTGCCTACTGACGGCTGTTGGACCAAGCAAGGGAGAAACGTCTCCTCAGTGCAGGCTATTGCCCAAGCCTGTGGTCTCGGTGCTTGGTAGCACGCCTCGGCCGCTTTTAGGGCGGGAAAAGCCTGCTATGAGAGAGATTAGAGGTCGTTACCTTCCTAGTTTTCTGACTACAACTACTTGATTGTCTTTAGCGTCTGGTACTTGGATCTTAAGGTCACATTGGCACCAGAAACATTGTGTTTGAGCATGTGCAGTGAGAAACACACACCAAAAAAACAAAACATAGCACGAATTTAATCGCGAGACCCCGTCGACGGCGCCTCTTTACTGCGTTCGAGTCGTCCAATGACGAGTCAGTGGCTTGATGGCGTTGAGGCAAATGGTCATTCTTAGCGTAGTGAAGAGTAGCACTAAAACCAGGGGGGAAAGTGCTTGCATATGCTCCACCTGCCCCGAGAAGGCTGCACTACAGGCTACTAGGCACTTGTGGGCGTAGCGCACTGGCTCCCACTTTGAGCCACTGTAGCGAGCGGCCTTGGTATCTCTAGATACTCATTCTCACACGTTCAGCGACTACCAACGAACCCAATCGCTCATTTTGCCAGCTGCTTGTCCTTAGGAGAGCACTACAGCGCATTCGCACAATAGTGGCCGACCCACTACATCCAATTAGTCCATAGGGCCCTCTAGAATTACGCGCTACAGGCTTGAGACTGGCAGAATATTCGAATTCTCGGGCTTGTTCATTCACTAACGACAGAATGGTCTCCAGCCGAACTCCAGTGTGAAACTCTTGGTGCAAAATGCTCTCTGGCCATCCTGCTCTCGGACGTGTTCGCCAGCGGCTCGGCTGGCAGCAGCCGGCTGCCGCTGCCCATTCACCCACTGGAACCCAAAAGTAGCTGTCCTGTGGTGCTTGTGCTTAATACTGTTCCAGTTCTATGAACGCCGTCGCCGCCGGCTGATTCCTATTGGCTGAGCCAGGGACTTGCTGCCCTATTTGGGGCTCTTGCAGCGTCATCCTTGTCAATAGATGCTTGTGAGGACGTATGGCTTTTTGCTCCTACATACGGAGTAAAGGCACGACCATCTATGTGTCCATAGAATCATGCTATAACACGCGCGTTTGGTCACGCACTGCAACAAATGAAATAAATGACGCCGCGCCTGGGGGCCTTCGTAAATGGGTCACCCTTCTTTGTTCTTCGGCTTCTGGCTTGTAGGGCCCATATGTCGTATTGTGGAGGGGGACCAGATTTGACAGGGGTTTGGAAATATACGTCGTATGTCCTCAGAGGGATCCACTTTTTGTCCCAACTTCACCCCTCGGCGCCTTTGGTCCACCCCCTTCTTTGTCTCCAACAGCATGGTTCAAGGATCTAAAAAAGCACCTTTTTGTTTTCTCGCTTTTTCCTTGTTCCTTGTCTCTGCGTAAAGTTTGGCCAATCCCTCTGCCCCTCTCGGCCAAACTCGCTGGATTTCCCCTTTCTCTGGCCCGTTAGCAAGTGCTACTACTAGAAAGGTCCCTCCCAGTTCATTTCCCCCCTACTGCCGTCGCAGTGGCTGGTGGCCGCCGCGCACCGCTGCTGTAGTCAGTATTATACGAGTACAGATGTATCACTTCCGCCCCAGGCTGCTCTCCATTGCATCAGTGTTTAACAAGTGATTTCTCCTGAGCTCTACGGAGTAGATCTCATAAATTCGATCATGTGTGACTCTCGATGAGCCAGCCATCTGTCTTGGGCTTCGCGACAATAGAGGCTGTGATAGTAGCAGGAGCCTCGCCAGAAATCGGCCCTGTTCTTCCAAAAAGGCAACTAGGGAGCTGGTAAAATTAGGGCACATGCCTCGGAAAGCTCGCCGAGCGCTATAGCCGCTAAACGTGCACGACCATATTTTGATTCTTCTTTTTGTCTTCCCCTTTTTCGCTCCTTTCGAGACCCTGATGTGCATGTCTTGGAGAAGACGCTTAAGAAATGACATGTCTCAACGCCATTTCGCTTGGCCGTCAGTGTCTTTGCCATTCTTCTGTCACTGCATGCCTGAAGTAGGAGATGCTCTGGGATCAGCTCACGGATTGGCCAAGGGAATTGCACCGATCTCACTAGCCCTCGTGGCAATGCCAGTGCGAAAGTTGCCCATCCCTGCTCAGAGAAGATCTCCCAAAATTGATACACCAATACACATATTCTCCCTTGGCTGCGGGTGTTCTGTTAGGCGTCCCTCGCAAATCAAAAGAAAAGCGAGCTATGCGGCCCCCCGGCGGCCATCGTTTCCTCCTGCATGTGCCCCTCCTAATATGCCAGATTGTGTTTTTTGGGAGGGGGCAGGGTCGTTTTGGCTCTTCCCCGTTCCTTGCTCTTAGTAGTTGCTGCGTACCTTATTTTTTTCGCTCTAGTTCTCATACGCAATCTGTTGCTGGCGCTGAAACATTGGCAGCTTACTCGCAGCGGCTCCTCCCTCCTTCCTCTTCCCTCCTTCCCCTCTTCCAGAACATTACCTACCGCCATTCCCACGCCAGGGAAGCGCAAAACGGGCCCGACAATACATAAAACATGTAGAGAGCCTGCAACCAGTGGCAAGACCGAAGGGCATCCATACCCGCACCTTAGGCCCTCTGCGCAAGGAAACGGCCGACAACGACGGGCACTTGGCTTCCCGGCCAGCCGACATGCAGAGCCAGCTGCCACCCATATAGCTTTGGTGGCCGGATCGCGTATATATCAAAGGAGTCAAGCCAAACAGACAACGTGCCAACAAAAGCCCCCATTCGACGGCAGAACAGGGAACAGGGCTCTAGCGACAAAAGTGATACTAGCCATTTCTACTCGCTGCTTCTGACCAGCCGCCCGCTTTCGTCCGACAAAATAGGGCGAGAGACACTGGAGAGGAGAGGCCGTGCTATTCATTATATGGCGGGAGAGACGAGGATTGTGATGCAGTTTTATCATACGTAGCTGGTGCTATTACTATTGTGGGCATAGCCGTAAGGTAGTTGCAGGCGACACCGCAGCCAACAGGTCAATACGAGTGCTTCGTATTACTGGGCACATGCATGCATATATGCAGAGAAGAAGAGAGAGAAGGACTAAGAGACCGAGGGACTGAGACTAGGAACAGGGCTGGAGAGAACAGCCGCCTGTGCCAGAAGAGCGGCCAGACAGCAAAGCCAGTACCAACAGACGAAAACTCAAAAGGCTACTGCATCAATACCATCCCCATTTCACTCGCGGCTTCCTCTCACAGGCGGCGGATTTAAACGACCAGATTCCTTCTCATCGCTACGTGTTCCTTTGTTCCTTCCTCCCATTTCTCTTCCATCTATTGCCTTGTCCACTGCTCCTGCCCCAGAACTACCCAACAGCTGCGCCGTGTCACCCTTTTTGCACCTATCGAGTCAAACGTCAGCAGCCGAGACGGGAAGGCACGCGTGGTGCATGGCGTTGTTCCTGGCTGGCACACCGAATAGACGGAAGGCACGCCCGACTATTCGTTCCTGCTTCTTTGTTTCTTCACCGGCTCTTCCTAGCTTCTCGCACTACCTATCTAGACTATCTTTTTAAGCCCTCCCACCACCACCCCCCCTCCCTCCTTCTCCCCTTATCCCCCGCCACAAGCTGTTATTTTCTTTCAATTATTTTGGAATTATTGTGTTTCTTTCTCCCTTTTTGATGGGCGGAGACCGCTTTGCCCTTTGTCCTTTTTGTGTCTCGCGATACCTTCAGCCTGTCTCCTATTTCTCCCCCCCTTTTCACAAGCCCCGATTTGCCACCTGGGACACGAGGCCTATCCTAGCCCAGCGCCAGCGTCCACATAGCTCCAGATCGGCGACTTGAAGCAACACAAGACCATTTCCCAAGAACGAAGCAGCACGAGGCTTGCTAGCTTTCAGCTGCGCTGGCTCGGCTTCCACACTTACGCCACTGGCCACTGTACCACCAGGACCTGGGCTCATTTTGAATCCTCTGCATCCTTCTGGGACCGTTCGACTGTGGTGTGAACTTCTACTGGTGACTCTGGAGGTTCCAGGCATTTCTCGAGATCTTAGAGACGAGCCGACATTTTAGCAATATCGCCAGAAAAAAAAGAGGACACGAAAGCACATCTCCAGCAAAACGCCCGGGGATCAGAACGATCAGAAAAGCCTCAACGGTGCCCCGAGAATCAGAAATCCCGAGAATCAGAAGCCAAAGGCCACGATAGACTACGAGATTCTAGCAGAAACCATCAAAAAACCACAGGTTCAGGCACACTCTCCCGGTCAGGCTCAATGTCCACGAGCGCGGGTTGATTTGGCGCAGATCCTCGGCAGCATCGACGACAGGAGTCGATGCGACGCCCAAAGGAATAGGACAAGCCCACGCCGTAGTATTGAGGTAAGAAGCTAGTATACCGGTTCTTAATCGGCAGCTTTGTTGTATCTCCAGCGAGCACCCTTTGCCTCTCACCAACCTATTCCGGTTCCGCCCAACACCGCCTTCGCCGACACAAAATCACCACACATCAGTACTACTAGCAGCATCAGCACCACTGGCAGCATCAGTGCCACCAGACCATCCGTACCGCATATCAGCGCTCCACCACTTCTGCACTACGCCTGCACCGCCGTCATTGCCGTTGCCACGTCTGCCGCTGCCGCCTCCACTGCACGAATAAGCGCACCCGCTCGTCCATCCACACAGTCTCTGCAGTATCCTTGGCCCCTACTGGCCTCTGGTTTCTCGTCCTAGCCCCGGCCGTGCTGTCATTCCTTGCGCCTATCGGCACCTGTCCCTCTACCTCTTTCTCTCTCCTCGCACGAGATAGACAACACAGAATCCGGACACAGAGTACAGCAAAAAACAGGATACGGAACACAGAAAGCACCAGCCCACGACATACAACACACTGCATACATCACACAGTACACAACGCACTACGTAAAGCCTCGTGCGCCCACACCATCCCGGGAGGGGTTCTTCCTCCCCCCGTCTCGGCCAATCTCGGCCATCTCGCATTCTATCACTCGTTTTCACACAGATCCAGCCGGTCGCCACATTCCTTTCGACGCCTCCAGCCTGCTGTACGCTTATCCCCTCACATATCTTCTAGTCCCTGCAGCTTCGGCTGCCTCGACTGGGAGCACAGGGCCAGGAACCGCAATATCTGAACCTGTCCACGCCGTCCATGTCGTCCAGCCAGCCAAGACATTCTCCCATCTTCCATCCCTCCCTCCCGTTGTCTCGCATCGCCTCTTGATCTCTGCTACCTACGCTTGCCTGCCATCTTCTTGTCTAACATCAGCCAGCTCTTTCAGCTACTAGACTTCGCCCCTCCTCTCTCGTGTTTCGTGTTGATCTCATTCAGATCTAATCTTAACGAGCCTGTCGACAGCTCCTCTAGATTCTGCATCACCATCTGCATCTCCTGCCGGCAGGGGGTTAGCATTCTGAGAAGGCTAGCAACTGCAGTCACACCCCCATTTTCTCTTCTCTCATCGCTCCGTTTTGCATACGCTTTTATTGGCGGCTACTGTGGCACTGGTAAGTTGGTTTCTTAACGACTAGAGTTGTCTCTACACTCGTGCTTTTTTCTTTTACCTTCCGCCGACTATGTTATATTGATTATATTATTGTTTGTTTATTTACCCTATTATTCTTTTTCGGCCTTCCTCCCAACACATCTGGCTCTCATTTCTCTTCTCCTTGATATGTCTTCTTCATTATGCAGCATTCTTAGCAGCCCAGCATCATTTCGTCCTATATCTAATAATACCTCGATTCGTTGTGCCACACTCCGATATTGAGGCGCCTTCCCTTCCCTATGTTTTTCAGGGGGTATTGTTTCTCGGCATTTCGCATCCCCCTATCTTTTGTCCTGGCATCGCATTTCATTTTTTTGTCACATCTGGATCCAGCTGAACAAGATCCACTCCCCTCTCCCTTCCCTGCCTGTTCCCGTTCACACTACGACATATGTGGCGGTGGTCGCTTCTCTGCACGCTCTAAATCCATCAATGTCATCCTGCCTGCATGCCTGTCTGTCATTGGATTTGAATTTCTGTTTCTTTTTGCTCTGTTGTTGTTGATTCACAAATATAAAAGAAGCACATGTTCTCCTTCATCGGTTCAACTCTTTTCTGAGATGACAGTCGATTATCACTTTCTGGATTTCACACTCTGTCCTCTCCTACTACCATTGGCCGTTGACTCTATCCTCGGACTTGTCTAACTCGTTTTCACATTCAAGTTCACTAGACCCTAGGCCACAGATGAGCGTCGATATCTCACCTGCTTAGAAGCGAACCGAGTTCTCTTTCAACAACCGTACGCACAGAACTCTACTACAAAATCGACCAAGGGCTGCCTCAAACAGCCTTTGGTTCTTGCCGGATTTGTGTGCGCTACGGCCAAAGTTCGGATCGCGTTCCAAACTCGACTTAGAAACTCGTGGCCGGTCCGCGGACCTGCCTTTTGCTAACGGTGCACCTTACCTTCTCTTCCGCGAGCCTAACAACCCTCGGCAGCCGAAGCCAAAGTGTCGACGAGCACTGGACAGTGATAATTATCAAAATTCAACTCGACCAAGAAACTGGATCCTGCCCGAGCTCGTTGGCAGGCTGGTATCTAAACAGCTCCCCTTAAGGACGGATGGACAGGGGAAATCTTTGGAGGAAACAAGGCGACATCCCTATGCGCTCAAATCCCACCCCAGAATATCAGCAGCAAAACCAAGATGCAACAAGCCTCCACAGACCTCAACTAGTCGCACCAATGGACAACGAACGCCAAAGAGCCGCCTCTAGTGGCACTGGTGGCTCAGACGCTTATGGTTCATACTACCATAATCAAGGAACTGGTACATTTCCGGCGGGGTCTAATTCAATGGGATATGGGACACCAACAGGCGGCTATGGGCAAAACACCCGACAACCTACCCAAGACTTTTCTAGTGCATACCAGCCTGCAAATGCAGGGATGGTGTACAATGTCACCGGAGAACACGGGCAGGGGGGTATGTATAACCCAACTCAACAATTTCCCAGCCGCCAGCCGGGTTCTATTCAAATGATGACTGCCGGGGTCTCTACTGCTTCTTACTATGGAGGAGACGCATCTGGCTCAGCAGCAATTCAACCACAACCCCCACCATCTGGAGTATCTTCGGTATATCACCAACAACACCAGGGCCAAGCACAGGGATACCAAGGTGTAGAGGCTCTCCCAACGGATGTCGCTTTAGCCTCCCATGGATTTCCAGTCATGGGGCAAAGTGATACCACCACCGCTGCGGCCTCTCAAGACGATGAAGACAACAAAGAAGCGTACGCCAACTATAAGAGCACTTTGAAGGAAGTGTTGAAAAATGTCAACAAAGGTGCACTGGTACCAGCCGCCGAGGGCTTGTTGCATATTTCTGACTGGCTTCTCTCTCGAGTTGAAACATTAGGTATGCAAGACTTACCAGACATGATAGTTGAGAAAGTCACGGTTATGCTGACTGTGCTTCAACCTACAGGCCTCACGAACGACGACGAAGAACACCACAAAACACGGGTCAAGCTTTGGAAGAATTTTAACAACGCATGGTTATCACTTATGGAAATGCAGAGCCGAATGATGCAGTCCAAGGGAAGACGATCGAAGAATCAAAGCATTCTTCCGCTTGAAAGCTTAGAGCATATGGGGAATGAGCTAGTCCGTCTTTGTGATGGCCTCGAGCGCTTCGGCCTCATCGACTACGACTACGGCGTCTGGGAGGAACGCATTATGGCGAGTGAGTGGCAACTGACCCTCGTCTAACCCCCCCCCCCCCTCTTTTTTTTGGTTTGTTTTGTCTCTACGGAACATAGTACCAGCTAGCTAATTGAGACAGTCTTAACTGAATGTCTCGATCTCTATAAAGCAGAGCACGGTGAGGCTGTTGCCGGCCCGAGCTCCCACCCTGTTTAGAAACCTGCTGGGTGGAGCTGGATCTTAGGCAGTCACCGTCTTTTCTTTTTTTGTCTTTTTTGGATCCTCGATTGGATCCTGTCGGAACATGTCTATCCACCAATCGGATTCTCTCTTGGATTCAGTCTCTTCACATTTCGGCATTTCCCGTGGTCTTTGACGGCGTTGCTTGTGTTTGTTTTTGCTATGTTTTTCGTTTTCTCGGATTTTTTGGTGCTCTCCACATCTTCTAACCCATTTTTACCACTCGACTAAGTCGTATTTTCTTTGTTCCTTCAGATATGGCCATGCAGTTTTGTTGTTTAAGGAAACTAGAGCAATGGAAGGCTCGCTTGTACTTTGTCATGTTTTCTGTTTCTGTTTTTTAATAGCCTGTTATTTTCTAGGGGTGTCTCTTACGACTTGCTATAGTACATTTCTTTTGTTTCGGAATCAGGGTTGGGCAGCTTTGGGCACACATGGCACACCAGTCCAACTTCGGGCTGGGTATCGGTTACACAGGCTTCTTTGGAGAGATCATTTGTCAGCTTCCGTGCAGAGATGGACTAATTTAAGATGGCAGAATACGGGTGATCATGGCAAGGTCTCATTATGGAGTGTTCGGATTGTCATTGTGCGATAGTACACCAAAGGCGAAGCAGCCATTGATGCCAATGCTGCAGTAGGGCACGCAAAAGGTGGATTCTAAAGATACTCTCCCACACGGGGCTGTTGGGCATGGCTAGGCTTTTGGTTTTCGGAATAGACAAAATTATTGGCATGTGGGTAACAAAGGGAAGACGTGTGGGTGAAGTGTCCATGGCTAAACTAGGGAACCATCCGCCTTGAACTCAAGCTACTCATGTTTGTTAGATCATTGGTCGAACAGCTTCTGACTATGTAGGTTCTGTTTTCACAAGGAACGATACGAATGCATATCGTCCTAGAAATGGGTTAGAGGAGGCTAATCACATTGCGGGCTAGGCCATTTTCTCACCACCCCATTTTCCGCGAACGGCATTTGTTTTGTTGCACTTTTCTGTCTATGTCAATGGATTTTCATTGTTTTTCAGCTAAGCAAGGTTATGTATGACCCCCACGGCTAACGCAAAAATGGCGTGATAGGATGTGGGCCGTTGGCCGAGCCGCGGTGTGTATCACATCTCAACTGAGGGATGTGCACTCATACGTCGATCATTTCACACCTCAGTAGCTGCAGCCTTGTCCACACGCACCTTGGGATCTACATGAAATGCAAAATACAAACAGTAAAACCCCAGTACGGACATATAATTTTGCATGTGCTGAGTATGCCCTCGTGTATCTCGGGCTGCGAGAGGAGAAACAGACTTCAATATATGAGTGTAGATCATAGGACGCCACTCCTGGCACATGGTGCTAAGCTAAAGGCATAGTGTACAACGCTGCGCGACTATTATCTCGAGACATCCCAACGGGCTGGGTTGTTCGGACCCCTAGCTTTTGCACCTTTCCGGTGGCAGGGGGCTAGAACATGGCCTGAGTAACTATCAGCACGGACTGATTCGTATCCATGATCCTGTACATGTACTCGCGCGTGCATCGTAGTACTTCACATGAGTACATGTAGTCGTACACAAAAAAGGCCGAGAAAACGGCGTACGAGAGACCTTTGAGACACGCCTGCAGGCTGCACCCAGCTCACATACGAGTACAACTATGATACGGAAACTTGTGGGCCAGGTGCATGTTCCCTCTTTCTTCTTAGACATTGGCATACTGAATACGAAGAGATCGCTCTAAGAAATGATCCGGTAAGATGACACTTTGTCTTGGTTTCGACTCTCTTCTCCCTGAGAGGCAAACGAGGGCTATGACTAGGTTGTTTCTGCGTCTCCGGTGTATGAGTATAGTTCCGTTGAGCGAATAAGCTGCTTGAGGAGCAGGTATGTACGGCGTACGGAGCAACTACACGTCGTATTCGCCTTTTAGCTAGGAAAGTTGGGTTCTACATGGCAACAGAGTACTCCGTAGGGCACAGACGGCAACAGAAACTCTCCGACTCATGAGACATGACTTGTGATAAGCGACATGAGTGCGACACATGCTTACAACCTATCACATTGCAGAGCGAAGAAAATGACTAAAGATAGAGGGGGGGCTATATGGAACTACGAGTAGATGCAAGGCGAGCTATGTATAAACGAACCGTGAACGGCAGCCATTCCTCACTCCGTCCAGGAAAGGAAAAAAAGAGAGGAAAGCAAAGCTGAGCCAAGAGACTAAGGAAAGAAAAGGACAAGGAAAGCAAGAGTAACTACTCCGTGTGGTATTCTAGACACGCCGAACCGAGGCGCCCATCAGATAGTCCGCTTCTCACGCTATGCGAGTATAAACACCCAATGAGAGTGAGGCAGGAGGCAAAAGGCAGGCAGTGGCTGAGCTGCCCGCCCTGTGTGAATGGGCTCCATAGGCAGGCTACGGAGCCAATTGCGGGCCATTTGCATTTTCGCCCTGTGGTTGTGTGCCGCCGCGTCCCCCCCCCCCCTTTCGAGTACGTATTAGTCTTGTACGGAGCATATGTGGAGTTCGGTGTGGGTGTGCGCTTCCTCCCCTCCTCCCCTGCTTTCTTTTTTCTGCAACAGCTCGCTCGAATTTCCTAGCTTGGAAACTGTTGTAGCCACATACGAGGCGGCTGTTTTCTTGTTCATATAAGTCGCACTAGTTAGAGCGGCAAATACGGGAGGCTTACCCGTTGCACTAAATTACGCCCCAAGGGATGAAGTGAAATGGGTCGACATAAGACACCTATTGACAACCGGCAGCTGAGGCTATACGAGTATCGTTTGTGTCTTGCATTTGGAGATGATAATTGGGAGGGGCGGCAGTTGGCACCAACTTGAAAGCTCATGGGCGGCCTCCTAAAAATCCCCCATGTATTGTATTGAGTAGCTGGGATTCCTCGAGCTAGCATTTCTCGAAACCCCATGATAATACCCTTTTGGGGATTTCCCCGATCTTCTTCGGCCCGCTGTGCTCCCGTATATCGGCTGGGCCCTGCCGATCTCTCTGGCTCTTCTCTCCCACCCACATTTCATGCCAATGGGGACTGCCTTTCCGTCGACTTCACCGGCTGAATATGACGGAATTGGCGAAGGAGCGCTTCTGTTTTCCGTATGCAGGAGGCGGTGCCGGGTCCATCTTATTCGATGGCATTTCGTCACCGATGGATGAAACTTCGTCAAGGGGCCGCATCGCATTCTCCTCTTTCGCATTCGCTTCTGTTCGTCGTCAGAAAAATGCCTCTTGGACGGAACTACTTCCATTCCATCTGCGGATCAAGACAGTGAGTGTCGACAGCAGAGGACTGATTGGTCCTGGGCAGAGGACAAGTTATATTGCCAGTCTCCCTGTTTTGTTTTTAGTTAACGCTGTTGCGCTTCCGAGGCATGAAGCTCAAGGCTATTAGCAGCGTTGTTTTTTCCCGAGACACAACAGGGTTGCGTATGCAAAATAGAGAGCGTACGGTTGCATTTGGGGGTTTGGTATTATGGCCGACTTTTCAACCAAAAAAAATGGTCTCGCTCATAGCAATACATTGTGCTTGGAATAGTGTCATAAAATATTTCTCAAAGAAATCCTCAAACAAAGACATGAGATAACCAAACGGGCTCCGATATGAACTTGGGAAAAAAACGAGACGGACAGATCCCGATCTGGAAAGGGACCGTTTCCATTCAACATCACCAGCTGATAGCTGGGAAACCTGACAGGTAAAAGATAATTCCCCGTCTCCTATGCATCTGGACGTTTAGAATTGGTCTGAAGCGGTCCGTGTTAGTAAACGTATAGTCATAATGCTAACAACAAGAATCGGGCCTAGAAAGCACATGGGCGCCGGAAAGGAGAGGAAAACAAGAGGCACAATACAGGAAGACGAGCACTTACCAAGAGTCATGCTGATGCTCACGTCGGTGTTCTCCACCATCTTTGTGAACTCCTCAAAGCTGATCTTGCCGTCCTGGTCCAGGTCGGCTTCCATGATGGTCTTGTCCACTATCTGCTGTAGCTGCCCGTCCTTCAGGTTGTTGCCCACCATCATCTTGAGCACGATGAAAAGCTCGCCGTTGCTGATGTAGCCGTCACGGTCGATGTCGTACACCTTGAAGGCAAACTGCAGCTTCTGTTGCTTGTTGCCTTTGGATGAGAAGGCACTCAGACCGGCCACAAACTCCTGGAAATCGACGGTGCCGCCACCATCCTCATCGAAAATGGCAATCATTCTATGGGAGGGGTTAGAAAAAAGAGGTTGACCGATTTCTGCTCCCCGTTTATCGCTTGCTTTATTCTTGCGTTCGGCCGCTGTTGTGGTCATCACATGGTTCTCGGGGGTTCCTCACCTTGTTGCTAGAGGGTTCGATGCGATCTGTGGCAGACTTAAAAACTCGTCACGCTCGATGGTGCCCGAACCGTCCTACAAAGGTACCAGTTAGCTTCAGTCATTCTCTCGTCTTTCTCCTCGATGTGAGCTTTGTAGTAGGCTTACCTTGTCCAGCTTCATAAACCGCTTCCGGATACGGTCCACCTCATCTCGGTCAACTAAATAGCAGAACGGCGTAAGTTTTGGACCTTCTGAGACAAAATTCAGCTGCTGCAAAAGAAGCAGGAAAGAACATACAGTTGGATCCTTGGACAATGTTGTCCAGGACACTCGTTGTGTTGCCCATAGTGGCGGTGGGTCGCTGTGTTTCCCAAACTTCGCAACCACTTGCTGTCAAGCTGACGTCTGTTCGCAGTGTTGGTGATCGGGTGCGAGTCCGATCTCTTTTTCTCTGTCAAGCAAAGCGATTCGCCGACTGGTGATCAGTTCGACTCGGCGCTTCCGCGTCTCTTCCGTCTTCTGTATCTGCAGCTGCTTTGCCTCGACGCCTAAGGGCCGCTTTCGTTTGCGGCCGGTGTCTGATTCGTGTAGTTGATTCCTCGAGGTTTGCCTTGTATGTTGCCTACAGGGCTCACAACAAGGAGTACAGACGGGCGTACGGTTTTTTCGCTTGGATCAAAGAGTTATCTGCTCTTTGCGTCTCGCCTTTTTGGCAGTCGAAGGGACGAGGAGAAAACGGTCCCGTCGAGACAGGCTTGGTATTCGTATATATACGGTAGCTTGGGGGACGTTGTTGAGGGGTGGTAAGGCTGAAAAGTAGATTTAAAGTGTGAGGAGGGAAAGGGGATGCGTAGTTGGGAGGGACACAAGGCAACCAGTTGGTGGGGCTGAGAACCCCCTCTGCTACAGCACTGCGTAGCGCAGCGAACAGTTGCTTCACTGATTGAGTTAGGCAGCATTCAGTGATCCAACCGTTGTCATTGGTGGTTCAGAAAAAGGGGTGATGACAAAGCCGCTGGATCACGTGAACGTCAAAGCCCATTGAACACAAAATGTGGCACGTGCATGTATCCTGACCAACACCATAGTCACGTAGTTATGTAGATATCTTGATGCTACCAACATATAGTAGACTTTACAAGGAGCATTTTCACGCGGTGGAAAGTATATATTGTTGGGATTGGGAGGTGGGCGAGATTTCAAACAGAAAAAACCCATGCTTATGTACTGGGTTCTAAGCTCTGTATCGGAGATAACCTGGCTACCCTGCACTCGCGCTGTAAATGGTACACGATGCCCAACGTGATACATTATGTCATCTGTTCTAGGACGGGATTGCGTGCTAGATACCAGCGGAGATTTACACAGAGCGATATACCGTGGTTGGGGGCCGTCAATGGACCTGTTGTCACATGCAAGCTCTGGTACAAACTCGTTATCTGGCTGATAACTACTAAAACTGTTATCAGGTTATCAAGATAAGTAAAAATATTGCAAACGGATGATCATCATTGTACAGCGGTGACTTAATATCGAAGCATTTTCAGCCAGGATTCGCAAGTCAAATATTGCTGTAGATCATTGCCAAGTCAGAAGCCCACTTACTGTGGCTTGGTGTTTATCGAACTGGAATGCCTGGGTTCACTGCTGCCATGTCGATCATTTCTCAAAACAGCGGTGTCAATACCCACAACTACATCCAAGAGATCGAGATAACCTTGGACGGCCATGCAACTGAATGACGCAAATGGTGATAATCAGCGATAGATTAGCATGGGACCCAAGTGAAGTAAATGGAATGACTGTTGAATTTCTATTCGTGCTCATGAATCGTCTCTCCATGTATGCTGGCAGGAGCGTAGAATATGACCTGACAAAAACGATGGCAATCGCCATATCAGACCTATCGAAACAAAACAAAAAACAACCAGTTCAAGTAGTGAAAACGGACGCAAAACGTAGAGACAAAGTTTGAAGAAAGATCAAACCAGGTGTTAGGCCCTACATGAGCCAGGGGAACGTAACGTATTCGACACCCAATTAAGAGTAACAAATGTGAGCCTGAACAATAAAAAAAGACTGTATCCCCGCCAAAGCATGAGTTGTATGCGTATTATTGTATGCGTGTGTGGGTGTATGGGTGTATGGGTGTATGGGTGTATGGGTGTATGGGTGTATGAAGTGTATGAGTGTACCAAAGCGCTAGGCGTTCTGTGCCGTAACCGATTCCTGGCCACTTCTGGTTGAGTCGACGCCGATGAGTCTTGCAGTCACCGGAGGTGCTTTCCGTGGCCCTGCTAGCCTGCTAGGCACAGTATAGCTGATAGGAAAAGGGAACAAGGTGGTGGCCGAACCGAATCCGGACAACGGGAAAGAAAAGAAGAAGAAAAAGACCAGTTCACATCATCCCGCACTTGCCGCCGCCTTGTGGCTCGTTGGGGTTCTGTGACTTCTCGATCTGCCCAATGAGCAGCTCAAAGGCCTTGGCCACATTGGTATCGAAGCGAGCGCTCGCTTCGGTAAAGGCGCAGTCGAGCTTCTCGGCCAAATTGCGGCCCTCTTCAACCGTGACCTGTCGCTGCTCGGGCCGCAGATCGCTCTTATTCGCTACAATGACGAGCGGGACCCAGTCGATGCCGAGGTGATTCAGAATCTTGTCGCGAAGCACCTGAATCATTTCGTAGGACGGCTTGGAGGCCACAGAATAGACCAGCATGTAGCCATGAATGCCGATAAAGTGCTTGGAGTTCAGGATGCTGTACTCATCCTGGCCAGCCGTGTCGACAATCTCTGTGGCAAACTCCTGGCCCTTGTACTTGATCTGCTTGCTGAAGCTGTTCTCAATGGTGGGATAGTAGCTCTCGATAAAGTGCCCATCGACATACCGCACAGCCAGGGAGGATTTCCCTAGTAGAGAGGAGGAAAGTTAGAAGAGAATTGGCCGAGATCGGGTATGCTAAACGACAAGTGGTGTGGATATGGGGCCGTTTGCGCGATCGGAGCCCAAAAAGAGACAAAAATCTTCGGACGAGAACGAGGCTACCACTTACCGACGGAGCGGCTGCCGACAATGGCAATTTTGCGCTGCTTAGACAGTGAGGACATTTAAAAGGCGAGCGTGGGGGGTAATTTTCTTGCGTGGGAGGTGATATTTTGGGGAGGGAGGGGGGGTAAGATGGGGGGAAAAGATTATGCTTTGGGGGGGGATGGATTCTTGGTATAGCAGAATCGCAAGGACCGGTGAGGCAGCAGCGAATAATAAAATAAAAATTAAAGACAAAATAAAAAAGGAATAAAAGGGAATTAAGAAAGAGGGGGTGAGAGAGAGAGAGAGAGATGTCTCGCGGGATGGGCTCTGCTGATGGCTAGAGTATTATATCCCGTCTTTTCACTCACTACTCGTAATCTGGGGGAGGAGTTTCGGGCGATGTTGCGTGAGATATGGAGATGATACTGGGGGAAAGAGAAGGGTAGGAGGGACTACGGCCATACTCGTTATCCTTGGGAAAGGGGTGGGCGTTAGTAATTAGTGCCGTGTAGAACAAACAGCAAGCGAACGTACAAGAGCGCTATTTTAACCGAAAGGGCCAAACTCCTCCTCTCACACTGTATTTTTGTGCGGCCAGCTTTAGCCGAGTTGGGGCAAGAACCTATGTACTGAATGTGTAACTACAACAAATTTTGGGAGGGAAGTTATAGGGCGTTGTGGAGGCCAGTTCTAGGCGGGTTGGTAGTGCAATACCGGTACAAAGGACGTCAGCACACAGGGCTGCTTGTTTTCAGAAGGTACACTGGTCCGACCCCCGGCAGAACTGACAGCGCTATGACGAACTTTTACTCTACGCTTTCCCCCTCCTATGACTGCGCCCTCCCCCCTAAACAAAGAATCTCTACCATATTCCCGCTTTTTCTTCGGATTCTCCCCCCTAGACGTACAGCTGCAGGCAAACCCCCCCTTCTATTCCGCCGTAAGACGAGTGAAAATTCACCAACTTTTCTGCGGCGACGACCAACAGCATCAAGTGAAGAAAACGCTCATTTTTCGAGGCATCCAAAAGCACCCGCAACCATCGTTTTTTATCTCAAAAAATACGCCATACGGTGTCGCATGGCACATTCAATTCCTTGATCGATTTTTAGGCGGATTTTCCGCGGGCTTGGTGCCCATTTCGCCCTTTGTTTGCAACACTCGTTTTCGACACCTGCGACCGTCATGGCGACGCGTAAGGTCCGCTACAAAAAACTCAGCATAAAAACCGCTCTGCCGGTTTTACGTGAGGACCAGGTCGACCCCAGCGAATATGAGGCCCTCACCACCGAGACGCAAATCGCTACAGGCGTCGAACAGGCTGAGGAAAATGTAAGTAAATGCATTCTGATAAAAAATCGTCAACACGTCGCTGTCTTTCCGCGCGTTTCGATGCATTTCTCCCACGCCATGTGGTGATGTCACGTGTACTTACACGTGATATCGCGTGTTGCCTTTTTTTGAACCTCGATTGCATTTTGTCTACGATGCAGTGGTTAGAATGGTTTCGCGTTTTCGCGTTGCCCGAGCACTCGCTGACGCCTTGTCGAATAGGAATACCATCTGCAAGTAGTACTGCAGGCGGCAGCAGCCAGCACAGATAGTGAAATTCCTGTGCCACCACCAGAAGAGAGCGACATCAACTATGACGCAGTCTATGCGCGCAAATTCTCTGAGCCCGTCAACTATATCCGATTTTCACAGACGGTGGAGGAGTGCATAGGATGTCAGTATGACATGACCGAGGAGGACGATGTGTTCCTCAAACAGTACAACCAGAAGCGGACGGCGGCGTCTCGATTGTCGGAAGATGACTTCGAGCAGATCATGGAGGTGTTTGAGGACACTGCGTCCATATCCACACCTTATGCCTCTGTCGACAAGACAATTGTGCCGTATGACCACATGGTGGCAGGGCTGCATGAGTTGCAGCTGCCCAAAGTGATGAATCATGCCAAAGATATCTATGAGTTTTGGAAGTCGCAGAGGACAGAGGTGGGCGGTCCGCTCCACCCCGGCCTCAAGTTCGAAACACACCAGGACTCGGACGAGATGGATCCCTTTGTCTGTTTCCGGCGGCGCGAGGTGCGGCAAACACGCAAGACGCGCGCGCGGGACATGCAGAGTGCAGACAAACTCAAGCGGTTGCGGCGGGAACTGGAGGATGGCCGGCAACTTGTTCTGCTCGCGCACGACCGCGAACTGCTGAAGCGGGATATTCTCAAGTCGGACCGTGCTGTTTTCGAACAAAGGGCAAGGCTGAAGGAGATGAAGATCCGCCTTGGTATCAAGGAGAATGACGAAGACCTCGTCAACCAAAAGGTAAGCTGCATTCTGTTTTGGACGAAGTCGGCGATGCGCCCCCTCCTCAAGAGCGGCAGAGTGCTAACCAATGTGTTGCTGTTCAGGCCCAGAAGAAGAAGAACCTCGAGCTGTCGATTGCACAGCGCGCGCAAGGCGTACAAGCCCGCGCACCGCCACGCAACGATGGGCGGTCATCAGAAATGGATCTTGTTCAGCTGCTTGATTCTCTTGTAGAGAAGGAGAAGGAGCTGCGTGCGGAAGTTATTAAGAGTATCGAGAAGCACCAGCGCTGGAACGAGCAGCATATTGATCTAACTTGCGAGTCTTTGGGGCCTGTCAAGGGCCACAATGCTGGCCCGAGTTTTAGGCCAGCCAAGACTCAGTATCTGATGACACCACCTGCATCGGAAACATCCAATGAGGATGCGGCGACGCCGATGGAGGTGGACGAGGTAGACAACTCTCTGGCCTTGTTTGGGTTCAAGGGCGTACCGGGCGACGGCAAGGGGGTGCAGGGCCCCAGCCGGCAGTTCCGGCGGCGCATTGGGCGGCTGAACCGGCTGTGGATCGACCGGCGCAGAATGCCCATGAGCCCGCCAAGAGAGATGTCTCCTCCGGGCGAACCGATGGTGGTGGACTCCATCGCGGATCGTTGGAAGTACGACCACGACGAAAGTGACGACGAGCCGGAGGTGTTTGAGTATGATCCCTATGACATTATGGGCTTGAAATTCCGCACGTCGGTGCCGTTGTCGCTTCCTGTTCCTGTCCGGCGGCCAGATCCGATGGGCAGTAACGCCGCCGTGCGAGCGACCGGGTCTAGTCAACAGGGACGGCCACCAGGTCCGCGGTCACAGCAGCCACAACCAGGGCAACCACCACAGCGCCAGCCAGCCGCTATCACCGCTGGCCCATCGGCATGAAAAAAAACAAACAAGAGGGCGCCGTCATTTGCGCTGTTGAATCTCTCCTCCGACATGTGGTATGTCCTTGTTTCGGCTCTCTTTCTCATATCGGGATCGAAAGTGATCCCCTTTGGATGGAGGTAGGACTCTTGGAGATATCGGTTTTTTGTGTTTTTTGTTTTTTTGGCATGGCGTTCCTGGAAAGAAGGAGGAAAGTCAAGGAGGCCTTTTTGTATAACTAGTTAGCAAAGTTCCATTCGCTTGTACATAATCATAGCAAGGACGTCAGGGGTGGATGAGCCAGGAAGGGGCAGAAGAGGGCATCTGTGCATCTGTGACTTGCGGCACTCGGCGGTGCATTGCGGCGACGCAGGAGAGAGCAGCCGGGAGGAAAGCAGAAAACAAAAACGCAAAAAAATCAAAAACATTGCAAAAGTTCTGGGGGGAAAAGAAAAAGAAAAAAACCCCGTAGTGAAATTTTGTGACACAGATGGCTGGACTTACCAAAGAATAGTATGGGACTAGTTTATGTGCCGTTTGTATTGATTGCCAGAAGCATATGCACCGTAGTAGGAAAAGTGAGGAGGGGTGAATGGAAAGGAAGATGGGAGATGGCTAGAAGTCGCCGAGTGAGAAGATGTGACAGTGTAAGAGTGAAGGAAAAGAGAAATGAGCAGCGAGGTATATAGAAAAGGGTACAGAATAAAAGAGGCAGCACAAAGCTTCAGAGCCGCGAGCAGAGGCAAGGATCGGAAGGAAGAGAGAAAACCAGGCGTGGTTGTGTGTGTGTGAGGCAAGGAGAAGGCGGGAGAGAAAGAGAAGAGGAGGAGGACAAGGGCATGAAATAATGGAAATGTTTATTACACCAGGCGGCATCGGTGGTTGTGGGGATCCAGCCAGACGAGCCCCAGTGACCAGCCTCCTAATGCGTTGCGGCAAGGCTAGAGGTAGCGGTACCTATGATTGGCGGGTTGGGCTATGTGACGCGGTGTAGCAGTACATGGATGGCCTTTGCCCCTCTAAGCTCTGATAGCTAAATATACACTTAATTTTTTATGCCGCTTAAAGGCAAGAAAAGCAAGAGGGCAACGACAACGCCGACAACGACGACGACGACGGCGACGACGAACGGAAAGCCAAACATGCGGCTGAGGATGACTGCGACGGATTCTCACGAACCTACGACGAAGGCATAGGGATAGACACAGTCTGGACTGTCTTGAATACGCACAAGTGTGCGGCACTGAAGGAGACTGGACGATCCAAGGGCCCTTGACCAAAAACAAAATACTCCGTATCTTTTGCATACGCAGTCAACAACAACGGGGTGCTTGGGCTTTGTAGCCTGCTGCCGTCCAAAGCGAGCAAGGGTGGGAAGACAGTCGCCATGGACCCGTCCAAGAAGTACCGGATCGCGCTCGGGTGCGAGGGTTCGGCCAACAAGCTCGGCGTGGGTGTGATTGCCCATCTCGTCCACGACGCCGGCAGCGACAAGGCCGAGACGCTGGCGGCAGCGCTGCACCGTGGGCAGACGCCGGAGGAGGCCATTGTGCTGTCCAACGTGCGCGACACGTTTGTCAGCCCGCCGGGGACGGGGTTCCTGCCGCGCGAAACGGCGGCGCACCACCGCGCGATGTTTGTGGCCGTGGCCCGGCGTGCGCTGGCGGATGCGGGCGTGCGGCCCGAACAGCTGGACTGCGTGTGCTACACCAAGGGCCCGGGGATGGGGGCGCCGCTGGCGGCGGTGGCGGTGGGGGCGCGGACGCTGGCGCTGCTCTGGGGCAAGCCGCTGGTCGGGGTCAACCACTGCGTCGGGCACATCGAAATGGGGCGGGCGGTGACGGGGGCGCGGCATCCGGTGGTGCTGTACGTGTCCGGGGGCAACTCGCAGGTGATTGCGTATGCGGGGCAGCGGTACCGCATCTTTGGCGAGACGCTGGACGTGGCGGTGGGCAACTGCCTGGACCGGTTTGCGCGGACGCTGCGGCTGTCCAACGACCCGGCGCCCGGCTACAACATCGAGCAGCTGGCCAAGGGGCCGTTCCGGGACGGCGCGGGCGACGGCGGTGCGGAGCGGCCGCCGCTGCTGCTCGACATCCCCTACGCGGTCAAGGGCATGGACTGCTCGTTCTCGGGCGTGCTGAGCCGCGCCGACGAGTGGGCAGCGCACATGCAGGCGGGCAAGCCGGCGCCCGACGGCCACAGCACGATCACGCCGGCAGACCTGTGCTTCAGCCTGCAGGAGACGGTGTTTGCGATGCTGGTGGAGATCACGGAGCGGGCGATGGCGCACGTGGGCAGCAACCAGGTGCTGATTGTGGGCGGCGTGGGCTGCAACGAGCGGCTGCAGCAGATGATGGGCCAGATGGCGGCCGAGCGCGGCGGCAGCGTGTTCGCGACGGACGAGCGGTTCTGCATCGACAACGGCATCATGATTGCGCACGCGGGGCTGCTGGCGCACGAGACGGGCTTTGAGACGGCGCTGGCCGACAGCTCGTGCACGCAGCGGTTCCGGACGGACGAGGTGTTGGTGACATGGCGAAGGGACTGAGGGTGGGGGGGGCGCGACGAGCAACAAGGGAAGAAGACAAGCAAGAGACAGCGACAAGGCAAGGGAAGACGGGAGAGGAGACACGAAGGGAGAACCAAAATGACAAGCAAGATCTGTATATTGTATATTACGTGAAATCAAACCTATGCATCCCGATACCCCAAAACGGAGAAATAAACCACCAGATATCTCCCAAAGAACGCATCCATACCGCTCATCCCAGAAAGAATAGCACGGACCTCCGCGGCACATCTACAGCATGTGCACATCCAGCCGGACACCGCCCTCTACGCTTTGTCGTCGCCGCCCGTGGGCTTGTAGATGATGATGGTGACAAACTAGCGAGTTAGCCTTGTATCGATAGACGAGAAATAGCGAGGTAGAACGCAGACAAGACAAAACCCAATCTGAAAAAACCACAACCACACACACTCACCTTGTCTTTGTACCGCGTGGTGGCCGAGACGGCGAGAATGTTGTTCTTGATGCTGCTGGTGGCCAGGTGGTTGAGAATGGTGTAGTTGGGCATGTTGAGCACGCTGTTGTCGTCCTTCTTCAGGGTGGCCGCGTTGAGAATGGGCTTGGCCAGGAAGCCGGGCAGCGTCGGCGGCGGCGGCAGGACTTCGGTAGCGGCGGCAGCGGTGTGGAAATCCGGCGACTCGTCGGGCTGGTCGTAGTCGACGAGGTACTTGGGCAGCTCGTGGCGGAAGACGGCCTTGTCGGGCAGGCTCTTCCAGCGAGGGGCCTTGTTGGCGAGCTCCATGGCGGAGAGAGCCTTGACGACGGTTTCGGGCTCTTTGCCCTTTGGCTGCTGTTGCTGCAGCAGCAGCTGCTTCTCTCTCTCCTTCTTCTCCTTCTCCTCGCGCTCCTTTTCCTGCAGCTGCTGGTGCTGTTGGGCCAGCACAGAGACGCCGCCGGCCTTGGGCTTGTCGTCGGGCTTGGACTTGGGCGGCGTGCTCTGGGGCTCGACCTCGATGTAGTTGACGAGGTTGTTGCCAAAGTCGACGGTGGTCGGCATGTCGCGCGAGGTCTCCATGTTGCCGTCGACGAGGAAGCGGATGTGGTGCGTGCCGGGGAGCACGCTCACCGTCGTCGCAAAGACACCGGGGCGGCCGTCACTGGGGGGTTAGCAGGTGGACACAGCGAGACCCGAAGAGACCACCAAAACAGACAGCCCGTCACACATCCAAGACACTCACACTGGCTGCATCCGCTGCTTCCTGTTCCACTGGAAAATGGTGCCTGTCACGTAGACCTTGTCGCCGCCGCGCAGCCACTCCAGCCGCGTCGGCACCGTCGGCCGCGTCTTGTCGACCCGCAGCTCCTCGTTGTCCTCCTCGTCGACCGTGGCCGAGCTCAGCGTCGACGACCGGTGCGTCAGTCTGTCGGTGCCGTCGGCGCCGTCGCCGCTGTCGCTGCTATCGAGCGCGCCGGCCTCGTCGACGGCCGGCACGCCGTCGTCCGCCAAGTCGCCGTCCTTGCGGGCGCCCATGATCGGCGATCCAGGCACGTGCACCTCTTCCTCGATGGGCAGCGGCAGCCGCGGCGGCCGTGTCAGGTACGACAGCTCCTGCATGCTGTTGTTGTGGCCGAGGATGGGCACGTCCATGCTGTCGGCGTAGGGGCTGAGCGGCGGCTCGGACTCGGGGCCGGGCATGCCGGAGGTGTCGATGCCCGCCATGGGCTTGTGGGCTGTGGCTGTGGCCGTGGCCGTGGTGTGGGAGACGTTGGGGAGGTGGGAGGCGTTGGAGGTGGTGGTGGCTGTTGCCGTGGCCTTGGCTCCGGGAACCGCCACAGGCCGCGTCGAGGTCGGCGAGAGCTTGTACACGTCGCTCGATGGCCGCAGGATGTCCGTGGGCCGGGCCGCGGCCACCGCCTCGGCAGCAGAGCCCGAGGGCCGGTGTGGAATGGCCGTGGGCCGCGACGGCGAGGCCGTCAAGCCGTGGGCGTGCGTCGGCGACGTTTCCGGAGGAGCGGCAGCCACGCGTGCCGTCGTCTGCAGAGCGGGATTTTTCGGTGGTGGCGCGTGTGACTGGGACGGCGAGTGCGAGTGCGAGCGCGCGTGCGACGGCTGCTGTTGGTGGTGCAGAGGCATGTGGTGATGCTGTGCGGCGCCAGGGCCTGACGGCTTGGGCGAGGAGGCGTTGTTCCCCATCTCGACGCTGATTTGCTGCGTTGACGTCTATCGCTGTTGTATGCCGTTACGGACACTCGTATAGGACGTCCCCTCCCCTCTTTTTCGAGCCGAGTGGAGCTCTACAGAGGCTGAGAGATAGTGTAGAGACAGACTGCGTGTGTGGGCGATGGAGAGAAACGGTCAAGGAGCAGGGTATACGGACCGAAGGGGGGATCGCTCTCCGTCGCTCGTGGATCTGTCGTGGATCCGTGTCCACAGCACTGTTGGTGTGTGCGGGCGCTTTCTGCCACCACTGATCACTGGCCACTGATCGGTCCGGTTGGCCACGCACCGAAACGGCAGAGCGGCCGAAATCCAGCACGCGATGGAAGCGCCGATGTCGAGACCTGCGTCGAAAAAGGGTGCAGCGTGTCCCAGGAGAATGTCTTGCCTCCCCGAAAAGAAGAAACAAAAGAGACAAGGAAACAGAAACACCCGAAATACAACGGTGTGGCAGCCACAGACGTAACAGCGGAAAAAGAAACAAGAAAAAGGAACAAAAACGTCCACGATGCGCACCCAACGGAGCACAAGATAGCTGGAATCAGGGAAGACGACGGCGTGCATTGGCTCTCCAAGGGAGGCTTCTTACTGGTAGAGCACAACTGCAGACTCGGTGCCCTGATAAGAAGCGAGGGGTGGCCCAACTCGCAAAAGCGGGTCGGTACTGTGCGCTTGTACTCCGTACCGGACGTCGCAGCGACCCACCATGCACAGGTGGCCCGTGCGCGCTGCCTGTGCTATGCAGCACTCCGTTCGACACTCGTAGATATTTATGCACATACACCGTGTATCTAGCTGGCCGTCCCCAACGACTGTGACGGCATTCCTCGTCCTCGTCCCAGGCCACCAAGCCACGACAGGCCGGTTCAACGCCCTCACTCTCGCTCTGCCTCTCGCCCACCACCTCCCACCAGCAATGTGACACCTGCCATCGACCATGGCGACTCCCTCTGCGTCGCTAGCGGCCTCGGCGCTGCCCACCGTTCCTGCTGCCGCGTCCGCCTCTTCGGCCGTTTCCTGGTGGCATGTTTTCCGGTCTGTTTTCGGCGCCGCGGTCAGCCTCACCGCCGTCGTCGCCGCCGCTCTGCTCTGGGCGCTGACGCACCTGGCCCGCGCCGTCGTCTGGCTCGTGGCGGCCCTGTATGCGGTCGCGGCCTGGCCGGTGGCGCGGCTGCTGGGTCTTGTGCGCTTCCTGCTCTCGCCGGTGACCTACACGCTGGCGTTGGCTGCTTCGCCGATCGTGGCCGTCGCCCGCTTCTTGGCGCAGTTCAAGGTGTGTTTCGGGGCGTCTGGCAGTCTGCATACGGGAAAAGGGACATCCACACTAACACGCACAGCCGCTTTACACATACGTACGTTTGGTCTAGGACTGACTCTGTGTTTCCCTTTCGCGGCCCATTCCGCGTGCTCACAACGCTAGCTGGGCTCTGCTGCGTTCATAGGGATTGTGACGGGACTCGTTGTCCGGTTTGCTTCTGGCTACGTGGTGGCCATCCTCCGCCTGCGACCCGAGATCGAGAAGCACGACGACGACGACGCCGATGAGGACACCGACGCCAGCAGCTATCCAGAAGACGAGGCCAGCCTCGCCCGCGACAGAACCCCGAAAAAAGAATCAGCGGCCGCTGCCCCCCAAAGGTCCAAATGGCGCAACGCCGAGGCGGGCACGCCGGACGACGTCTGGCTGTGGCTCGACGAGTTCAACCGGCCCGCAGGCGCTACTGCCTCGACGGCCTCTCCGTCTCTGGCTGCCGCTGCTACGGGCGGCGCTCTCGACGCTGCCTCCTGGCACGCCCAGACCGCCAACCAAAAGCAAAAACCAGCCGGGCTGCTCTCGCTGACCATCCTCGAGGAGTCATCCACCGACTGAGCCTGCACCGGTTCACTGCGCTGTATTGGTCGTTACTTGCCGGCTTGCATGATACCATGGACGGCGTTGTTATTGCTTTTCTTTCTCATCATGTTGTGGAACGCTCCGCTTGACCCCGTGATTATCTTCGAGCATCCGGCTGCTCGCCTAAAATAGTAATATACTGGACATGAAAATAACAAAACCAAGACTATGCAGTCCAACCGGGTCCTATCCCGTCCTATACCGAAGCGCCGTCCCAGGGATCTCCCTGCTGTCCTTCTCAGCTTCTCCCCTCACCCCATTGTCCCAAAGCACGAGTGCGGGTGCATAGCACTCTCTTCCGCCAGCAATGCCAACACCATCGCTCGCTCTATCGCTCCCTGCTCATGCACTCAGCGTGTACATCCAGTGTCTTTCCTTATGAGGATGGGACACGGCGAGCTTCGCACCTATCGCCTGTAGATGTCTCTCTCTCTCTCTCGCTCACGCTCGCGGTCACGCTCCCGCAGCGGCGACCGGCTCCGGCTGGTCCGTGGTGGTGCGTCGTACCTCTCTCGGCCATACCGCGCGGCTCCGTCGTCCCGCTCGTCGTGCCGTCGCCGCTCATCACGCGGCGGCCGCTCCCACCCTGCTTCGCGCACCGGCTCCCGCCCAGCATTGCCACTGGCCCCCGCCCCGGCACCACCGCCACCACTGCCACCGCCACCTTCCCGCATGTACTGCGGGTAGTACGTGTCGTTGTCTCTACCGCGACTCCGCGGGGGCCCGAGGCGGTCCCGGTGCTCCCGGTGGTCTCGGTGGTTGTGGTCCCGGTCGCGGTCCCGATCGCGGTCCCGGTCTCTATCGCGGTCGCGGAAACTGCCGTCGGAGAGATAGGAGCCTTCGCGGCCGTTGGGCATCGCATCGCTGGCCGGCACCGGTGGACGTGGCGGGAGACCGTGTGGCTGGCGATCGCGGGCCCACGCTGGCCGTCGGCCGTTCTCGCCGTTGTTCGCGCCAGGCGGACCCCTAGGCCCGCGCTCCATCGGATACCCAGCCTGTGGATGCCGGCCACCGCCGTTTCTACCGAACCCGTCGCCACCTTCGAAGCCAGAGGCCGGCCCGTTTGCGCCGTCCATGTGCCCACGGCCGACAGGGTTGCCCTTGGGTGCAGCCGGCGGAGCGCCCTTACGGTCGTCATACTTCCTTCTGTCGAGCTCGTGCGAGTCCTCGAACTTGGGGATGTCGCCAGGATGTGCCGGCAGCGGTGGTGTGGTAAAGTAGGGATGCAGCAGCGCGTCCAGGGCGTTTGTCCGCTTCCGCCAGTCCAGCATGAGCAGCTGCTTAAGAAGCGAAACGGCCACCGGCCCAAACTTGCCAAACTTTTGCGACAGATTGCCCAGACGCGGCGCGGGCGGCTTCAAGTCCACCGCCCCGGGCAAGTTCTTCCAGCCCGGCATGTTGTCTTCCGTCGGCGAGCCGCACAGATCCCAGATGATATCCAGCTGGTGCGTGTCGCTGACGCCGGCCAGAATCGGCTTTCCCACCAGCATCTCGCCAAAAACGCAACTGCACCAAGTTAGCCAATGCGGAAATCCGAAGGAGGGCACCGAATCAGCCACTACATACCCGACGCCCCACACATCGATGGCCGTGGTGTAGCGCTTCAGCTGAAGCAACAGCTCCGGCGGCCGGTACCAGCGCGTAACCACCAGGCTGGTGTACTCCCGCTTGCCGTCGCCGCCGCCGTGTCCTCGGTGCGGAACATCGCCCTCGTAGTGCCGGGCAAGGCCGAAGTCAGCGATCTGCAGGATGCCCTGGTTGTTGATAAGCAGATTCGCCGCCTTCATGTCGCGGTGCAGGATGTGGTTCTCGTGCAGATAGCGGAGGCCCTCGAGCAGCTGGTAGAGGTAGCATTTGATCTGTGGCTCCGTGAAGTGGACGGAGGGGTTGTCCAGGAGACCCGAGAGATCGTGGTCCATGTACGGCGTCACCATGTACATAATGGGCTTTTTGCGCTTGTCTGCGTGTCCGTGGTGCCCCTTGTCAGCGGCTGCTCCTCTCTCCCCCGTGTCTGCGCCACAACTGCGGCCGCCCTACTCACCGTTCTTGTAGGCATGTTCGACAGCCATGTCCTCGAGCCTGAGCACATTCTTGTGCGAGAGCAGCTTGAGGAGTTTGATTTCGCGCAATGCTGTGATGGGAAACTAAGCACCAGAATCGTCAGCACGATGCGGCAGGAGAGCCCGGGCGAAGATTGTGGAACTCACGCCGTCCTTTTCATTATGCATAATGATTTTCTTCATCGCGACCATCGATCCATCCAGTTTTGACCTTGCCTTGTGCACCTCCCTGTTGGAAGAACGGTTAGCTATGAGCCGCTGTCAGCACGACCAGATGGCGGCGTGTTGCCCGCCAGCATGGTATCCCTCTTACCCGAATGTGCCCTCGCCAAGCTTCTCGAGAAGCTCATAGTCGCGAATGTTGGAGCACCCCTGGTAACTCCCCATGGATCGCATGTGCTGTCGGGCAAACGTTTTGGGCGATGGCGGATCCATCTCGGCGGGAAGGCCGCGCCAGGCGCCAGAGCCGTGGCCGTGTTTGATCTGGAGAGAGACGCAGTAATAAGCGCAGAGGGGGTCGCGGCGTGGGTTGTCTCCGCGTTGAGAGGCGAAAGGGGCCGGAGAGGTTCGAAAAACCAAAAGTCGAAGACGAAACCGACGCGATTCGCTATAAGAAATAAATGAAAAATGAAGAAAGATCGTGAATCATGAAGCCGCAGCTGCCGTGCCCAAGCAGCTACACATTCTCGGCCAAGACTATGCGGAAGGTAGTGGATGCCAAGGCGCGAAGCTGGCTCACAGATGCGGGTGAGATACTGGTGATGCTGTGGTGTTGTCGCCTGGGCTTGTGGATAGCGAAAGCTGCAGACACAGAGACGCCGAAAATGGCAGCATCGCAGGCGTTAGGTTAGGACATAGCAAAACCACAGAGCGCGGAAACGGCAGCTTCCCATAATAAGTGGGGATAACTAGGGCCAATCAGAGGCGGCGGCAGATCAACCAATAGAAATGCGTTATAGCGCTAGCCAATCACCGCAGGCTTATTGAATGCCTTATCGATTAGGCCAAGATATTGGGAGAGTTTCGCAGGCGACCGAATCTACCGGCTCGAAACCGAAAAAGCAGCGGACCACTCACACTGTCCACCACACTCACCTCCCCCCCCTCGACGAATACCTGCGCGCCACGAACCATCCTCGGCGCCAATTGAGGGACTGCCACTCTTCCTGGCCTGCTTTCATTGGTACGGAATGCCCTGGCGCCTCTAAATCTCATGCATTGAGTCAAAAAAGCGGGATATCGACCCGATAGAATCAACTTCTCTAACCGTCACGAACAGATTGAACGGGCTCTTGGCCGAGAAACGACACAATGAACTTCCACAACAAGCCGCCGGTGCCGCATGTGCCGTTTGCGTACCGGTTCTTTGCCACCGGTCTGGGTGCCAGCATGTGGTTCTTTGTAAGGGATCCCCGAACGAGAAAAGCAGGAAGCGAGCAGCAGTATGGCTAACGCGCAACTTTTCAGCTGATGTACAGAGCGAAGAAGGATGGTAAGTCGTGCACACGCAGGATGGTCGATGGCAGACAACAGCATGCTAACGCGCGCGGCAGGTCCGGCATTGTTGGGCTGGAAGCACCCATGGGAGCACTGAGCTCGCCGTCTTCGAGCGGAAGAACGATGGAATTCGAGGAGAGGAACATCACCATACGATCGGATAGGGAGGGCATACGGTGCGGCGATGGTGCCTGCTGGCCGTCTTTGGTGTACATAACGAAGCCACAATGGAAAACTGGATGCTTTTACTAGCAGCGGGACGCAGTGTGCCTATATTTGCGTCGTTTCTTCTCTATGGTGTATCCATGCATCCCACGCGTAACGCATATTCCCTCCTATTACGCACCATTCGCGACCGGCTTCGGCGCCTCCGCGCCCGCCTTGGAAAACAGATAGTGCGACACCCCCCAGACGTCGCCGCCGTCGTGGTTGAAGAGCTCGGAGCAGGCCATGTAAAAGATCTGCCAGCGATAGTACCAGACGGCGGCCTGCTTGGCGTCGCCGTAGGTGTCGACGAGGTGCGGCATCATGTCGGCCTTGTGGTCGATCATGTGCTGTAGCCAGTCCTCGCAGGTGCGCGAGTAGTGCTGGCCGTTGACCCACCACTGCTTCTCGAGGGTGAGGTCGCGCTGGAAGTAGTGCAGCAGGTCGGCCGAGGGCATGGTGCCGCCGGTGAAGAAGTGGGTGGTCATCCAGCCCTCCTCGTAGTCGTAGGGCGTGGTGGCGTGGTTGAAGATGTGGACAAAGAACCTGCCGCCGGGGCGCAGAGCGCGCGCGATCTTGGCCATGAGCAGCTCGTAGTTTTTCATGTGTTCAAAGAGCTGGAGGGGGGGCGTTAGACAGATGTGTTCAGAGAGCTGGAGGAGCAGGGGGGAGAGACAGAGGAGAGCAACAAGGTGTGCTGAGACCACGCGCACCTCGATGGACACGACACGGTCAAAGCTGTCCGGGGCAAACTCATAGTCGACAATATTGCCGGTGATGACGGTGACGTTGGAGAGGCCGCGCTTCTTGGCCTGGCCGTCGATGTAGATCTTTTGCGTGCGCGAGTTGGAAAAGGCGGTGATCTGGGCGTTGGGCAGCTTCTCGGCGAAGAAGAGCGAGCAGGAGCCCCAGCCGCAGCTGAGGGTGTAAGTACAGCGGCCAGCACATGGGCAAACGGACACAGCAAACAGGAAGAAGGAAACAGGAAACCGGCAGACACTCACCCCAGGTCCAGGATCTTCATCCCGTCCTTCAGCTCGGCCTTGTCGACATAGCTGCTCAGCATGGCCACCTCGGCCTCGGCCAGCGATGTGCGCTTGCTGGCGAACGAGGGAAGCCAAGAGGTAGACACCGCTCGCCTGCCAGCAGCAGCATCGATCTCGGGATAGAGACAGCTCGAGTACTTCATAAAGGGCCCTAGAGTGGCCGCCATGGCGCCCGTGCCGACCTCGTAGTGCTGGCGGTTGGCGGTGTCGGTCTCAATGGCAATGGGCTGCGTGCGCAGGCGCTCTACGTATTCCTGGGTGCGAGCGGTGTGTGCCGCCAAGCCTGGCGTGGCCACTTCACGCAGACGTTTGTACAGGTTGCGGCGGATGCCGCCGCGGATGACGGCATGGGGGAGATATCCGCCATCGAGGAGGGCGTCTGCAAGAGCAAGCGTGAGCGAGGAGTATCAAAGCTGCAGGACTGTGGTCCGGCTTACCAACGTTGAACATTGCGAAGGAGAGAGCGTATGGGAATGTCCAGAGGGCGCCCGAGACGGCGAGGCTGAGACAAGGCTGGAAGAGGACTGGGTGCTATGGAAAGGACCAAGTGCTATAGCATCCATCAGAAAGAAGAACGCCGGCGGACAAGCAGCTTGCGGTAGCCAGCTGTTAAATACAGACGGCCAACACGCCCTTGCCGGCCAGGAGGATGTGCATCAGGGCGGCTGGGTTTCAGTTTCGGCATGTGGCATTTGGTACACTACTAGCCAACGTCTATGCGCAACTCCACTGTCACAGCGCTGCTTTATGGAGGCGTCTCCCAGCCTCCACCGTTGGAATCGGATATAGCATCTCAGCAAGTCTTGTTGGCATCTCGGGTGGAAGGCGTGTCTGTGAATCTCATCTATTCGTCTAGAGCTACGTTTGATGGAGCGCTGTATCCAATGCTGACTCTACATGGTTGAAATACAATACCAAATAATATATACCAAACCCCCACATCTTTTAAAGGTGTCCTACACCAAAGACACGCAAATGCTACATGCGCATGCGCTCTTCGATCACCTTGTACTGCTTGCGCTTCTTGGGCTGCTTCGTAATGGCCAGCTTCAGGCGGCCAATGACGCGGGCCAGAGTTGGCAGCACCCAGATCTCGGCGGTCTGGGCGACAGCGAGGTAGGCAGCGCCGAGGAAGAGCAGCAGCAGCTTGAAGTCCCAGCTGATCTTGGTCAGCTGCATCAGCTTCTTCAGCCAGTGCGCGGGGCCGAGAATCATGTAGACAGTGACGAGCAGGGAGACAACGATGGCAGCAATGAACGGCCCTGGGGAGGTTAGAAAGAGACAAAGATCGGTGCACAGACATTTCGAGATAGAGAGACATACAGTTTTTGAACATGCTCTGGCGGAAGGGCGGCCCGGCGTTGAGGACGACACCGGACAGGATATACTCGAAGCAGGAGACGAGGAAGAGGGCGGTGTTCTCGGAATTGGTGATGTTGGACTTGTCGGGGTCGACAATGGGCGGGATGAACCAGGGCTGGCGGCGCACGACGACAAAGGCAATAGTCTGAACGGCAATGCAGATGGCCATCTGGCCGAGCAGCGGGGCGAGGACCTTGCGGGAGACGAGATCGGCCGTCGGACGTTTGCGGCCGAGTTCCGGGAAGGGGGCAGCCCAGCTCACTGTTGGTGTGTTAGAAGGGGTCGCGGGAGAGACGAAAGGACGGAGGCAAAAATGAGAAAGCGAAAAAGGGAAACAGGGACAAGAAACATACTGAAGACGGCAATAGGCAGGATCAGAGCAAGGTCGATAAAGAGAAACTGGACGGTTAGCAAGATCACTGGCAGCGATGGGGTCTCGGGGCGGATCTACCTGGAAGTCGCCGAGGTTGGAGGCGGACATGTAGAGGAAGGAGACGGAGGTGAACTGGATAGCCGAGTAGAGGCTCATGTACTTGAAGCAGCTGAAGCTGGTGACCAGCGACGCACGGCCCTCGCGGATGACCTCGGGGACGCAGCGGATGTCAAAGACGCGCGAGGTGAAGGGGGCAGCCACAGAGGCTTCGGCCTCGGACAGCGAGATGCCGACGTCGGCGGCCTTGAGCGCGCCGCAGTCGTTGGCGCCGTCGCCGCAGAAGCCGGCGCAGTAGTCGATGCTCTGGAGTTTCTCGACGAGCTCGTGCTTTTCGTCGGGCGACATGCGAGCAAAGACCTTGCCAGAGAGCAGCATCTAGACGGTGGTGTTAGTGGAGGAGAGGAGAGAGGGGGTGGGCGGAACGGAAGCAGCAGAAAAGAAGACACGCACTCTCTGCAGCACATCCGGCTTGGCGTAGTCGACAATCCAGCGGAAGACGTCGCCAGAAACGGCAATCGAATAGTTGCGCAGGTTGGAGATGTCATACGCAAGCGAGGCGTCGCCTTCGGGAGGCGCCGGCAGGGGCTGTGCGGTTAGCGAGGGCCGGCAAAGGCAGCAGCACAGAGACATACCAGGAGCGTCTTCTCGTCCAGCTGGTAGATGCTGTTGTCGATGCTCTCCCAGTGGAGCTGGGCATTGGGGTCCTGGGCGGAGCCTGGAGGAATTAGCTAGAGTGCTGGGCACCGCATGCGGGAATCAAAGAGGCGGAAAACGCAGCAAAGACAAGGCAACACGCACCCGTCACAAAATGCGGCACAAAGCAGTGGGCGGTCGCATCGATGAGGCGGCACTCGCGGGCAACGCTGACGGCGGTCAGGATGTTGTCGCCGGTGACCATGACGGCGCCGATGTGGGAGCGGCGCAGCTCGGCGAGCACGGCGGTGGTGGTGGGCTTGAGCTTGTTCTCGAAGACGATGAAGCCGACAAAGTCGAGGGCGCTCTCGGCGTCGGCGCGGGACATTTTCTGGGCGCGCACCCAGCTGAGGCGCGGCAGGTGCTTGGCGGCACAGCCGATGACGCGGTAGCCCTTGTGGGTGTAGTGGGCGAGCAGGTCGTCGTAGTCGGCGGGCAGGGAGTCGGGGCGGCAAATGTCGCGCATGCACTCGGGGGCGCCCTTGACGTAGACGTGGCCGCCGGTGGGCTGGCCGAGGACGCGCACGACGACGCTGGCCCGCCGCAGCTGCGAGACAAACTCGAAGGAGCGGACGACGCCGAGCTCAAAGGGGGGGCCGGCCGCGGGCACCGGGCCAGACGGGGGCGCCGGACCGCGTGACGGCCGCGCATCCAAGTCGTAGACATGCTCCGGCGGCGGGCGGGCGACAGACGGCGCCAGGCCGCGCGGAGCACCATCGTCCAGGCCGTCGGCGGGCCCGCTAGCGCCGGCGCCGGCCGGACCGCCGCCCGTGCCCTCTTCAAAGGCCCAGCCGGTGAAGGCAAACATCTTGAGATCGAGCGGGTCGCCGACGAGCTCGCCGTCGACGCTGCGCAGCGAGTGGCAGGTGGCCATGGTGAAGAGGGCGGCGCGCAGGGCGTCGTCGTAGGGCGAGGCGGCCGCCGCTGTCGAGGGCGTCCGCGCCGGAACGAGGCCGGCGGCGTCGGCGACGAGGTCGCCGAAGCGGCGGGCGGCGCGGTCGGCGACGCGCACGCCGAGCACGTCGAGCCCGTCCTCGGTCAGGGTGCCGGTCTTGTCAAAGCACATGATGTCGAGCTTGCCGGCGACGTTGACGCGCTGGGGGCTGATGCAGAAAATGAGGCGGCGGCGCAGGCGGGTCAGGGCAAAGTTGGTGCCGATGGTCAGGGTGGCGGGCAGCGCGGGCGGCACGACAATGGTGATCAGGTCGAGGGCGCGCACGATGATGAGGCGCCAGCCGAGGCCGAGGCGCACAAAGTTGACAAAGGAGGCGACGAAGCCGAGCAGGGCCACGCCGGCCATGACGGAGATGTAGCGGAAGGAGTCGCGGTAGAACTTGAAGCCCGACGGCTTGGGGAACAGCATGGAGCGCACGAGCGCGCCCTTGGTGGTGTTGAAGGCGGTGCGCACGACGAGCGCGAGCGCGACGGCGTCCGAGGCGTCCGAGGCGTCGCGGCCGGCGGACGCCGCATCGGAGAAGCCGTCGGCCCCACTCCCGGAAAAGGCCCCACTTTCCTGCGGCCGGCGGGCCCGCACAATCTTGGTGCCGGCGAACAGAAAGTGCCGCGCGATGTCGGGCAGCACCGTCGGCGCGGCCAGGTCGAGCGCGCGCACCGCGGCGTCCGAGGCCGGCGTCTTGGACACGGGCACGCTCTCGCCGGTCAGCATGCTCTCGTTGACAATGGCGTCGCCGCTGAGCAGCAAACTGTCGGCCGGAAACTGGGCGAGGCCCGGGTCGCTGACCTCGTAGACGTCGCCCGGCACCAGGTCGCTCGACGACAGCGCGCGCCAGAAGCCGCTGCGCAGCACGCGCACGTCGCACTCGAAGCGCGAGACGGCGCGCAGGCGGCGCATGGTGCTGCGCGTCTCGAGCAGCGTCGTGGTGATGCTGCCCAGCGAGATGAGGAAGATGGCCACGGCGTAGTAGTAGTACTCGTCCAGCGACCACAGCACGAGGCTGGCCGCCTGGAACACGTAGAACGGGTGGAACACCTCGTCCACCAGCAGCTGGAACACCGTCTTCTGCGCAATGTCGATCACGTTCGCCCCAAACACCTGCTCGCGCCGCGCCTTGGTGTCGCTGTCGATGCCGCCCCGGACGGCCCGCACCCCCGTCCACCCCGCGTCCTTCCACCCGCCCGCCATCACGAACTTGTCGCGCACCGGGTGGTAGAAGAAGCGCACGTACCGGTAGTCGAGCGCCCGCAGCTCCTCCAGCTCGGGGTCGGGGTCCGTGTAGAACGCGTCACCGGAAGCATCGCCGGACATCCCGGCCGCGCTCCGGAACGCCGCCGGGCCCGTGCTGGCCCCGAACACCGACGACATCGCCCCGTCGTACGCCGCCGCCTGCACCTCCACCAGCGCCATCTCGCCCCACTGGTTCTCGATCACCGTCCACGAGCACTCGCGCAGTCCGCAGCGCCGTCCCACCACCGCCACGTGCCATTTCGGCAGCCACCGGAACACCAGCCACGCCAGCCCCAGCGTCGCCACACACAGCCCCCAGTACGCCGCGAGCCCCGCGCGGCTGCTGCGGAACCCGGCAATCACAATGTACAGGTCCTCGTTGGCCAGGTACGTCTTCTGGCTGCGCCGCCCGCTGCCCTTGGCCGCCGTCGTCGTCGTGGCCGTGTATTCGCTGCCTTCCGTGGCCGCCATGCTGTTGCGGTGGCGCCCGAGCAGCCCGGCCCGCGCCGAGCTGCGCGACTGTGTCGACGCCCGCCGGTGCAGCACGTAGTCGTTGTCGAGGCTGGCATGGTCGTTGCTGCCCGAGTCGTGCGTCTCGGAGCCGCCGCTGTCGTCGTAGGCGTGCTGGCGGTAGCTGCCGCCCGGAGTCTGGTCCAGCAGCCGGTCTTCTTCGTCCCGGTCCTCCTCGTCCTCGTCGGCCACCGCGTAGTCTTCCGCCTCGGCCGCTGCGTCCGCCGCTGCCTCGGCCGCTGCCTCGGCCTCTTCTTCGTCCTGGTAAAAGGCAAAACTGGCCCCCGAGTCGGCCCGCGCTCGCCGGTGCGAAAACGCCGAAATGCTGCTCGGGAGACTCTCTGCCATCGGGCCCGCATACAGCTGTCTTGTCAGCACACGCCACCTTCGGACTGCCCGTGCTGCCCACTCACTTCGTCCTGTGCCATCTCCACGTCCTCAAACACGCTGGCGCTGCTGTGGTTCGAGTCCAGCCGGTACAGCCGTCGCTCATGGTAGCTGTTGCGCCCATTGGCGCTGCCCGCCCGCTCGTCCTCCTCCATCGCCGCCTCGCGCGCTCGCAGTGGCTGCAGCGCGTACGCACTCTCGTCCTCCGCCGTAGCGTCCGTGTCGCCGGCGGCGCTTCGGAAAAAGCTCGGGGCCTCCGTAGATAAGAGGCCAAGACGGGAAGAGATAGACGCAAATGAAACTGCTAAAACGGCCAGGCACGGCTGCCACCGCACCCGCAGCCTTCTCGCACAGCAACCGTGCTTCGAAGTCGGCTTCTCTGGCTTCTGTGTGCCTGTGGCGGTCGTGCAGCGGTACGTCGTTGTGCGCGCAGTTCCTTGTCAGACGAGCAATATTGCTAGCTGAGGAATTAAAGTCCACACAAATGACGCTCCGATAACCAGCGCCCTCTGGCTGGACAATCTCCGATAGAGTGGGGATCGCTGTACCGCCAGCTGGGCCCTGTAAATCATATGCTTACTGTGGTCGACATAGCTTCTAGTGTCCACACAGAAGCTATTAGTGCCCGGCTGTGGAGGTTTTGCTCTTCGCCGACTGTCACGTGATTGGCTTCACAAACGCAAAGGTACACGAGTAGACACACGCTTCCGTTTCTAGTATCAGTTCCCATGACAGCACGCCTTACAGCAGATAGGCAGACTTTATTTCTAATCCCCTTGGCCATGTCACGCACAGGCACCCGCACACGCGTTCCGGAGGCAAACGACACACCGGCTTGGCTGGTCGACCTGGCTCCCGACACCAAAAAAGCGGGGCGCTGTTCCCGTCCACCAATCGTAGCGGCCCAACGCGACCAGTGCCAGACGAAGTGGCGGCCAACAGAAAAATAGAACCAAGCCAAAAAAGCAGAGCGAAAAAAAAGTCAGCAAAACACCGTCTCCACTTAGTCTCTGGGCCTTTGGGCCTTTGCCTGCGGATGGCACTTCAGTAAGAAACACCGCTATGGCGTACTGAAGTACTCCAGTAGCTGGCTGCTCGTAGTTACTCCGTGCGCATACTCGCACTCTTAGCCACAGCCATTGGGCGCCCACCGCAAAAAATTCATACTATCCACCACCCCCCCATATCTCAACCCCGCTGCCATTTTCCCAACTCCCCAAATTCGCCCTTCTTCTCCCAACCCGTTCGTTTCTTCTCGACCGAACATCCATCTCCCATCCGGCTCTCCTTTTCCTCTCCCACAACCCCCATCCACGGCCACTTCATCGAGACTGTCATTTCTTTTTCCTTCTGTCTGCCCTTCCCTCCCCCGCTTGCTTTTGGCCTGTCTCCTCTTACATACCCAACAAGCTTTCAGCCCGGAAGCCTCGCCCAAATCCTTATACCTGCTTCTCATCTATTTCTATCCCCCCCAAAACAAGTCATGGCTGAGCCCATCCGCAACAAGCGGCCTGAGCCTACTGCTCCGTGAGTGTCTCATCTCTTCCGTGCCCACACCGACTGCCATACCTGTGACGCTCTGCGAGCGCCTCTTGCTCATTTGACTCCATGCTCTTGACAAAAGCGTCCCTTGCTGACCGCCCCAACCAAAATTTCAGGACGCCGCAAAACACGCCCGCCAACAATGCTCCCATCTCCTCCCACGCCCAGCAGCCGGGTGTTGCCAGCATCTCGGAAGGTATGCCGTCTCTCCTTGCTCTATTTCTCTCTGCTTGGCTTGTTTTTTTTCGCCACCCTTTCTGTTTTCCTGATGTTCTGGCCACTTTGCCTTCACATCCCATCACTTCCGTCACCGCTTTTGCACAAAGGCAGTGCTTCCTCCTACGCGTCCCCACCGTGTTCCACCCAACAAGGGCGTCTATCACCCCCTCTTCTTTCCCCCTCTAACGCCCCCTCGTATTGACCTCAGTCAAACCCCGCCCAGATGCTAACAGCCACCAATAGAGCCGGTCGATGTCTCCGCCGCTGCCGCCCTCTTCGCCCAGAACCCCAAGCTCATCCATATGATCCAGGGCAAGCTCGGCAGCCTTGTTGGCCAGTCCTCCGGCTACATCGAGTCGCTCCCCCCGCAAGTCCGTCGCCGCGTCGCCGGCCTCAAGGGCATCCAGAAGGAGCACTCCAAGCTCGAGACCGAGTTTCAGGAGGAGGTCCTGCAGCTCGAGAAGAAGTACTTTGCCAAGTTCACCCCGCTCTACGAGAAGCGCGCCAAGATCGTCAACGGCAGCAACGAGCCCACCGAGAGCGAGATCGCTGCTGGTGAGGAGGAGGACGAGGAGGACGAGGACGAGGACGCCGAGGAGAAGACTGAGAAGCCCGCCGCCGACAGTGCTGCCGACGACGCCGCCGTCATTTCTGGCATCCCTGAGTTCTGGCTCTCGGCCATGAAGAACCACATCACCCTGTCGGATACCATTACCGAGCGCGACGAGAGCGCTCTCAAGCACCTGACCGACATCCGCATGGAGTACCTCGACAAGCCCGGCTTCCGCCTGATCTTTGAGTTCTCGGAGAACGACTACTTCACCAACAAGACCATCTCCAAGACCTACATCTATCAGAACGAGTCCGGCTACGGTGGCGACTTTATCTACGACCACGCCGAGGGCGACAAGATCAACTGGAAGGCCGACAAGGACCTGACCCTGCGCTATGAGGAGAGGAAACAGCGGAACAAGCGTAAGCACCCTTCCTCTTGCACATCTGCCTTTGGTACCACACCATCCGCTAACATCATAGACACGAAACAAACCCGCATTGTCCGCCGCACCGTCCCGACCGAATCCTTCTTCAACTTCTTCACGCCACCCAACCCCCCCACTGACGAGGAGGACGACGCCGTCTCCGACATTGAGGACCGCCTCGAGCTCGACTACCAGCTCGGCGAGGACATCAAGGAGAAGCTGATCCCCCGCGCCATCGACTGGTTCACCGGCAAGGCTCTGGCGCTTGAGGAGCTGGAGGACGGCGAGGACCTCGAGGACGGCTTTGAGGACGAGGACGATGAGGACGATGACCTGAGCGAGGACGACGACGAGGACGAGGAGTCCGACGAGGACGATGTGAGTGTTTTGCTTGCGCCCTGAGTTTAGCGTTTTTCTCTGCATTCCACATACTGACTCGTGCCCTCCAGGACGACGCGTCAAAGCCCAAGCAGCAGGCCGCTGAGTGCAAGCAGAGCTAAAGGACGGGACGGCCCTCCTAACCTAAATATTGAAAAAGCGATGCTACCGCTGCGGCCTCTTTGCCTCTTTGCCTCTTTTTGTCCTTTTACCTCTCCCTTTAAAATGGAATACGGTTCTTCCATGATTCCCCTCCTTTTGTCCCCCCGCGTTGTCCTATTCGTTGCGCACAGTTCATGCATGTTTCGCCGGTTGTCTTCACGAGGTGATCGAGGTAAGGGACAGGGAGAGACAGAGTCTTGTTTCTCTGTCTCCCTTCTCTTCTCCTTCTCCTGCCTTGTTTCACACGCAACTCCTCACACATCTCTTTTCTCTCTTGTTTGTTTTTTGTTCACTCCACACACCGTCCGGTTTGCCGGACTGCCATTTACTTGATGCCATGATCCATAGAACCCGGGTAAGCAAGGTTTTAATTCGGGGAAGGAGAGGGGGCCTACTAAGCGGGATGACGAAAGACAAAAACGGAACCGGAAGGCAGGAAGCTGGGAAGACAGGACGGAAAGACGGAAAGACGGGAAGACGGACGGAAAGGATGTATATGGACCCCCTGGTAGCTAGTTCTGCTCTGATTTTACGTTGATTTGACGCATTTTGCTCTATTTCATTCCTTTTGTCTGGCCGCTATGTGTGCGTGTGCTATCTCTGTCTGTGTATTCGGGCATACTCTGCAGGTCTTTCTTTCATCGAAGCTTCTATCGCGGCACGGAAAAGTGATGTGTCAGTTCCGCGTGTGATCGGGCCCCAAGACGCGGTACCCCAGCCGTTGATTGAACATACGACGTAGGCAGTGAGCTACGGAGTACGACGTATACTACTCCATACGAGTACTCGTACATACTTTTTGCGACTAACTACGGAGGTGTAGCTAGGAGTATGTACTCGTACATCTGTGGCAGCAGCACCGTAACATTGGGAGCCGAGTGGCGGGCAGTCCTGACAAGGAGCTCCTGTGCCTAGCAGGATCGGCCTAGACGTAAAGCAAATTGCTTCGCACCGAACTACTCGTCCTCAATACACGGTAACTCCTTTTTTGATCTATTTTGTTTAGGCGGGCCAATGGTCAGCCAAAAGCTCGAACAAATTCAGAGAGAGCGTGAACACCATCAATATGGGGAGAAGCCAAAAAAGGGGATCAGAAACGTCCCGCCATTACTTTTTGTTGCTTCCTTTTGTTCCTTCTTACGGCATACGGAGCACGTCTTTTGTTCTCTTTTGTATATGTTTCACGTTTTCGTGTCTTAGCACAAGGAAGTGCACTGAGGGCCAGACAGGACCTGCGGTTTGTTCCGTCCTGGGCATTTGGCGGAATTCTTCAGCAACAGTGGCTATTCCGGTTTGGGACTGTCTTGAAGACGTGATGTTTCTTGGTGTTCTGCACGTACAGACATGTTCGAACACTCGTATGTACGCTACGAGTACACAAACACTCCCCCAACAGACATGTTTCTACCTCCCCTTCCGCCCCATATTAAGTCCTCAAGGCAAAAAAGGAGATCCGTGGCCGTGCTCCACAGGCATATCCTGGTCCGAAATTACCATCCCATGGAGAAAAAGTTGGGATTAGTGTATGTCGAAAACAAAATGAATCAAAAAGGATGGGGACTACGGGTGCGGTCAGGTTCGGGATCGCGTAGGATCAGCAAACAGAACGCAGCAACCGCCGTGTCGTCGGCGGCTGTTAGGCGGAGATATGTTTGACGAAGTAGCTGCAGCTCTGAAGCTACGAGTACGGAGTACTTGTCACTAGTCGTACTTGTTGGTGTCGGCGTAGTTGTCGTTGTACTCGTTACATACGGAGTAGAGCACAGGTAGAGCCGCCAGTGGAGCATGCCAGCCAGATTGAGCACGGTGTCCTGGCTGCTTCGGGGCACTGGTCTACGGCTGCGACGACAAACAACGCTGACAGAAGTCCGGCAGAAGCCTTCGATCTGGGTTCGCCGCGTTTCATGTTGGGGGCCAGTGGCACCAAACAGAATAGGGGCTTCCGGGCGGGAGGAGCGCGCGAAAGCCCCAGAAAGTGCTGGGAAACAGCCCATGGAAACGAACGCAAAAGGGGTAGTGAGTAGGAGACCGTGGCAGCTAAGCATGCTGCTGCCGTACGTCGGTTTGCAGCTGCATGTTAGTGCAGGAGTTGATTCTTCATCCACGCTGACCGCTTTTCGGTCTACGACGTAGACATGCACGTACTCGCTCTCTCGCCGTTTCGCTGGTCCACTTTGACACGTAGTGCACGAGTAGATGGATCCTCACGGACGACTAAACTCTAGGCGATAATGCAGAGGAAGACGGCGCTTCTTCAGTCAGTGCTAGACTGGGTGCCGTGGTACCTTGTCTTCTGCCGTTATTCGTACTATGGTGTGTTCGCCGTGCTCCGCTGGCAGAAATCGAGGTCGCACTTCCACTTGCCTTCAGCTCCATTCCCAGCCTCCCCTGTTTGCAGAATCACTCAGTGGACTCTTAGTGCTCACAGTGGCACATGGCGCAAAACCGCGCTTTTCGGGGGCGCACCCCTAAACGCCAGCACCACAGACCTTATCCGTTGGCCAATGTATGTAGAGTAGTTACTTGTCCTTTTTTTTTTCTCTTTTTTTTTGGCGCACCTATTAGCTTGCGTCGCATGCATTAAGCATGTGTGAAGGCATGAATTTTTGTGTGTGCGTGTGTGTGTGGCCAAAAAAGCAAAGAATAAACAAGGGCCAGCAAACACGTCTCTTGCCCGTACAGCGCTCTGTTTCCCCTGAACAAAAACCCCAAAAAGGTACCAGTACGAGTACACCGTACCCCAGCATTGAGAAAATATTGCAGGGAAGGCACGACACGCCCTCTTGCGCGTCTCATGGAACTAGGCGGTGAAAAAAAGTAGCCTCCGCGCTATGCCAGCCCGTTCATCAACAAGAAGGAAAGCGCCCGAGGAAAATTAACGGTGCACTGTGTACCCTGGTGCTTCCTTCCCTTTTTCTGCTTCTCCTGCGCCATCTTTCGTGTACCACACACCCACGCACCCACCGCCACCACCACCACCGCTAAATCGCATCAAAGGCAAACACAACGAGGCACCCTCAACGCTCACACTCTCTCCTTCACTCCTTTTTGCCACGACCTACTCATCTCCATCTCTCGTGCATCCTTTTCCTTTTCATCTCACTGCATGATTATGCCGCTGTCCGTTTTCTTCTCCCCAGCATCGTGCATCCGTTTTTAATGTCTTTCCTCTCAGGGGGTCCCTACTCTCGGTAGCGCCCCTTTTTCCTCTTTCCCTCTTGCTCTCTTCCTCCTAGCTTCCCCCCTTCTCACCTTATCTCAACCTCCTTTCCTCGCGTGCAGCTCGCCTTGTCGCCTGCGTGTCTGCTTTTCATTTTTCACCTCTCTGTCCGCGCTCACGCCCGAGCCCCCTTGCTCGACCGTTCCCGAAGCCTCGAACCTGGTTTGCGGTCTCGCGCAGACAACGCATCCCACACTCCCCCTCTTCATCGCAACTCGCTTTGCCGGCCGCCGGCCGAGTATTCGAGCTCGGAACAACTGAAGCATTATGGCGGAAACATACGATGTGGGAACGCGGGCCTGGCAGCCGGATGCCACCGAGGGCTGGGTGGCCTCGGAAGTCGTCAAGAAGGACGTCCAGGGCGCCAAGGTCGTTCTGCAGTTCAAGCTGGAAAATGGCGAGGTGAGTGCTCTCGGATTGGCGGTTCTGGCTTTCTTTTTTCTCTTGTGCGTTTGATATGGGATGGAACATACTAACGCGGCCGTCTCCCCTCGCTAGTCAAAAACCGTTGAGGTCTCAGCAGAAGCTCTAGCCAAGGGCAGCGACCCGACTCTGCCGCCACTGATGAACCCGACGATGCTCGAAGCCAGCGACGATTTGACCAACCTCTCGCATCTCAATGAGCCTGCTGGTGCGTGATCTGTCTTTTTTGCCTTTTTCGTGGTTGGTGATCGGAGATCGTGGATGGCTATGGCGATGGCGGGCCGTCCGGTGTCGGTTTGCCGACGTGGGCCAATCACATGTTGCACCTTGTTGATATGCAGTTACTAACACCCGCTGCCTCTGCGATACAGTCCTCCAGGCCATCCGCCTTCGTTATGCCCAGAAGGAGATCTACACATATTCCGGTATTGTGTTAATAGCAACAAACCCCTTTGCCCGTGTTGACTCGCTCTATGTTCCCGGCATGGTGCAGGTGTATGCCGGGAAGCAGCGGGCGACCCAGGCACCGCATCTGTTCGCCATTGCCGAGGAGGCCTTTATGGACATGTTGCGCGACAGCAAGAACCAGACTGTGGTGGTGTCGGGTGAGTCGGGTGCCGGCAAGACGGTCAGCGCCAAATACATCATGCGGTACTTTGCCACGCGCGAATCGCCCTCAAATCCGGGCTCGCGATCCAAGAAGGGCCCCGAGGCCATGAGCGAGACCGAAGAGCAGATTCTGGCTACCAATCCCATCATGGAAGCCTTTGGTAACGCCAAGACCACCCGTAACGACAACTCGTCACGTTTCGGCAAGTACATCGAGATCATGTTTGACGAGAAGACCAACATCATCGGCGCCAAGATCCGCACCTATCTCCTGGAGCGGTCGCGTCTCGTCTTCCAGCCCCTCAAGGAGCGCAACTACCACATCTTCTACCAGCTGGTGGCCGGTGTCACCGAGCAGCAGCGCAAGGAGCTGGATCTGCTACCCATCGAGCAGTTCGAGTACCTGAACCAGGGCAACACCCCCACCATTGACGGCGTCGACGACAAGGCCGAGTTCATGGCGACCAAGGCCTCGCTCAAGACCATTGGCATCGATGAGGCCCAGCAAAACGACATTTTCAAGCTGTTGGCGGGTCTGCTGCACCTCGGCAACGTCAAGATCGGCCAGAGCCGCAACGAGGCCGTCCTGCAGCCGACGGAGCCGTCTCTGCAGCGCGCGTGTGAAATTCTCGGCATCAACACGACCGAGTTTGCCCGCTGGATTGTCAAGAAGCAGCTGGTGACGCGTGGTGATAAGATCATCTCCAACCTGACAACGGCGCAGGCCTTTGTCGTGCGCGACTCCGTGGCCAAGTACATCTACTCTAGCCTGTTCGACTGGCTCGTTGAGGTCATCAACGGCAGCCTGGCCACGGAGGAGGTGCTCAACCGCGTCAAGTCGTTCATTGGTGTGCTCGATATCTACGGCTTCGAGCACTTTGCCAAGAACTCATTTGAGCAGTTCTGCATCAACTACGCCAACGAGAAGCTGCAGCAGGAGTTCAACCAGCACGTCTTCAAGCTCGAGCAGGAGGAGTACCTGCGCGAGAAGATCGACTGGACCTTTATCGACTTCTCCGACAACCAACCCTGTATCGACCTCATCGAGGGCAAGATGGGCATTCTTTCCCTGCTCGACGAAGAATCGCGTCTGCCCATGGGCTCCGACGAGCAGCTCGTCCACAAGCTGCACCAGAACTTTGCTTCCGACAAGAACCGCTTCTACAAGAAGCCCCGCTTCGGCAAGTCCTCCTTCACCGTCTGCCATTACGCCATCGACGTCACCTACGAGTCCGAGGGCTTCATCGACAAGAACAGAGACACCGTGCCGGACGAGCATCTGGCCGTCCTGCGTGCGTCCAACAACCGCTTCCTCCGCGACGTCCTGGAAGCTGCCTCGGCCGTGCGCGAAAAGGACGTGGCCTCGTCCACGATCACCTCGGTCAAGGCTGCTGCCGGCCGCCGCATCGGCGTCGCTGTTAACCGCAAGCCAACGCTGGGCGGCATTTTCCGGTCGTCGCTAATCGAGCTCATGAACACGATCAACAACACCGATGTGCACTACATCCGCTGTATCAAGCCCAACGAGGGCAAGGAGGCCTGGAAGTTCGAGGGCCCCATGGTTCTCAGCCAGCTGCGTGCTTGTGGTGTGCTCGAGACCGTCCGCATCAGCTGTGCCGGCTACCCGACACGCTGGACCTACGAAGAGTTTGCGTACCGCTACTACATGCTGGTGCACTCGTCGCAGTGGACATCGGAGATCCGCCAGATGGCCGATGCCATTCTGACCAAGGCTCTAGGCGCTAGCACCGGCAAGGGCGTCGACAAGTACCAGCTGGGTCTCACCAAGATCTTCTTCCGCGCTGGTATGCTGGCGTTCCTGGAGAATCTGCGGACGACCCGCCTCAACGAGTGTGCTATCCTCATCCAGAAGAACCTGCGCGCCAAGTACTACCGCCGCCGCTACTTGGCGGCCCGCGAGGCCATCATTCTGGTGCAGGCGGTCGCTCGTGGCTTCAGTGCCCGGCGCAAGGCCATGGAGCTGCGCACCATCCGCGCGGCAACGACGATCCAGCGCGTGTGGCGTGGCCAGAAGCAGCGCAAGGAGTTCCTGCGCATTCGTGCCGACGTGGTGCTGGCCCAGGCTGCCTTCAAGGGCTACCTGCGGCGCAAGGAGATTATGGAGACACGCCTAGGCAACGCAGCGCTGCTGATCCAGCGTATGTGGCGGTCTCGCCGTGCGATGCGTTCGTGGCGCCAGTACCGCAAGAAGATTGTGCTGGTGCAGAGCCTGTGGCGTGGTCGGCAGGCGCGCCGGGACTACAAGGGCATGCGCGAGGAGGCGCGCGATCTCAAGCAGATCTCGTACAAGCTGGAAAACAAGGTGGTCGAGCTCACGCAGTCGCTGGGCACCATCAAGGCCCAGAACAAGGAGCTCAAGACGCAGGTCGAGAGCTACCAGGGCCAGATCAAGTCGTGGCAGACACGCCACAAGGATCTGGAGCAGAAGACCAAGGAGCTGCAGACCGAGGCCAACCAGGCCGGCATTGCGGCGGCCCGTCTCGAGCAGATGGAGGACGAGATGCGGAAACTGCAGCGCAGCTTCGAAGAGTCCACCACCAACGTCCGCCGCATGCAGAAGGAGGAGCAGGACCTCAAGGACTCGCTGCGCGCCACGAGCACGGAGCTGGAGACCGCACGCCAGGAGGTGACCCGCTCGGAGGCCGAGAAGAACAACCTGCGCCAGCAGCTGTCCGACATGCAGGAGGCTCTGGAGCAGGCTCAGCGTGCCGGCCCGCTCCTGAACGGCGCCAACGGCGAGCTGATGAACGGAGGCGGCGTGAACGGCGCTGGTGCCAACGGCATTCAGTCGGGCGCCGCGAACGGGCTCATCAACCTTGTATCGTCCAAGAAGCCGTCCAAGCGCCGCAGCGCCGGTGCAGAGCCGCGCGACGTGGACCGCAACAGCACAACGTACAACCCGCGTCCGGTGTCGATGGCCGTCGCCGGTCGCCAAGCGCTGCCAGCCACCGACAACATCGAGCTCGAGCTCGACAGCCTGCTGGCCGACGAGGAGGGCCTGAACGAGGAGGTGACGCTGGGCCTGATCCGCAACCTCAAGATCCCGTCGCCAAACACGACGCCGCCGCCGTCGGACAAGGAGGTGCTCTTCCCGTCGTACCTGATCAACCTGGTGACATCGGAGATGTGGAACAACGGCTTCGTCAAGGAGTCGGAGCGGTTCCTGGCCAACGTGATGCAGTCGATCCAGCAGGAGGTGATGCAGCACGACGGCGACGACGCCATCAACCCCGGCGCGTTCTGGCTGTCCAACGTGCACGAGATGCTCTCGTTCGTATTCCTTGCCGAGGAATGGTACGAGCAGCAGAAGACGGACAACTATGAGTACGACCGTCTGCTGGAGATTGTCAAGCACGACCTGGAGAGCCTCGAGTTCAACATTTACCACACCTGGATGAAGGTGCTCAAGAAGAAGCTGCAGAAGATGATCATCCCCGCTATCATCGAGTCGCAGTCGCTGCCGGGCTTCGTGACCAACGAGAACAACCGGTTCCTGGGCAATCTGCTCAAGACCAGCTCGCAGCCGGCATACAGCATGGACAACCTGCTGAGCCTGTTGAACAGCGTATTCCGCGCTATGAAGGCGTACTACCTGGAAGACAGCATCATCACGCAGACGGTGACGGAGCTGCTGCGGTTGGTGGGCGTGACCGCCTTCAACGATCTGCTGATGCGCCGCAACTTCCTGTCGTGGAAGCGTGGTCTCCAGATCAACTACAACATCACGAGAATCGAGGAGTGGTGCAAGAGCCATGAGATGCCCGAGGGCACGCTCCAGCTGGAGCACTTGATGGTGCGTTGACGTGTTCTGGATGCCGTTTGAGGAGGATGCATGCTAACAGCCTCACAGCAAGCGACCAAGCTTTTGCAACTTAAGAAGGCCACTCTGAATGATATTGAGATTATTCAGGACATCTGCTGGATGTGAGTTTCCGTCCTTTTTTCTGCTGTTCTTGTTGCCTTTTTTATCCCCGGCTTCCGTCCTAATACGTCAATAGGCTGTCCCCCAACCAGATCCAGAAGCTGCTGAACCAGTACCTGGTGGCCGACTACGAGCAGCCGATCAACGGTGAAATCATGAAGGCCGTTGCGTCCAAGGTCAACGAGAAGGGCGACGTGCTCCTGCTGCAGGCTGTCGACATGGAAGACAGCGGTCCGTACGAGATTGCCGAGCCGCGTGTGATCCTAGCGCTTGAGACCTACACACCATCTTGTGAGTCATGGGATCTTTTGATGTTATCGGCTACTTGAGTGCGCAAATACTAACAAGTCAGGGCTCCAAACCCCCCGACTCAAGCGGTTAGCCGAGATTGTCTCGGCGCAAGCGATTGCCCAGCAGGAGAAACAGGAGTTTGACTACGATGAGCAGCCGGAGCTGGCCGACGTCGACGAGGCGCCGGAGGCCGTGGAGGCGAGCGCTTAGAGAGCGACGTTGGGTCTCAGATGGAGCTTGCCTTTGCCGCCAGACTCGCCGACAACTGTTCTGTTTGGGTCGTTTGAGGGCAACCGGAGCAGATGCAGGCGTCGAGGTCGAAGCCAAGGCCGAAGCCGTAGCCACAGCCGCAGCCGTGTCTATGGGCATGGCTCTGGCACCGGCGAGCACCTGCCTGTACGAGTACAGAACCATCGAAACCACCGGCAAGGGTACCATCTGATTGCCACGGAAGAAGTAGACGAGAGCCAGGAAGCACGTTTGTATGATGACGAGACCATTAGAACTGGGGGTGTGGCTGTGTGGTGATCATCTGCACCACATTTGTCGCCGCCTGGGCTTTGTTATTTTTTCCTCATCTCTTCTCTTCTCTCCCACTACCATATTGCTTGCATTTTGTCGTCTTTTTGGGGCGGCTGATTGGCTTTTTGTTGTTTTTCCTCGCACTGTTTCCGTTCATTCTTCCTGTCATGGCATTGCCGTCGTAACAGCAACGTTTATATTCCCACCTTCCCCCTCCCCTTTTCACTCTCCCGCATCCCGCCGACGCCATCTCCCTTCTCACCCTTGTACTCTTTATGCCTATCCGCATCTTATTCTGGTTACTAGTGTTTTTTTGTGCATTACGGAATTGAGAAGCGGTCTATTGATGAATGGATTTAGATAGAAAAGATACATGTGCCAGCTAACACTGGCCTAATGGCATGGCCTCGCAGACTCGTCAAAGTCAGCAATGTGGCGAATGCTAGCTGGCCGGGCATTTGAACAAGACGATTTTATTGAATGAGTTTTCGTCGCTGAGCGTGTTCTTTGTAAAGCGATCCAGAATGGTGGTGGTGATGGTGATAGTGTTAGTGCACGAAATGGGCGTGGCACGTGATTTAAACAGCTTAAAAAGCCCGAGAAAATTTGCGACCCCATGAGACGACACATGCCAAAGCCTTGCACCTGTGCGCCATCGGATACGATATTCTTACGAGGAGGACGAAAAGTGCGAGCGTTTGCATCGTTGTGAGAGCACCTGGTCGTCCGAGTGGACAAGCACACAATATACAAGACACGACGCTCCATACGGAGTACTGTGAGCCGTCTCTCGTACAAAAGTACCACCGACTTCTCGGCCGCAAAAAGCGATTCAGCCACCATGGCCGCCCCGCACCGGCGCACGCAGCCCAACATCATCATCACGGGCACCCCTGGCACGGGCAAGACGACGCACTGCGCCGAGCTGGCCTCGCGCACGGGGCTGCGGCACCTCGCGGTCAACGACGTCGTCCGCGACCGCGGCTGCCACGACGGCTGGGACGAGGCCTTCCAGAGCTGGATCGTGGACGAGGACCGGCTAGTCGACGAGCTGGAGAGCGACCTGGCGGGCCCGGCGGGCGGCGGGTGCGTTGTGGACTGGCACGCGTGCGACCTGTTTCCGGAGAGCTGGATCGACCTGGTGGTGGTGCTGACGGCGAACACGGAGACGCTGTACGATCGGTTGGCGGAGAGGTGGGTTCTTGTCTTTTTTTCCTGTCTCTTTCTTCTTTCTTCTTTCTTTCCCTCTCGTTTCTGTTGCTGCTCAGCCCCCCTGTCTCATCATGCCTCACCCTTACCCTCACCCTCCTACTTCCCGCTCACCAGTCAGAAAATACCCCGAGGCCAAGCTCCAGGAAAACATCGACGCCGAGATCATGCAGGTGCTGCTGCAAGAAGCGCACGAGGCATTCGATCCGCAGTCCGTCGTCGCCCTCGAGAGCAACACCGTCGAGGACATGGAGAGCAACATCGACCGCATCGCTGCCTGGGCCGAGCAGTGGCAAAAGGACCATCCGGACGGCCAGACAGCCGAAGCGGCGGATGAGGCTGAGGAGGAGGAGGAGGAGGGGGAGGACGCCGCGTAGGCCGTATATACCACGGAATAGGGAGCGTCAGAAGCGAAAAGGGTGATTGGCTTGTTTGACATGTTTGACTTGTTTGCACGAGATATCAAAAGTGGTTTTGGGCTTTGTGGGAAAGGGTTGGGCTACTGGCTGGGTTTTTACGTTGCTTCCCATGTTTGGTCCTATGGTTGATTTTTACGAGCATTCTACATAGACGGAGGCACCGGTGATAAAAAAAGGCATATTCAGACGACCAAGGTGTCCAGACGTGCAGCATTCCTGGGTGCGTGGAAAGCATACCAGTATAGCAGCACTCTCGTCGCCATCATGGTGGTGCTAGCGCTGTGCTTCCCCGCCAAGGAAAAAAAAGGCGGTACGCTTATCGCGCAACGGGTATCTCCATCGACTCCGTATTGCTCATACTACATCGCTACCACCTAATGGACGACTGACGAGGCCACGCCTGCTCTTGGTTTGTGTCTTCTTTTTCGACTCTATTGTCGTTTTCTGTGACCTCTGCTACTGCACCTCGTGTTTCCCACCCTTCTCTGCGAACACCCAATACCCGATACCCAATACCCAATACCCCAAACCCGTACCCAACCGCATCTCACTTTCCCGTCCCCCCCTCCCCCTCGACATCCAAAATGAGTGCCCCCATCGTGCTCAACTTCGTTACCGGCAACGCCAACAAGCTAGCCGAGGTCAAGGCTATCCTGGAGCCCGCCGGCGGCGGCAGTGCCAGTGCCGGCAAAATCAGCGTCACCAACCGCAAGATCGACCTCGTCGAGATCCAGGCGGCCACCTTGGAGGAGGTCACGCTGGACAAGTGCCGCCGCGCCGCGGATATTGTGAGCCTTGCCTTGTCCAAAAACAATGCACGTATCGTGTGCATGCGTCTGGCCTCATGCTCACATGCGCCCAGGTCCAAGGCCCTGTCCTCGTGGAGGACACATGCCTGTGCTTCAATGCGCTTGACGGACTCCCTGGACCCTACATGTGAGATCTCTCCATTTGCGTCCTCCTCTCCCCCCTGCTTCGCCACGACGACTCACCCTCTGCAGCAAATGGTTTATGGAGCGTCTGGGCCATCCCGGGCTGAATTTGCTGCTCGCTGGCCACCAGGACAAGTCGGCCAAGGCCGTGTGCACGTTTGCCCTGTCCAAAGGACCCGGCCACGAGCCTATCCTGTTCCAAGGCATTACAGATGCAAGTAGCCCCCCCCCCCGCCCCCTTCTGTTCTCCTTCAACATCTAGTCCTACCTCGCTAACGCCCATCTATAGGGCAAGATTGTGCCGGCACGGGGTCCGCCCAACTTTGGTAAGAACGGCCCAGCCTTGTGCTCCTGTCTAAGGAGAATACGAAACTAGAGACTAACGCTTGTCGTAGGATGGGACGCCATCTTCGAGTACGAGGGACAGACGTATGCTATTCTCCTCGTACTCCTCTCCCATCTCTACAACGGAGCTAACATCACAACAGGTACGCGGAGATGGACAAGGCATTGAAAAACACAATTTCCCATCGCTTCAAGGCGCTGCAAAAACTGCGTGACTGGCTCGCTACTGAAATGGCCGCTTGAGCAAAAGAATGCCAGAAGACCAGACCAAAATACACAAAATCGACGCCAAAGAGCCATAATGCAAGGCTGCAAACAGCAATGTTTGCTTGGCGTGGAATGCCCGGAAAACCAACAACAGTAAAAACATGTCATGATAAAAATGCAAGGCCATAGAATAGTGCGAATACTTATCGCACCACGAGCAGGTAGTCGAAGAAGCCATGCAGCACTACTAGATGCCGTGCTTCTAGATACAGGCTGCACCCCCCAACTAGATAGCTGGAAAGTAGTTGCTCTGTCCCATTTCACTTCTCGTCCCTGTAAACAACTAGCCCACGCGGGGAATGTACAGGTTTTCCACCTGTTGTGCTGCTGGGGTTTCAAATTGATAATCGAGCCTATGCGGTGGTTAGCTGCTGCCCCCTTGGCGACAAACTGTAGGCGCACGTACTTAAGGATCTCAAATGCCTTGAATTTATCGAGGTACGCTCTGCCACGACGATACGGCTTGAGGAGGGAGCCGGGATCTCTGCCCTTGGCATCCGGCCTCGATGTGAGCTGCGCATCGTTCGTGGTTTCTTCGAACATCGGGTCAAAGACAATGAGGTTCGTCTCGCTGGCCGCCGTCTTCTCGATCCCAACAATAGTGAGCGAGTGCCCGGGGTGCTGCAAATACAGAGGAGGCAGACGGGTGGATCGCACCCGGTCCCAGGGCCGAAAAATTCCCTGCGAAAAGTAGGCCTCAACGGCCTGCAGCAGGAGCGTGGTTGCTCGTCCTTTGTCTGCATGGCTGAAGGCCTGCACGAAGCAGGGGATGCCTAGGCTCTTAAAAAGCGTCAAGGCTTCTGGGGTGCCGATGTACTTTCGCGTCAGGTAGATACCCCCGGTCTCTTCTCTCCCTTGGGGACTGATACCGTCGTTCCAGGCCTGCTCAATGTGGCGTTGAATATCGAAAATACCGGGAACCGTGCCCTGGAAGTTTTCGTATCCTTGAAAGCGGGCCTTGATGATATAGGATACCATTGTTTGGATGTTGCGGTAGCCGCAGAACCCCCCTACAAGGAAGAGCATTAGCAGAACCAGCTCGGCACAGCATCCATCAAGCATGAAGACGAAGGAAACAGGTCCTCTTTACCTTCCCTGTGCAGTCTAGACACATGGTTGACCTCGGGGGCACAAAGATAGCAATATTGGGTCGCAGTGCTTCGCTCCAGCTGCTTGGCCAAAGCAGGAATGATGTCTTGGAAAAGGAAACTCGTCAGTATCATAAGCACAAAACACGCAACAACAGAGAAAAAACAGAAAGCTATTCAATAGGTCTTACTTCTGCGGCTCACGCCCCATCCTTCTTGCAGCTTCCTCACCAGGCTTTCGGGCATCTGCACTTCGAAGGCATATTTGCCCAGATCCGTCTTTCCTAAGCGCTTGCTCGGCGGCGTTCCAAGAGGAATTCCGCCTTCTGTCGCGGTGCTACCGGCCACCCTGTCTGGTGGGCGACTTGGCACCGGTGGAGGACCGCGAGAGCTCCGTTTTGTCAAGGTGGAGGAAGCATTGCTTGGTATCAGCAAGAAACGTGACATCCACCCGGTCGGCTTCTGCGCCGGACGTTTGTCTAGCCCGGCCTCGGGGCCGTTCGCTTGGCTCGCTCCCTTGCTGTGCTTGTGCTCCTTTCCAAGCTCTCTTTCGCGCCCCTTTCGGCGCTCGGCTGCCCTACGAGCGTCGTGTTCACTGTCGGCCGCAGAGCTGTTGGTTGTGGTTCTCTCGGCTTGGTGTGACGATGCAGAGTTGCGATGGGATAGAGATCGTGCACTTAGGGTCCGGGAATGCCGTGGGCTGTCGGCTGCTCCATGAGAACTTGCCGATGTCCACGACTGGGATCGGCTGTGTTTATGGTGGCTATGCGCAGAAGACTTCGTGCTGCTTCTAAACAGCTTCTTGCGGTCGTCTATCTTCAGCCCACAAACTGCGTCTGCCATCACTTCATCACTCTTTGACGGTGTACTGGTGCGAGAACGCCGCTTGGCTTTGCGGGTGTCTTTAGCTAGCCTGTCGGCGGGGGTGGTCTCCTCACGGGATCGAACTCTGCTGGCCCCGTCTTCGTCAACGGCGATTGGTGCACCGCCGCCTCCCTGGGGATTCTCTTCTAGGCCAGTTGGCGATGCCGTGCTCTCCTCCCATCCTTGCTGGTCGGCGTTGGGGGAGCTTGCTTGAAGAATGCTTGTGCTGTCACGCTGCCCGTCGTGATCAGGCTCGCCTCCACCGCCACGATTGTCGTTGCCGTGGCTCATGTCGTCAGCTTGCAATGGCCAAGGAATCGGGCGGATATACGTGGCTGCTTGGGCGCCGTCCATGCCTTGGTGTAAAGTAGAGGCCTCCGGGTACAACTGGCCGAAGCCTTCGCTTCCAGATGGCTCGTTGGCAAGCCCCTCACCCTCGTGTAGGGCAGTTTCGTATGAAGTATACATATTGGCAGTTGCCGAGTCAAGGGTATAGCCATATTGCGCATTGTCATACCGAGCGTCTTCATACCCGGGTTGTCCTTGTGCCACAGGCCGACCAGAGTCCTGCGGATCTGCCGCATATCGCCTGTCTTTCGAATAGGACTCCCGGCGACGATGCGCCTTTATTTTCCTTGAAGCCATGGAAGGCACTCCGTAGCTCTGGATCTGGACGTCCGGCGACAGCTACCGTGTAGGAAGAACCGTGACAGACAGGCCACGCCTTGGTCATGTCAGGAGGCAGAAAAGCCGCCCGTTAGTGAAGCTTGTTCCGCGCTGTTGGCATTGGGTATTTGGCAAAGGGGAATTGGAAGGGCTCGCATGAGCAGAAATGCTGGCGGAGCTGAACTGGTTACAGCTGGCCCAAGCTCCGATCTAAGCCACAGGAACGCGCATGAGGTGACGGACGAGCAAGAGTCGGCGGGCGAGGCGGGGGAAATGCGACGGATTGGGGATAATATACTGTCGAAGAGAAATGATTGAAGACAAAAAGAACGCACGTTCGTAGGGCATCAACAGAGGGAATAGGAAGAGGCAGAAAAGCGCAGGCCTGATTCATTGGGCGTAAGAAGTGAGCTCTAGTGGATGATTGGCCCTTTTTTGACGGCGACAGGGCAGCGCGCGGCCCCCGCAAGGCCCGAAGGTGATGTAAAATACAGAGTAGAAAGGATATGCTAGGATGCTGGGACGAAGGGGCGCAGAGGCAGAAGCTCTGTGACGGCGATGGCAGCGAGAAGAGAAGAGAGAAAGGAGCAGGAGGGAATCATTAGGAGCCAGGTCAGGCTCCTATCTGTCGAAAGAAAGAGTGAGATGGCGCTCTTGCCGTTTGAAAGAAGCACCAGGCCTGTCCTTGGAGTGAGGACGGAGTACACTGCGACTATGTCCGAAACAGCGCCACTACCGTCACCCACCCAAATAGAGCGACCTACAGCAGGGGCCTTTCCTTTCTTGGTTGCCGTCGTGTCTTTGTGCACCTTTGCTCGTCGAATAGCAAACCGACACATGAACAGCCCGAAAGAGGGGGAGGGAAATACCAGATGGGCAACAGTAACAACCGTCCACCAGTTCGGCTTACTCTTCGTCTTCTATCTTGGCATCCGATCCAAGCGTTATCGACTGTTCTCTCCGACCAATCGGTTCTTGCATTGTCGCACAGCCGCCTTTTTGCGGCGCTCTTGTCCCGTATTTTCTGCTCCAATATTGGGAGCCGCGTCCAGCACAGCAAGCGTGTCATCCTCGGCGGCCTTTTTGGCATACAAAGCTATGAGTGTTGCATTTCCAAGCCATCTGGTCCTGTACAGCGCCGTGGTCGGATGTGGCGCGTTACCTCTGTACGCCTTTATCGATGACCGCAGCAACAGAGACAAGCACATGCACCCAGACAAGAAACATAATTCAACACATGGAACAAAAACCACCTCGTATTCGCGCGTGTAACAGTTTAGCCATGGCGACTGGACCGTCCCCTCTGCTGCTGCTTCTTCACGCACTCTTCTTTTTCCTTGTGTTTTCCCTGCCACTTCCTCGGCCTCGTCTTCCAATCCCTGGCCCTTTCCCGCCTACACGAATCGCTCATCACTTCCCGTATTGGCCAATCGCCATGCATGTTGTCCATTGCGTCCACCTATCTCTTCAACCAATCTGCTCCGGAGCGCTAGACCTTGACGTCCTTGAGCTTGTCGGCCGCCTTGTTGACGTCTGCGGTGGTCGCTGCCTTGGGCTTTGGCGCCGCCTTCTCCGCCTTGGCCTTAGCCTTCTGGGAGGTAGAGTCCTTGGGAAGCTCCTTGGTGAAGGGCAGGAAATCAGGGGCACTGGTGCTGTGTTAGCATGTGGCTCTCTCTGTCGTGTCGTCTCTGCCAGTGACTTACCCTGGGAGGTACTTGCGGAGCGGCTCCGGGATACGGACACCTTCAGGCGTCTGGAAGTTCTCAAGAATGGCGCCTGTCCGTTGGGTTAGCAAGAAACGTGCCCGTTTGGGGGTCCTAAGACACAGGCAGAACGTACACATCGTGCGGCTAGTCGCCGTCAAAGTCGAGTTCAGGCTGCGTGGTATTGTCAGTACACAGGCCAGTCTTGTTTCGGTTGTGGCTGGTGCCAGAGCATCGTCTGCACCACGAAGCCACCACTTACCAGTGCACATATTTCTTCTTGGCTAGAAGGAGTCAGCAAATCAGGCCGACCCAGAATCAATAAGCACAACGAACAAGGGCCAAACATACCATCAGTTTGTGTCTTGGGTCCGTAGCGGATATCCAGGGCACGGGCTTGGACTGTTCCACATTGTATTAGCTGAGGGCGCTTATGTAGGACAGATTGGGCAACAAGGACGGGCACGAACAGTCTGTGCAGTTTGTGCAGGACACCAGCTCCTTGTACTCAGCCTGGTAGGGGAACCACGCCCTAAAATTCGATGTTAGTACCGAAATTGCAAGGTAAGACAGGGGATGACCGGGTTGGACATACTCAAGATCGTATTTCTTGCTGGCGGCCTGGTTGAAAGCACCGCTGACGATCTCAATCACCTGGTACGGGAGGCCCAGAGTCTGGTAGAACTCCTCGGACGTGCTGATCATGGAGTCAAACATCTCCCAGCTCTTCTCAGGGTCTGTAAGATTTGGTGTGAGTGTTCCGGCCATGAAACCAACTCTACAAGATAGCAGGACGGGCAAGACATACCACACAGAACAAACTGCTCCACCTTCTCAAACTGGTGGACCCGGAAGGTGCCCCAGGCGTCTTTTCCGTGAGAGCCAGCCTCGCGCCGGCTAGAAATCGAATTGTCAAAATCAAAACCCTTTGCTTAGGGGGGTGCAGACGGCCGTCACTTACAAGCATGTACTGAAGCCAGCGTACTTGATCGGCCTGTCACATCAAAAATCAGAACAAAAGGTCCCAAACATTCGGGGCTGCTAGGAGACCCTACATATCAACAGCCTGCAGCCATTGGCCAGCGTGGTAGGCAGAGATGGGCTGTTCGGAAGCTGGAGAGGTAGGTTAGAGGCTGTCTTGAGCAGCAATACGTCGGATGCTACATACTTGCTACATAAGAAGTCAGCAAAAGTCACACAGTAATAGATATGATAGTCAAAGGCAAACACACCAATCAGGTACTTGTCGGCATCGCCGTCGGTCACCTAGTAAATGCGTTAATATGAATGCAAGCCTCGACTGTATTTTGTTTGCTGTTTGCTGGCATGGTTCCGGCTTGCCTTGTAGAGCTGCTCGCTATAAGATGAGTTAGTGCTTTATTTCTAGCCTCTAGAGTCGTCCCTGCGCAGGGGCCTAACTTACTCAAAGTCCTCCAGCTGGGCAGTCTGAGCCATGACCTCCTTCGCCCTGATTCCTGTCGTTAGCTTCTGACAGACAATCCCTCGGCACTTCTAACTGGAGCTGTAGAGCGGCGTACATCATGAACGGGGTCTGAAGAGCGGTGTAGTCGCGCTGCTGTGTGAGGAACTCGAGAGCATCTGACTGGTGTTAGTCATCGCGTTGTCCCACTTCAACCTAGGGAACTGCTGTAGCTCACAATTTATGATTGCTTGGTTGCTGTACGGCGCGTGTTAGTATGAAGCGCTCTCTTTCTCACGCTCTCGGGGGGGTTGCTCTCTCACAGGAAGACCTAGCAAGACGGGCGTATTAGCAGCAGCAGAGAAAACGGAGGAGCTCAACAAGCGGGAAATCCAGATCAGCGTCTTCCACTTACACCCCAGTTCTTCAGGAAGTAGCCGCGGTGGCCGACCACCTTTCTGCGAGACGTCAGACCATATCCTTGATACATATGCGCGAGAGCAAGAGAGAGAATATACGCACACGCCGGCCTCCGGGTTGTAGCCGTCAATGCGCAGCAGCAGCTCGTGGTGGGACAGCAGCTGGGAGCGGTCTTCTTTGCCGACGGGGACTTCGCGGTCGGCCGGGACCCAGGTGCGGACGACCGGGTTGTTGTCCTCGTTGTCGAACACAGGCACGCTGTCGTGGATGATGTTGCCGATGGAGCCGAGGACCTTGTTCATGGCCTTTTCCTTTTCGGCGGCCGCGTCGAGCAGCTCCTTGCGCTCCTTCTCGATGTCGACCTTTTGCTGCAGCAGCTCGTCGGCGTTCTCCTTGGCCTTCTTCTTGGCACCGATTTCTTTTTCTGCAGAGGCAAGGGGGTCAGTCACAGGTTCCGGCGTCTCCTCGCACGGGAGGACAAGGATCGTGAGGCGTACGGATGTCGTTGATCTTGGCCTTGAGCCGTGTGGCCGCGTAGTTCGTGCGGCGGTGGTCCTGCCACAGCTCAATGACCTGGTCGACGGCCTCGACGGAGGCATAGCGTTTCTGGAAGGCAAAGGGGCGCGGTCAGCATGTACACGAGCCGACAAGTCCCAAAATACAGGACCAACAGCTGCTTACCCGCTGGCTCTCCTTGATCGCCTCAGGGTTGCCCCCGCGCTCCGTGATAAAGTCGTTGACGTCGAGCATCGTAAAGGTCTGCGGTATGCGCTCTCTCTGTGTGTGATGCTCTGGGACTGCTGGTGGTGGTGGTGATACTGGGTCGCTTCTGCTGAGCCAAGCTTCGATCCGTTTGGGCGAGGGGCAAGTTTCGTGGTGCCTTTGCTTGTTGAGCCGGTGCCAATGCGTTGAGAGGGAGGAGAAAGGGCGGTGCAGCCGAGGGGGGCGTAGAATGGAGGTTTGAGTCACGCAGGAAGGGGGAGTCGGGATGTGGTACGCGCAGTTTTGAAAAATAAAAAATAAAAAAATACCAAAATGGCACGCCTAGCAAACAGCCCAAGCCTTTGACGTCTCTTCGTTTCGAGACACTATAAATTCTAGAGACGGGCTGCGCCAGATGGGCACAAAAAGGAGGGGCAGGTACGTCCCTCTGCCGCTTCCCCCAATCGTTGGTGGGGTCGGATAGGGCCTGCGGTAAAGAGCCTGGGAGAGCCCGACCGCCCTGAAAGGTGGGTTCTGGTGACTCAGTTGGGTGTCCCCATCGTGACGATAACGGCGATAAGTCCTCCGTACAGCGGCCGTTAATGGAAGAAACGAGACAAGACAAAGGCCAGTACGCTGTCGACTCATACCCAACAGAGCGTATGCCATGGAGTGCAAATCTAGGCTGAGATCGACAGTTTCAGGCACATTGCTTCTCCAAAAAGGCCCTGTTTCGGTGCAGCATAAATGCTTCTAGTCGTCAGTATCGAGCTATGAGGTAGAAATGCGACAGGGGTTTGTTAGTGACGTCGGTGGCAGACGTGAAAAATGCGTAGTGATCTGCTTCTATTGTGTATTGTCGGATTGCCGAAAAAGAGCAACCATATATACTATACATATGTATCTACAAAGAGAAAAATAATCTGCAAGGGCGACGCCAAGTCCTGTTCCGCCAACGCAATACTCCTCGCTATCAATCAGGGCCTCCTATAGCCCCTTTGTCGCATTGCCCTGCCCATCTTCGCGGCCAGCGCTCTCTCCCCTAAAACTGAAACTCTCATCACAAATCGTCTCTTCATGTCGTGAAATCGTTCCCAGACGCGCCCACCAGCTTCATCGCGTAGGGCTAGTATGACTTCATCTCCAGTTCGCTTGCCAGTGTCCGGAGACGAGCCGTGAACTGGCTGGCTTCGGCACTGCTGTTGGCATCGCCATTAGACTTGCTGACCTGCTCGTGAAGAGCGATGAACTGGTGGATGGAGTCTAGAAGCGGTTTGGGGTTGCGGTTCGGCGACAGATCCTTGAACGCCCGGTAGATGTCGTCGTTCTGGCAAAGGTACCCAAGAAGAATTGAGAGGTAGGCATATGCTACATTAAGCCGTGACTTCTCCTCGGAGTCAGCCTAGAGAGGTTAGTTAGCTCGTGCGCGTCCAAGAAAGGTACACATTATGACACATACCTCAGAAGCGATGGAATGGCCAGCAAGGAAGGCCCTCCCTAGATCGTCGACCAAAGTAGCACCGTTGCTGTCCATGAGAGTGTCGCCCGCCGAAGAATCGTTCTCCGTAAAGTTGATCATCACGCCCAGCATAAGAAGTAGCTCCTTCAGCTCGTCGGAGGCCGTGTCTTTGCCTGCCTTTACCGACTCTGAGACAACCGGGAAGGCTTTGCTGACGAGGCCGGCGAGCTGCTGCAACAGGCCTTTGTCCACGTAGAAGCGAGCAGCCTCTGGGTTGTTGTTGGCCGTATTTAGTGCCAAACTTAGAGCCAGCAGCTCGGATTCGTTCAGCGGTTGCGTGTGTTCCTCGCGGTGCTTTAGGGACACCTCCAGGGCCTCGGCAATCACCTGTATATAGTGCCGGTTCCAGTCCGCATTGATATCGGACTGCATAGCAGCCACAGAATGCATATCTAGCAGAGCCAGGGCCAGATACAAGTTGGTAGATTCGGCATCGTTGGACAAGCCCTCCGAGATCAAGGGCAGAGACGTGGTGTCGCCTTCGTCGTCGTCATAGGCCGATGGCAGGGTGGCTGATATGATGTCAAAGAGCTGTTTGGTTAGGGCTGCCGTCAACACAGCATCCCCGTCTCCCAGCATCTCATGCACCTGTTGCGCATACATATGCAGCGCTTTCAAAGCCATGGTTCGCGGTGACAGATCAGAGGGAGCAGCTGGGGCAGGCTTCCAGGCCGGCAGTTTCTGGAGGGTCGTCTTGATGCTGGCCAGTGTCTGGCGGCCGTGATTTGACATATTGGTCTTGCGATCTCGCGCTACAGCCACAATGTCGGTATCAGTTGCGAGAAGCGTGGCAAACAGGGAAACGACTTTCTGCTGCTGCAGCTCCCGCAGCAACGGGCTCGATGCAGCCGCATTGGCGAGCAGCACGAGAATGGTGCAGCCCATAGCAAAGCCAGCCACGATGTCTGTTTCCTTGCTGATATCGCGAAACACCTTTGCCTCGGCTCCGTGGTCGCGAAACTGCCGCAGAAACGGCTTCTCAATCAGTTTCTGCACTAGCTCCAGCAACGCCGTCCGTCTCGCCGAGGATGGTTTGCCGGCGCTCGGCGTGCCGATCCGGTCCAGAATGTCGACCAGCTCGTCGGCATCGCGACTGTTGGCACCAGCTTGGCGCAGCTCATGGATACTCTGAATCGCTCCCTGCGATGAGCCGCCGTTTTCGTCGTCCAAATCGAATGCGTTGGCTGCTGGTTCTGGCTCCGGAAGGAGGCTCGTGAGAAACGCCAGTTCGGAGGAGCCGGAAGCACCACCAAGCTCCATGGGCTCTTCGGCCAGCATGGTACGCTCCACACTGTAGACGTGCTTGATGCCGGGCCGCTTCGCCGTAGTGCGTCTGGATATGGTAGCCGGTGTCGATGGTGCAATCGAGGCTCTTCCGGGCGACAGCGTGGCGAGGCTGTCGAGGTCCATCTGGCGGCCGTAGCCATCGCTTAGAGGCGTGCTCCGCAGATTCCTCAGCTGCGAAGCCAGTGTGTCCGATTGACTGGCATCGTCTTCGTCGTCGTCGTTGTTGTTGCCCCCTGTGCCATGGCGTGTGGTCGCAGTTTTGCCGACGTAAGCTTCATCTTCAGACTCCTCCTCTATCTGATCAGCCAGCGTGTCAATCAGCCGGCGCCGTCTTTTTGTGGCCGGCTGTTGCGCCTGACGTGAATGTGATGCTTGTGTCCGTTGGACGGACGGCTGAGACCGCGATGGAGATCGAGTCAGAGATGCTGGCGGCTGGAGGGTCTGTCTAGCAGCTGGTGGACGGAAGGGCATATTGTGTGGCGTTTGTCCAGTCGGCAACTTTCGGCCGTTCGCAGCTGGTGTTGGCAACGTCGCAGGTCGCTGTTTGCTAGGAGACAGAGACGGCGCACGGCTTCCCCCCAATCCTCTTACTGCACCTGATTCTCGCGGTGGTGTATTAATTGTGCGCTGTGACGAAGATAGGCCGGACGACGAGGACGAGACGAGAGACGGTGTCCTAGCGACTTGGCGAGGGGTTTTCGAAAGAAGTGAGGGAGCCAGTCCAATTGGGGTTGGGCTAAAGGGCGGCTGCAGCTTTTTCCGGATCTGACTCGTAGTAGTGGTGGTTGTGGCGGCCAAAGTCGTCGTCGAAGCACTCGAAGTGCTGCTGGGGATCTTGTCGTTTGCACGGGATCTAGCAGTCGCTTCAGACTGGGAAGGCTTGCGTTTCACGCCTCGTGCAGGCTCCGCCGCCGGGGTTCGCGCGGCAGCACGCTGTGAGCTATTTGCAACCTTGGCGGTCTGGGAAAGAAACGGAGAAGATGAGTTGGAGGCGGATATCGTGGAAAGTGGTTTGATCGGAGCCTTCACCGGAGCAAACGGCCGTGGCTTTGTCTCGGCCCTAGGCGTGAAGGCATCGTCACCGGGAAAATCATAGTCGTCGGTGAAGGTGGTCCGGGCAGAGCTGGTGGCGTCCGAGATAGAGGTAGAGGAGGAGGTGGTGGTGCGTGTGGTCGTTTGCGATCGTGGTTTCGCAGGTGTTTTGCCATATGTAGGCGCCTTCTTTTTGGAATGGCCCAGATCGCTCAGCGCAGACATCATGCCGCAAGACGGGCGAGCCAGTGCCCGTAGTCCAGTATAGACACGAAGGCAAAGGCGAGAGAGGAAGCGCAGCCAAAAAAAGCGGTGGTAGGGCTGATGTCAAAAGGTGAGCCGAAACCGACCGACACAAAAGGCAACGGCCAAGCACGCGGGGCAAACTCAAGAGGAGACAGAGCGGAAAGGCGGTGATCCTCGCGGCCCCTTCTAAACGTAGTCCAGCGGCAGCGCAAGGACGTATCTGTGGCTGGCCTGCGATGCGGAAAGTGACTCGGAAGCGTAGCGGAAATGTGGACGGAGCGTGGGAGGGAGAGAGAAGGATGAAGATCAGTTTGAGGCACGGCAAATAAACAAAGGAATGCGCCGACGATGGGCCTATTCTGGCAGTGGGGAAAGGACGCTTTAATGGCGGAGGAAAGAGTGGTGAAAAGAAAGCGGAAGCGGCGACTCAGCAATTACCCATCAACGTAAGACAGTGAGAAAAAGGAGACATGGGACAAACAAGAAAACGACGAGGTGTGCGTTTGCGCGCGTCGCAGTGCAGGCAAGAACGGCACAATTTGGCTATTCAGCTATACATACTCCGTATGTGCGGTAACTACGGAGCCAGATGCGCTGTGCGTGCCTTGCGCCACTGAGTACGGAGCAAGTACTTCTCGTGTCTGGGAATGAGTCTGCGCTGCCAATCACAAGCCGGGATCCGGCGACACCGCCTTTTACTTCATTAGTCATCACGCAATCAGCTGTCATCAGAGAGCGCGACATGATTGGCCGAAATATATCGTCACCACATCTCCGTACTGTACGGAGTCCATAACTAACTTGTACTTTTGTCTATCATTATATCCATTGTTGAATGTCTTCTGTCTAACTAGCCTGCTGTGAATGAAATCGTCAAAGAAGGAAACGTGCGGCTTCCTCGGTACTTTTTTTTGCGTGGCCATGTCCATCCATGTTGAACGACGGAACACCAGCCCCAATTCAAAACAACGACGCCGTTTCCTTATGTGTTTGCATATGCCCTGTACTTTTCTTCATTGCCGCCTCATCCCGTGTTTATTTTGTGTACAAATCGCAAGAGTCACGATGGTGGGCTATCTCAAGCCTAGTAGAGCACCCGGGTCATGATACGGGCTAAGCAGCGTTAGTAACGAACAGAAGAGAAAGCGGACAGACAGAGGAGACGTACAGCTGAGGGTTTCTAGAGAGTCGGAGATCTCCTTGAGGTCGGCGGGTTTGACTTCGCTGACGTCGGCCATCAGATAGGCAATCTAGGGGTATCAGTAAAAGAACGAGGAGCCACGATCAGGGAAAGAGTGCCTTACCTCGCCCTTGCTGTCGCTGATCTGCTTGTCGACGTTGTGGTCGCCGAGGATCTCGTTGACGCGGCGCAGCACTCCGGGGACGTTGCGGTGGATGTAGATGACGCGAGCGTGGTTGGGCTCCTCGAGCGTCAGAGAGCGCATGTTGACCTCGGGCAGGTTGACGCTACCGAGGGTGATGCCCTGGTTGATGTAGCGGACAAGAGCCTCGCCGACTAGACAGTTGTATCAGCATAAGAGGACGCGAGAAAACAAGATCCATGGTGGGAGCAATATCAAAAACAAAAACAAGAAAAGGGCATCCTACCCTCAACACCAATGGCCCGCTGGGCCTCCTCGGTGCTGCCGCCGATGTGCGGCGTCAGGATGACGTTCTTGAGGCCCCGAAGCTCGTCACCCCAGCCGGAGTTGAGGCTGGCGTTGAAGTAGTCGCCGTTGGCAGCGGGTTCGTGGGGGAAGACGTCGATGCCAGCGCCGGCGAGCTTGCCGGAGCGCAGGGCCTCGACGAGGGCCGCAATGTCGACGACGGTACCGCGGCTGGCGTTGAGAAGGTAGGCGCCGGTCTTCATCTGGGCGAGCTCTTTGGTGCCAATCATGTTTTGGGTCTCGGAGGTGGCCGGGACGTGCAGGGTGACAAAGTCGGCCTCGCGCAGCAGGTCGGCCAGGGTGGGCACTTGGCGGGCCTTGCCCATGGCCATGAGGGTGACAATGTCGTAGTAGATGACGGACATGCCCATGGCCTCGGCGAGGACGGACAGCTGGGAGCCGATGTGGCCGTAGCCGACGATGCCGAGGGTCTTGCCGCGGATCTCCCAGCAGCGCGAGCTGACCTTGTTCCAGGTGCCGCGGTGCATTTCGGCGGAGCGGTCGCCGAGCTGGCGGGCCAGGTTGATAATCCAGCCGATCATGAGCTCGGCGACGCTGCGGGAGTTGGCAAAGGGCGAGTTGAAGACGGCAATGCCGTTCTTGGCGGCGTAGGCCAGGTCAACCTGGTTGGTGCCGATGCAGAAGCAGCCGACGACCAGCAGGTTCTTGGCCTGCTTCAGCACCTTCTCTGTCAGGCGGGTCTTGGAGCGGATGCCGATGACGTGGACATCGCGGATCTTGGCAATCAGCTCGTCCTCAGGCAGCGACGTCTTGAGGTACTCGACCTGGTAGCCCTGCTTGGTCAGGATGTCGCGGCCGCTCTGGTTGACGTTCTCCAGCAGCAGGATCTTGATGTCCGTCGTGTTGAACGGCTTGAGTGGCTTGATGTTGTCTAGGTCGACGCCGCTGCCGAGGCTGCCGCTCGCTCGCCCGATCAAGGCGCCCAAGCTGGACGGTGAGGACCGGTGCAGCGCTGTCGGCGACGTGGACACGATCAGCGGGTTGCTCAGACCGTTTCTCTCAGTACCCGGCCGGCCGGCAATGTCCTGGGCCTTGGATGCCATTGTGCGGTGGATGGGGGGAGCGAGAGGGTGGCTGGGCGAATATGAATGTAAGTGTATAGAATCAAACAGATCAACCTGGTTGAGGCTGGAGCTGCAAATGGAAAGAAAGGATCTAGGCGGAATTTACAGCGTCCACAGAGAACGGTTGGGGCAGGCCAAGAAGTCAATGCAATGGCCAAACGGGTGCGTGGTGGGATGATTGGGAAAAGGTGGAAAACCAGAGACTGTTGTTACAGGCTTACAGTCAACTACGTTCGTGATGTCACCACTGCCCGTCTAGCTGTCAATGGATACAGCACGACATTGAAATTTTTTCCGTAATGAGTCACTAAAACTACCTCGCAGCGTGTAAAACGCTCCGATGGCGGGCAGCTAAACACGTGCTGCCAGCTGACGGACAGCTGTTGCGGCTGCCAGGCTAAAAGCCAATCACAGCAGGCTAAATCAGCCGCACGTTGCCCCGCTTGCGAGGTTTCTTTGTGGCTGGTTTCTATGGTGTCTGTCCTGTGTCTGTCGCAAGATTATTGTCTGTCGTATCCTGTACGAGTAGTTATCAACGGTCAAGGGTGGGAGAGCCTGCCAGGGTCGCCCCTTCCCTTATATAACCCCGCCAGCAGCTGCGCCGCCAATCCACCATGATAACGATAAACACGGGCTGAGCGCCGGTCTCTGGGCGCAGGCGGCGCCTTCCCAACCAGGCACCACCGTTGTGAACAGATGTAGTATGCTTGCTTTGGCGCATTTTGGCGCATTGGGCGGGTTTGGTGGATTTCGGAGCTGTCCCTATCTCTGGGGGCTGTTGCGACTGGCCAATGACGCCGCTATCAGCATTCCCATTATGAAACCTACGGCCAACGCTGGCGTGGGGATCCTGCGGGCGGACTTTTTACAGGGCGGTTGGGCCAGTTTCCATACCGTAACGACAAGGCCAGGCCTAGCTGATAGCGATAGCAGGGGACCTACATAAATATCTTACATATAGTAAAGATACAGCGGCCGCATTATCATAGCGTCGAGTAGCAAACGGGCCCCAAAGAGCGAAAAGAGCAAAAAGAGCAAAAGCTGCACGGGGCCTCTCCACCAAGGAAAGAGCCGAATAAATAGTTCATGCAACCTTGCGCGACGTAAAACACTGCCTGCACACATACTGCAAACAAGCTGCTGCGGGAAATTGCGATACGGCTGCCTCCGATAACCTGGTGTCTGTTTCCGTGAGCACACGACCAGATAAAAGCTCCCTCTTTATCCTTCCTCGACATCCACCACCACCGGCGGCGCCACCGCCTTCTCCTCCTCGTCTTCCCTCCTCACTATGGCGTCCAAGCCCACAGCTCCCACACAATGCGTTGGCCCGACGTACCGCGAGGCCAAGCCTGCAGCCACGGTGTCGAAGCCGATCGAATTTGACTCGGTCACCGTGCTGCCCCAGACGCCTCAGCTGATCGCCCTTCTGTCGTAAGTGATAAGAGGGATGCGGTCCAAGAGGGGCCAGACAGGAGGATGCCCGAAGACCAAAAGCTGGGGATCACGGCCGCGGACACAAGAGACACGTACTGACCAACCCCCAGCATGATCCGTGACAAGAGCACGGACCGCGGCGACTTCATCTTCTACTCCAACCGCATCATCCGGCTGCTGGTCGAAGAGGGCCTCAACCACCTGCCGACCGTCGAGCGCACAGTCACGACGCCGACGAGCCAGTCGTACGCAGGCCTGCAGTTCCAGGGCAAGATCTGCGGCGTGTCCATCATGCGGGCGGGCGAGGCCATGGAGCAAGGCCTGCGCGACTGCTGCCGGTCGGTGCGCATCGGCAAGATCCTGATCCAGCGCGACGAGGAGACGGCGCAGCCCAAGCTCTTTTACGACAAGCTGCCCGAGGACATTGCCGACCGCTGGGTGCTGCTGCTGGACCCCATGTTTGCCACCGGTGGCTCAGCCATCATGGCGGCCGACGTGCTGATTTCGCGCGGCGTGCCCGAGGAGCGCATTCTCTTCCTCAACCTCATTGCCAGCCCCGAGGGCATCAGCAACTTTGCCAAGAAGTTCCCCAAGCTGCGCGTCGTCACGGCCTTTGTCGACGAGGGCCTCGACGCCAAGAAGTGCGTTGTCTTCCTTTGTGCTTTCACCTCGGATCTCTCCCCATCTGTCCCCGTTTCTGCTCGTCCTCCTCGTCTCTCGTTCACAGCTAACCTCACGCAGCTATATTGTCCCGGGACTGGGCGACTTTGGTGATAGATACTACACTATGTAACTAATGATACAGGTCCCTCACGGTCCCTATCCCCCTTTAAAGAGAGAGCAGTACCACTGGTCGATCGTTGAGGAAGAGAGCACACATAGGGCCTGCTTCGCCAAGATTTGGCTGGCAATCCCGCTTTCTCCCGCTCCTTCATTCGTGTCAGTGGGCATGCTGCCCTCCATATATATATGTGTATATATGTATATATACCATCCCGCCTCGCGCGTTCTGAGCCGCTTTTTGTTCAAATGGAAATGCTGTATAGCCTAGGCGACGGTCATGTGGCTTCCTGTAGATGCAGATGCCCTTTCATCCCATAATAAAATACCACCATATTATGCGACCGGGTCTGTGTAAAAATGCCTGCAAATTGCCTGTCATTCTGTCCACCCACCCCGGGCATCGCCGTGATATGCAAGAGCGTATGCGCAGCGCACGCCACCGAGTCTCTCAGTCGTACTCATCGTCGCCCACAATGCCGTCACCCGCGTACCGCCGGTCGCCACCGTCGTCGTCGTCGTATTCGCGCTGTGGCACCATGGTCCTACGAATTGTCGTGAACCGACCAGGATCAGGAACACCCACCTCGTCGCCGGCCTGGTCGCCCTCGGTCTTGGCTACGGAGTCTGGGGGGGTTAGCAAGGAGCAGGGGGGGACCAAGCAAGAATGGAACAAAGCCTACCAGCTGCATCTACCCACTCGCCGTAGACATCGACGGCGGCCGAAAGGTCTGCTTGGTCAGTCATCTACACCACAGCTTCATCCTATCGCCTTTTTATCGCCACAAGGCCACGTACAGTTGATGCCACACTGGAACTTCTGGCCGCACACCTTGCACTCGAGGAAGCCGACGCCGGCCTTCTTGTCGAGCTTGACGGTGACAGACTTTTCGTGGTTGCAGAACAGACAGGTAAACTGGGACGGCAGGCCTTCGGACTAGATATTCACACATCCCACGTTAGCCCCCTTGTCACACGAGCGATGCGCCCCTTTGTAGCTGCATCGACGTAAAAGCAGCAGCTGGAAGGCGGAACCAATAGAGACGGCCTACCTTTCTCGGCCCCATCGGCTTGCGCGAACTCTTCTTGCGCTTGCCCATGTTGCCGTCAAGCTGGAAGCGAAAGACGGAAAAGAAAAAGGTTCAGGGGGAGGAGGGCGGCTCGCAGAGCGTGCCCACGTGTGCGGTTTCGATGGGGGAAGCGGCGGCGCGATGGTGTCCTTGCAGTCGCAACTCGTCGCGTTGTGCGTTTTTGAGGCGAACCCGGGCGCGGCGCACGAAGCCAGAACGGCATTTTGCCATTATGGCGCACGCCTTGGCAGAGCCCCGTTTCAGTGTTCAGAAAGGCAGGCGGTGAGGCGGTGTGGCCTCAGCGCTACTTACAGCGCAGTCCCGCTATAGTGAGCCGTACGATACGAACACCGAGACGCTGCATTCTCAGCCATTGGGCCTGTCTACGGGGCATGACTATAACTAGCCGTATACCTGGCTCTGAATAGACTATCCGTCACGACTTAAGATAACCACAACATTTGTACGACGTAACGATGTGGCCGATCGAGCTGTTGGCCTTGCCCATTAGGCACGCTGGCATAACTGCTCGAACGCCCAAAGCACCCACCTAAGAGCCCGCCGGCCTCCCCACCAGTGGCTGGGACGCCGAGACCGCGTGATTGATAGCCAGAGCTCCGATGCCCCATTTAGAAGGACTTTACTTAGCTCTTTGATACCACGGCCAACTGCGGTTTGCATTACGGCAGTATCTACAGGGCACAGGCCGATAGCCCAAACTACACCGGGAAACACAAGAAACAGCATCACATGAGCCCCCGACATCCGCTGGGATCCGTGTCGGAGAGGAGAGGGAGAGGGGGAAAAGAGGCCCAGCGGGCCAAAAAGTGGTCAGCAGGTCTCGCCACGCCGTGAAAGCAGCGAAAAGCGGCCGAAAGCATGCACTGCGTCCAAGGTGTGTCTCCCCTCACTCTCAGTGCCCAACATACACCGTGCTCGGGCACAAAGTGCTCTCACTCTTCTGCTGGAGCACCCGCTGCTTTTCTTTGTACGGGTATGGCACAGCATGCCCTGCAACGTGCAGCACCGGCTAGGCCGCTTTCTTTACGTACTGAACACGGCCAAGCTATCTCCTGTGACGGTGCCAAAAACCACTCTAAACCATAGTGCCATATCTCTGTGGCCGCCCTGGCGCCTCCGATCCACGCCGGCCAGCCTGTCGGCCGCTATGCTGTTATCTCTATCTTGGTGTTTCGTAAGATCCCTTGTACGAGCGCCTGTGTGCGCATACCTAGGAAGCCGTGGCTGTGATTGGAAGGACCAAGCACCTCTCACCTCCAGCTTGTCCCTCGTGGCCAAATTGTATTTAAAGCCCGCCTTCCGTTGGCTCCTCGACTCCTGATCTCGCGTCCATCTCTCTCTTCTTCTGTCTCTGCCACTTTGTGTGCCACTCCCTCGCATATCTCTTCTCCCTCAACTCGGTCTCTTAGTTTCTATTTTCTCTCTCTTGTCTCCCTCTTTCCCTCGTTCAGTCCCTCAACCCTCCATCGTCAGTTCCTCAGCCTCCCATTCATCATCTTCGGAGCCCCCCTCGTACATCGCCATGGCTACCAACGGGGTTGCTCCTCCTTCCGACTTGGCCAGCGTCGTAGACATGCTGAAGCATCTCGAAAAGGGCCAGGCCGAGCTGCTGGACATTGTCAAGGGCTCAGGCTCCACGGCACCCGCTACGTCCGCCACGTCCGCCACGTCCGCGTCTGCCGTGGCTGCCGCCCCCCTCGGCTCCTCTCCCATTCCCGTTCCCATTCCCGCCCGGACCGCCGCCGCGGCCCCGTCGTCCGTAGCTACCGCCGCCGACGAGTCTGCTGAGCCGGTGGGCAGCCCGACTCTGTCGTCGAGTCCCAAGTCGACGTTCACATCGCGCATTATTTTGACGTAGGCCAGCCCTCTATCTGTTTGGCGTGTATGCGTTGCGTTTGTTGCGTTTGTTGCGTCTGTTCCGTGGTTTGCGTTATTTGTGTCTGCGTTTTGCAGTTTGCGTTGACTCGTGTCCGTCATGTTTCGTTATGCGTCGTTGGTTGCGTTGTGCGTTGTGTGCGTTTGGTTGCTTTCGTTGCGTCGTTCTATCCGCTAACAGTGTCGCTAGGACCTATCCCAAGCAAATCGGCATCAACCCGCTCACCATGAACTGGGGTGCCGAGGATCCCCAAGAGCGCGGTCCTATTGTCGTCTCCCGTGGCTCCTCCACTATTCGTCGGCGAAATGGTATGTCTTTCCTCCTTGTTTTTGTTGCGGCCACGGCTCCCATCATGCAGTGGTACTAATTTGCTCGACGTTACCAGCTATCGGAGGTGAGCATCGCTCGATTGGGCTGTTCCGCCTGCTGGAACAAATCACGGATCTCCCCTCCCCCGTGCCGCGAACGGTCGGCCCGAGTTTGTATACTGACTCTGTTTGTAGCGCACGGCGGTTCCTACTCCATCTACTATGCCCTCGCGGTTGCGAGCCAGCAGCTTTCGGCGGATCATAAGTGAGTAGACACATGGTGTGTTGGGCTCCGGACCACAAGGAAGACTAACGGTGTGCGATACAGGCCCGACTTTACCAACACAGAGCCGGCTGTCAACGTCGGCCCCTTCCCGCAGTGGTATGACAAGAAGAAGATCGTGGCCATGGATCCCTGGGGTCATGTGGCGCAGACGGTCTTCAAGGACATTATCGAAAAGGACAATGGTGGGTGGCCCTCAATGCGAAAAATGGCCGTGAGCTGGACGATAATCGTGGATACATATGCTGACTTTCCTTCTGTGTCTGGCAGTGGACATCCGCCCGACCATTGCCGTGACCAAGGCTCACATGAGACTCCCGGAGCTCGAGGAGAGCGTCCGCAGCGGTCGTCTGTATGTGTTTCCCCCCATGTCCTTGCGCAAATACACCTGTACACCCGCCCAGCTAACTTTTGTGCTTCTAGTGTCCCCGATGGCAAGATTTGCCTCAACGCGACGGGCGAGCTGGCCGTGACCAAGTTCGCGGTCGAGCCGGTACGTTGTAGCGTCCCATGTTCCTTGCGTTCATGGATATCCGCGGATATGGGCTCTTCTGTGCTAACACAGGCTGTTCTAGGTCTGGTACTTGCCTGGCGTGGCTGAGCGCTTTGGCATTGGTGAGTGGCAACCAAGACGCAAAAAAAACATGCTCCATCGCCAGCTTGTATCGCAGTGGCTAACCAGTGCTCTCATTTCGCCGATGCAGACGAGGGCACTCTGCGGAGATCTCTTTTCGAGCACACTGGTGGCAGCTACCCGGAGGTATGTTTTCCGTGTCTTGCCTTTTTCTCGATCGATGGGGCACTTCTTAGACAAGGCAAACACAAAGGGCAGCCTCGTGACAGATTCGCTGACGTTTTGTGTAGCTTATCACCCGCGGCGACATCAAGGTGTTCCTCCCCCCTATCGGTAGGCAGCCTGTGTCTCTTTATTCTTGTGGCTTGGAATCGTGTGACTGACTTGCTTCTTGCATAGGCGGTCTGACTGTCTACTGCTTTGGTGACCCGGCCAAGATGTCCGACCCGAACTCCAAACTAGCGCTGCGGATACACGACGAGGTAAGTTGAAGCGAGATGGTTGGTCCAGTGTGTTTAGGTGTCTGGATAGCTAGATACGTCGATGAAAGAGGCCATGAGACAGCCAACAACTGACATGACACCGCACAGTGCAACGGAAGCGACGTCTTCTGCTCCGACATCTGCACTTGCAGGCCGTACCTGATCTTCGGCATCGAGGAGGCCGTCAAGGAGGCCCAGCGCGGCGGCAGCGGTGTTGTCATCTACTTCAGAAAGGAAGGCCGTGCTCTCGGTGAAGTGACCAAAGTAAGTTGAGATTTGGCGAGGCAGGTATTTGACGAGGACCATTTGACAGACAACTAACGTGCGCCTTTTAGTACCGTATGAACTCTTCCCCAGCCACTACCCTACGCTTTCATGTGAGAGCTATTGCTGGATACTAACAGCAGCGCACAGTCGTGTACAATGCTAGAAAACGTGGCGAGGATCGCGCCTCGGACTACTTCAAGCGCACCGAGAACATTGCCGGTGTTAAGGACATGCGTTTCCAGGCGCTGATGCCGGATATTCTGCACTGGCTGGGCATTACCAAGATTGACCGGATGCTGAGCATGAGCAAGTACGTGGTGTCTCTCTTTCTTCTTGCCTGGTGTTGCTGTTGTTATCTCGTCCGTGGCTAACCCGCGTAACAGCATGAAATACGATGCCATTGTCGGCCAAGGGTAAGCATTTCCTCTCCCGTGGCATTTTTGTCAATGTCACTCCACGTCTTTGTTTTCTCTCGTTTCTCTCTCTTTTGCCTCGTGTGGCCCTGGTTCTCGACCCTTCCCCTCTCTCACGTTGTTGCCTCTTTGGCTGGCGAAGGATTCTGGTGGTTACAGCCGGCCACTCTCGGGGCGTCCTATTGGCCAAGACCTATTGAGGGGAACCATCATCGACTGACACGTTTGTCCTTTTTCTCCAGTATCCCCATCCATGAGCGTGTTGAGCTTCCTGAAGAATGGATTCCTGCCGACTCGCGGGTGGAGATTGATGCGAAGATCACCGCCGGTACGTATCTATCTCACTCGCTCTTCCCTCAACAAAAACGTCGAAGAGGCGAGACGCAGAAGCGTGGCCAATCATGCTAACAAATGTCACACACAGGTTACTTCACTACGGGCCACCGCATGACCACGGAAGAGCTCGAGGCCGTGCAAGGCCGGACATGGGAAGAGTAAGCAACCCCATGCCCAGAAAGACTCATTTTTTCGTCGCTCTGTTCCACTTTCTTGTAACTATTCTGTTTTCCTAAGACCGTGTTCGGACTGTTGTCCATGTTTCCCCACGGCAACAGAGGCACTTGGGCGATATTCAGAAAGCTGACGTGATTGCTTCTCTTGCAGTATCGACCACTAAAGACAGAGCGACTGGAGTCTAGACGGGGGGAGGGGGCGTGTGTGGGATGATATCTCCCAGCGGGAAGAGTCTTTTCTTCTACTCTATAAAGGGTGGGGGATGATAATGCACCGTGGTGGGCGCCGTGATAGAGAGGGGGTGTATGGCGAGCTGTTACGGGCGAGGCGATTGTTGATATTGCTTGCTGGACATCTTCCATCAGCTTGACAGATGGCCTTTATGAATCCGGGGGGGGGAGAAGGAAAACATTCACGGTTGTATGTCCAAAAACGGGTGGAAACAGCCGATGGGCAAACCGGCGCAGTCGTTACATGGAATAGAAATATCAAAAATGGAACAAAACAAGATAAAATAAGCGCAGGCAACGCCCGCAGAGCTGTCCAGAAAGGGACAGCGTGTCAACGTATCAGGCAGGCAGCAGAGGTCCACGTTCCTGGCACGACCTACCCGCGGCCAGCGCGCTCGCGTCTTCCTGGGGGGTGTTGTTTTTTGATAGCTCTATCAGCCGATGTCGTTGCTGTGGTATTATTGATTCGTTACACCGTACGGAGTATCTCTTACCTCCTTGATAGGTGGTGTTCTTCCTACCCTCCGTCGGAAAGTCTCGGCGGCACCTTTTTTGGAATATGCCTCCTCCTCCTCTTCCTCTTCACTCCCTCTCTGCCTCCTCCACACCCCCCTCCCACCCTTCTTGTCGCCCGAGAGATACCTGATATCTATGGGGTCTACCGAATGGCATTGGCTCTTGCCGAGATGCTGTTACTCGATTCTGTTGCTCTATAGAAT